>CM029273.1:37352328-37462041 GCA_016920895.1 Vaccinium myrtillus | reverse complement strand
TTTTTGTGGGGCTATATATAAGACCTATATCGGAGCCATGGAAGATTGTTATATATGTTTAGGGGTATTGGGGCACCATGTTGCCATGCCGAAGACCGCTTATAATAGTAACTCTTCTCACCAGCCATGGGATCGGTAGTTGCCAGGAGCTCCTTTGTTTAGAGGATACTTTCCAGAGTCGAGTGTCGTTTTAGCAAGTTCTTGTAAGCAGGAAGACTCCCACATAATTAAGACTGTTGTTTAATTGGAAGCTAACTAGACCATTTTTTGTGGGGCTAAGTAATTTACAAGAGGAAAATGAAGAAGATGCCTGCCTACAAGGGGCACCCCCAAGGCTGAAAAAACCAAGATGGGACCTGGGAACCCACCAACCCAACAATCACCATAAACGGAAATAACAGTAAAACTGATATACTCTTAACAAAACTAGTACCTAAGTAACTAACTACTGGATCCAAATCCAATACGTGTGTGACAGCAGCACTCACAGGGAAAGGGAAAAGCACTTCTAGATTTCAAAAGCCAAAAGCAAAACTAGTATCAGAATAGAATACAAAGGAAAAGGGAAATACTCAGTTACTTTTGTTTACTCCATAAGGAGACAGTTCTTCTAGTCCCTCCACTTCATCCCAATCTTCAACCCTGCAGTTTCGAATATATGCAACCATTAGCAATTGTACTAGGAGGTAAATTAGTGAATTCACAATGTAAAAAATACAAACCATAAGAACAAAGAGCAATTAATTGATGTACTCACATCAAAACTGCATCTCGAAGTCGGAAAGGGTGATTGATTGGACAACACCCGCCATGAACGACGGATGCGTCTAAGTAACCAGTTGATAGAGATATCCGGGGGCTAGTGAATTTGCAAACACGGACTTTGACAAAGAAGAGGTAGGTATAGTCAATGAAGGAGGGCTTGCTGGAAAGGAGGTAAGGCGAACGACGAGGAAGTCGGGGGACGTTTCTACACCATGCAAAACAGAGATGGTGTTCACCATTGTCGTCGTCACTAGCTTTCGGAAATGGAAGCAATATTAGATCACGATCGAGAGACCACTCTTTTAGGAGATTCTTGACATTTAGACATTGAAGAGGGCCCCCAAAGTTGATTCTCTTTTCAAAATCATAGGCGTACAGGCAGCCACTAGAGCGTACAAAGCTATACATTGTACTACCTATAGTGACTGAATCTAGTGTGATCATTGTGGGAAGTCCAAGATCAGAAGGGTGGGAGCAGAACCACGTATGACTAGTGGGATCATACTTGCAAAATGAATCACCCCAAATAACTAGGATCAATTTGGAGTCCTCCCCTCCATCTACAACAGAAGCAAAAATAGTGTCGCGCCCTCCAATTGGAGGAGGAATACCCGACGGCAAGGGAGGTAGATGGGTCCACTCTTCTTTGGTCTTATCGTAGACCTCGGCCCATGAAGCGAGATGATGCGCCCATGCTGCCCGTGACGACGACAAGGGAGATGGCTCAGTGCTGCAACCCCCGAAGACGAACAAGTGGTTGCTGCTGAAAGCCAAAACACAAGGACAACTCCTGTACTCGAGCATGGGAGGTCCTTTTTGCCATACTTGATCCTCCTTGGCAGCCTCTAATAGGAAGAAGTCGCGTGAGAAGTCACCGCCCACGCAACAGAGGGTGGTGCCCATGACACCAAAGGAAGTAGAAGCCGGGAATCTACCCATGGTAAGGCGGGGAAAGACTGCAGCTACACGAGGTGCACTTTTTATCTTCCTATTCCTTTTTCTCTTGATTGACCTCCACCGACCGAAGCGGCGTCCATTGGAGAGGTTGATTACCTGCAGTGGCAGCTTTACATATTAAGAGTAGGAATAACTGGAATCATAAGGAAAAGCTTAGGTATTTTTAGTATTTCCATATTTTAACCCACAACAATTTGAAATACCCAACACAACTCAACTAATAAGTCTAAAACATACTGTGTTGAAAGCAAAATGATGCAGGAAGCAAGTAATTACCTGGAACTCAGACTGGTCCTTCCCATCGTTCGTCACCACGCCATGGAAGCAGCACAAGAGTCGCTTCGTCGTGCCCGCAGGAATAACATCGCTGTCGTCGCTTGATGAGTCATAATCTGTAGCGATTGATTTGGTTAATCTAACCTCCCTTTTTCTCTTTCTATGACGGCCCCTATGTGTTAGGCCTTAACCGTAGGGTATTAGTCTGTTTCCATTTTGAACTTTCATTTGTTTTGTTTTTTTTTTTAAACAGAAAAAAGAGTTTTATTAACTAATTAAACTATTAAAGGTCCCATTAATTGTTCAATCATGCATGCTTTGATTGTTCCCCAAATATCAAGATACATATATGAAAAGTAGCGAAATTACTTACAATAATTGGTGGTTCATAATCTGTTAGTTTCATTTTTTCTAACTTATTGATGTGGTACGTTACAATATAGCTCTCCAAATTTATCTCCTTCTCTCTTTCCTATCTTTCAAATCATCATCCAGAGAAAAACAAAACTCACTCGAAACAAATTCATCTTTAGATTTTTGTTTTTAACTTCCGTTCCCTTATTTTACTCTCCTTCGATTCCTGTCATTGAAACAAATGACTAATACCCAAATAAATGACTAATAATTAAAGAAATTCACTAATTGCCAATAATGCCAATTACCATAATATTCAAACTTTGCCATGCACGTTCTTGTTCACTATAATTCACAGTATTATGTGATGAATTAATTGTGGTTATATGTACAAGACCACAATTTCAATATGATAAGCAAACGTTGTGAGGGAGCAAAGATAGCTCTTGTACTCAATTCTGAGAGCGAGTAGTGATAGGGGCACAGATATATGTGTAAAGATGTGTCCGGAATCGCCTCATGACATTAGCATGAATCTTTCGTAGGGTAAATGTCACGACCGAAATCCAGCAGATTTGAATATTGTGACCGGCTAGTGAGTCCGCCTCACCAAAGGCCTCAAATATTAGCAGAAGCAAACTCAAATTAATAAAGTCCTTTATTCATTATACTAACGGCAGCATGGTTACATTTTCCCTTATTCATTACATGATCATAAGCTTAATATATGTAAGTACTTGGCCCGGCCTCTTCTAATTTTGATAACCTGAAAAGGGAAAAATTTCAACGACATAAGCCACTGCTTGTGTGAGATTATGATTTATCAGAGTTATATGATCTACCATGGAATTAATTTTAAAAAGAACTTTTCGTCAATGTAGCATAAGTCATATATAGAATCAGTTTTTCTAGGCTTCAACTCTAACTAAAATCACGGCATGATCCGTTTTTCATGGCTTCAACGGTAACCAAAGTTCGTAAACAAGCTTATACATAACAAAACATAACATGCCATAAACATATACGATATACCATCCGACGATTTCTGTGCCAGTTGTGAGAGAGTGACCCCCAATGCGCATAAAGTGAATTTATCAAATTAGTTGGACACCTAGCCGTGCCCCTTTCCATTCCGCCCTTATAACACCTTGCCCACTCGTATTTTTAACATCCCCCAGATTCAGGGACATCGTCCGGATGTATCATTAATACTATTTTCATAAACTGCAAAAAATATCATAATTCCATGGTATATTTGCTACAAAAGAATTTCATATGTTAAAATATACATTTTAGTAAGTGAAAACATAAATTTTTACGAAAAACTCATGTAACAGAGATAATTCACAACTCACCTTTTGGCATCCGAAATCTACCGTACCTTACCGGGTCCTAGAATCACATATCAACAATTAGAAATACTAAAATTATAGTGATCGATGTTATTGTTCCTAACAAGACCTTCATCACAGATTGAATTAATTTGCAGTAACTGCATGTTAATGCATTATGAAACCCAACCGCGCTACGCTCTATTAATTTGTGGAATTTTTTTTTTTAACTTGTTTGCCACAAGCTTTTTATCACACGCCCTAGACACTAATAGAGGCATCAAATTAAGATTTGACAATTTTCTAAGCTTGATAAAGAAAATTGTTAAACAGATGACAATCAAACTGAAAGCTAGCCGTAAATTCCGGAAAATAAAATAAAATAATATATATATATATATATTACACCGGTGATCCAGTCAAGGATCCCGGATTGAAGGTTTTTGGGTATTTTAAAAGTTTTAAAAGATGTTTTTGCATGATCCGAGCCGTCCAATGGGTTTAAAAGATGTTTTCCAAGGTCCACGCGGGAAATTTGCAAAAAAAATACCGGGAAGGGCTTGATCCATCAAAATTGTATATTTACAGTTTTGCGAAAAACTGTTTGGATCAAGCCCTTCCCGATATTTGTTTTTGATGATTTCCCCAGTGGACCCTTGAAAATACCTTTTAAACACATTGGACGGTTCGGATCATGAAAATTTGATCCGGAACTATGAGTTCCAGACTTAGGGATCCCGGACTAGATCGGGACTCTATATATATATATATATATATATATATATATATATGTGAAGATGTTCTATTAAGGACTCCCTCAAAGATCTCCTCCCGGAAAATATATATATATTTATATATATATATACACGAATTATCCTGTCAAGGATCCCGGAAATCCCGGATTGAAGCGTTTTGAAGCATTTAGAAAATGTTTTTGGAAAATCCGGGCCGTCCAATGTGTTTAAAAGGTGTTTTCCAAGGTCCACGCGGGAAATCTTCAAAAAAAAATACTCGGAAGGGCTTGATCCAAGCATTTTTTCGCAAAAAATGTACATTTACAGTTTTGCGGAAAAATGCTTGGATCAAGCCCTTCCCGGTATTTTTTTTTGAAGATTTCCCGCGTGGACCTTGGAAAACACCTTTTGAACACATTGGACGGTTCGGATCGTCAAAAAAATATCGGGAAGGTGGAGTCCCGGATTCGGGACTCCCGGACTTGATCGGGCCTCTATATATATATATACAATAAGCATCTCATAAGGGACCCTGATGGAAGGCTTCCATCCGCACCTGTCCCCTCATCCGCTCAGATTTTAAATTTAAATCCGCGGATCCCAGACCCGGGTCAAAACCCATTTCGCGGGTCAAACATTGAATAGGGATTAAAACATTTCCCCAATCCCAGAGATAGAGAGACAGATCGAAGAAACTGCTCTCTCACTACTCTCTCGCATGCAGAAATCGAAGTAGAAGAAGAAGACGCTTGGATCTGGAAATTGAAGGGCAAGATGGAACAATCAAGGTCTCTCTCTCTCTCTCTCTCTCTCTCTCTCTCTCTCTCTCTCGTGTTCTCCCATTTTCAAAGCCTATAATACTTGATTTTTGTTGTGTTCTCCCGTTAAACATCATCTCGTTTCCAAAACCGATTTCGATTTTGATTTCGATTTTGGTGCTGATACATGCTAGTTCAAATAACCCAGTATGATACTTGCTCGTTTGGTATATTTTTTGGAAAGACTTGGGTTTTCTCTCTGTGTGTCTGGTTCGGGTTTGGATTTGGAAACCCTAGTTTTTTTATTTGCGATTTCGATTTCGATTTACGAGATGATGTTTAATATTCCCGAACAGATATGTCAGTCTAACTGTGTACATATAATTACTCGTGTTATGTACATCTATTTTTTATTTTGATTCCATTTAGTTGTACAATTGATCTTAGTAAATTGCTTCTGCTATAATTTACGTTCCACTTCAATTTCATTAGCATTTTCGTTATGAACTTGGTTATCAGTCATATATTAGAGTCATGAACTTAAGGCTCGAATCTTAAACTTCATCTGCCTTTGGCATTATTCCAAGGTGAGAACTGAGAATCAAACTGAGAGGCTAATTCTGGGTTTGCAACAGAAAACTGTATGCAATAATAGGGCTATGGCTATGGTTTTTGCTAGAATTTTAAATGTAATGGTTTGTGTTCCAAATTATCAACCAACTGCGAAGCAAGGAACAGCTTTTTGTGCTTGGTTGTTCTTTCTGTACGAATGGTTGATTCACTTGAAGTGCAGCTTGGTAGCGCATTTATTTGCTGGCAAAGTTAGTCATTTAAGTGAACTGGTCTTTCAATTTTCAGCACTATACCTTTGCTAACGGTCCTTTCTTAAATTCTTGGATTAGTTACTGCAAGAAACGCTGCATAGCCACGGGGTAGACGAGAACGTGATTACTCAGGTGATTGTTACAAGAGCTGAGGAGGACTTGAAGGATATCAAGAAGCTTTATTACAAGACCGGCCTTCTTACTTTACTGGGGAAGGAAGATTAGTTTCCAAAACTAATCTCACTCGACGGAAAGAATCCCAGTTAAAAGTGCTGAAGTTTTTTTTTTTATGATTTTGTTTTTAATTTTTTTTGTTGGGGTAGGAAAAGAAGGGGAATGGTGAAAAACTGTGTACTTCAGTGTTTAATGGATCAATGAGAATGTTGGATACAGTTTCAATAAAAAATTGTATATGAGAATGTTGGATACACTTCCCATGAAACATTCAACTTCTTCTAGATCAGCAACAAGGTTTTAGGTTTGCATGGAAAATTTTGTTTTCTCATTTTCCATTTCTTGTTCAATTAGAACCACCCAACTCATTGCATTTTCAAAAAACAGTTCCATCATCAAGCAACAAGTGGGAGATAAGAACACAAGCAAGAACCATTTACAAAGTAGGAGGAATAACAAAGACAGAACTAGTCGAGTTTTGATAAGAAAGTTCATCTACCATTTTTTTATACCTGATAACAAAGATACATTTCATAACTTATGGAAAATGGTACAGACTTCCTTCAAACCTAAAGGCCAAGAAGCTGGCAAATTCGTACATCTGCTAGACTCTATAACAAGCGAAGTGTTGCTAAAACTCTTTTTTTCAAAACAACAACAAATTAAACCGAGGAGCTGAATTGAGATACGCAACAACAGTATCAGCCGGAGTTTTGGAAGGCATAATTCCCTGCTTCATCTCCGGAGAAACAGAGGAAGGATACAAAAAACTTCCAATCCAAACTCCCGGATTTTATAACGTCCGGACCTCCACCTTCCCAATATTTTTTTGAAAATCCGAACCGTTAGATGTGTTTAAAACGTGTTTTTAAGGTCCAACGCGAAGATTTGGCAAAAAAAAAATACCCGGAAGGGCTTGATCGGGGGATTTTCATAAAACTGTTTTTATAGCGTTTTTGTGAAAAACTGCCCCGATCAAGCCCTTCCGGGTATTTTTTTTGCCAAATCTTCGCGTTGGACCTTAAAAACACGTTTTAAACACATCTAACGGTTCGGATTTTCAAAAAAATATTGGGAAGGTGGAGGTCCGGACGTTAGGTCCGTAAAAAGGGGTTTGGATGTGAAGGGGTTCCTATATATGGAAGCCCTTCCAATAAGGGTCCCTTATGGGAAAATTCCATGCGGACCTAGGCTTTTTTTGTGTTTCCGGACCAAATTTTGACGATCCGAACCGTTCAATGTTTTTAAAATGCATTTTCCAAGGCCTACGCGGAAAATCTTCAAAAAAAAATACCCGGAAGGGCTTGATCGGATCAGTTTTTGTTAAAAACGCTATATATAGCGTTTTTAACAATTTTTAACAAAACTGATCCGATCAAGCCCTTCCGGGTATTTTTTTTTGAAGATTTTCCGCGTAGGCCTTGGAAAATGCATTTTAAAAACATTGAGCGGTTCGGATCGTCAAAATTTGATCCGGAAAGTCGAAAAATGGTGAGGTCCGCACGGAATTTTTGTTTGAGGGAGTCCTCAATAGATCGCCATCCTCTATATATATATACGGAAATTTTCTAGTCCAAACCTCCCGAGAATAAGAAAAAAGTGATTTTTTTTGTGTTGCAAATTATTTTTGGAAAATCCGAGCCGTCCAATGTGTTCAGAAAGTGTTTTCAAGGGTCTGCGTGGGAAATCTTCCAAAAAAAAATACCGGGAAGGGCTTTATCCAAGCAGTTTTCGCAAAAACTGTAAATATATATATTTTTGCGAAAACTGCTTGGATCAAGCCCTTCCCGGTATTTGTTTTTGAAGATTTTCCGCTTCGACCCTTAAAAACACATTCTGAACACATTGAACGGATCGGATCTTCAAAACAATGCTCGGATCACGGAGGTCCGGAAGTCCACGCGGGAAATCTTCAAACAAAAATACCGGGAAGGGCTTGATCCAAGAAGTTTTCGCAAAAACTGTAAATATAAAAATTATGCGAAAACTGCTTGGATCAAGCCCTTCCCGGTATTGTTTTTTGAAGATTTCGCATGTGGACCCTTGAAAACACCTTCTGAACACATTGGAGAGATCGGATCGTCCAAAAAATGCTCGGATCACGGAGGTCCGGAGTCCGAACTAGAAGTGCCCTGTGTATATATATATATATATACGGAAAACTTCACATCCACACCTCTCGGAAATAAGAAAAAATTGGTTTTTTTTTGTGTTGCAAATTTTTTTTGGAAAATCCGATCCATCCAATGTGTTCAGAAGGTGTTTTCAAGGGTCCGCGCGGAAAATCTTCAAAAAAAAATACCGGGATGGGTTTGATCCAAGCGGTGTTCGCAAAAACTGTATTTATATATTTTTGCAAAACCGCTTGGATCAAGCCCTTCCCGGTGTTTTTTTTGAAGATTTTTCGCGAGGACCCTTGAAAACACCTTCTGAACACATTGGACAGATCGGATATGCAAAAAAAAATTTGGATCAAAAGTCCGGAAATCAAAAGTCCGGATATATATATATATATAATACCGGGAAGGGCTTGATCCAAGTAGTTTTCGCAAAATTTTTATATTTATAGTTTTTTCGAAAACTGCTTGGATCAACCCGGTATTTTTTTTTTGAAGATTTCCCGCGTGGACGCTTGAAAACACATTCTGAACACATTGGACGACTTGGATTTTCCAAAAATAATTTGCAACACAAAAAAATTCATTTTTTTCTTATTTTCGGGAGGTGTGGACTAGAAGATTGGGCTATATATATTTATATAGGAAGATGTTTTATTGAGGACTCCCTCAAAGATCTCCTCCGTGAGGACCACCCCTTTTTTTATTTTCCGGACCAAATTTCGACGATCCGAACCGCTCAATTTGTTTAAAACATGTTTTCCATGGCCAACGCGAGGAATCACAAAAACTAAGGAACGTGGCTTACATACTTTTGCAGATCTCTGTGTCCAATTTCTAACAAAGCAACCGGAATGTGTTTCTGAGTTTTCGACGCTGAGATATAGCCGTTCTCATAAGGTGTGATTGTGCTGTCAACACCGCAAATTTTACGATTTGCTGTTTAATTTTTAGGAATTATGTACTCTGAGTAAAATTCTGAGATTTTAACCCAAGATCAAATACATATAGAGGCACCTTCGGTTAAAATCTCATAGTATTTCAAGTTTGGGAGCTACGGTGGAAAAATTGTCGAATTTCAGCGAACTTGACCTCTTAGATCGAATTGCTGCTTTTTAGGGTCAGTATATTTACGAATTTTTGCCACAAGAAATCTCCTTTATCCCCAACTTAATCATAGCTAAGTTAGCTCAAAATATGTATACATGTCATGGGATTAAACTTAGAAAGATGAGAAATATCAGAATTAAATGTAAGACTATAATAGTTTTACCTTAGATTAGGTGCCTCCAGTTTTTTCTTTTTCCTCCTTGTCCTTAATCCTTTCTCTCTCCCTCTTTCTATCTTTTCCTCTTCCCTTTTACATTTGGTGTGCTGTGTACGTGGAGTCAACTTAGGAGCTATATTTAGAGAGCCCACTGTGGATGCCCTAAGTCTAGGTACGTCTTATGTAATCTATGGCAAGATAGACAAAATCTAGGAATATCAAATAACATTTATGATAGTTTTATGGTGATTAATTCAGCCCATGATAGGATGCGAACTCATCCACTTTCCGGAATACTTTTACTTGTCCCCCAAGACTTCTTGCCTCTCGACGACTTGTGCCTCCTTTTCATGTCAGGGTGCTATTAACAAGGTTGAAAAATTGACACATACAAAAAGAAATACATATAGTGTTTTATAGGCTTTAAGTCACTAAATTTTAACGGTAAACGATCTGCCACCACCAGATGTTAACTCTTTTTATATTCTTTTTTCTTTTTATCGTTCCATTTGTTTATTAGCGACAGGGTGTTACAGTAAATGTGCATCAGACGTTTTCAAATACAGACTTTTCTTCTTTGCTAATAGAAAAAAATACAGACATTTATAGATCCGTGCAAAGAGATTTAAGGACAAAAGACTTTTGCAATTTTTAATCATGACCATCCTAAAAGTTAGGCCGAGTTTTTTTTTTTTTAGCACCAATTTAAAGCCAGTTTTCCATTATGTGTTAGAAACTAAGTTACTAAGAACCAATTTGTTTAACATTAGCTACAAGCCAATTTTTTCTTACATACTCTTTAAATTCGCCGGCCTTTTATAGGGCCTTAAATATTTGGGCTGGACTCTTGATTACTTACACCTGGTTTTAGCCTTTACGATCTTTCCTGCTATGCACCGAAATTCCACTCTTTCCTACGTAAATTATTGGAAAATGCTATGGGTACACCATTTGTGCACCCCAAATGCACACAACCCTAATGTGGCAGACTCATTTGCACCCCAAATGCACAAATAGTGTACCCATAGCATAGTTCTAAATTATCTCTACGAGTTCTCAAACACATTTCACTGCCAAAAGAAGTTATACGTGAACATTAGGAGTTTGTACTTTTATTCATCCTTGGTTAGGGTACATTCATTCCGTGTCTTATTTCGATGATGGAAATAGTTTATTGTGTCCAGATTCATTCGTTAGGAGCCACACAAAAATTCAGCTCGCCGAGTAGAACAGTAATCGCTTTATTTAGAGTTTATTTATTTTCTTTAAGGGTCTTGCTAATGTGTTTCCAATGAGCACACTATAAGCACACAAACAAACAAAAAAATACACACTCTAATATACCTTTTACACTTTTCAATACACTTTTCACACATTTCAAAACTTTTCAACCTTAGCGTGTGCCTAAATAGGCACCCGTTAGCATTTCCCTAAAATTGTCATAGAAACAATTCGATCTTTAAATCAAGCACTTATAAACTAATATTTATCGGATCGAATTCCGTTAAGGGTGTTTTTAGAATAAACTGATGTTTCATGGTTTTTATGTGATGAAGTGTATTGTGAGAAAATGACCTGTCTTGATTTTTTTTTTAAACTGTTTTTTGTTAGTGGAATACCCCCTAAATTTTTGCAGAGGTATAGGTTGCTAACGTGTGCCCATTGGGCACGCAACAAACACACAAAAAAAAAAAAATACTTCAATACACTTTTTACCTATTTCAATACACTTTCACATATTCATTTACACTTTTCACCCATTTCAATACACTTTTTTAACTGTAACGTGTGTAGCATTTTCTGATGGGGGAAGACGGAGATAATGGAGGACAAGATCTGGGATTTTAGGTTTATAATTTTTCCTTATTAATTTGTTTTTTAAGTTTGTGTCCAAATTGCAATGGGAGTAGGACTTTCTAGTTTCTACTGTTAAAATGGGAATGTAAGCTTAAGGAAAAATCAAGTAACAATGCCATCGTATAATAAAATTAAGAGTGTACTCGCTTATTATTATTTTTTTTTTTCTTGTGAATTCAAGAGCTCGTAAGCTAGCTACAATGAATCTAAAATTACGTCTCTTATAAGGATATCAAATCTATTTGTCTTCCGTTTATAGCTCTGGTTCAAGTTCAACTCCTACCAAGAGCAAAATACTTTGGGCCACCCTCTCCACAAGTTAAATCTTGTGTGAAATCCTCACTAGGAGTATATATAAAGAGGGAGGGAGTTGGACGAAACTTCGTCCTTCTTTTTTTTTGGTCCGATGGAAAGCAAATAACAAATACAACATACAACCAAAATGAAGAGAAGCAAGCGATCAACCCAAAGCCAATCAAGACCGGGTTCCAGAGAAGAGAGATTTGCATCAACTTCCACCGCTGGCGGGGTCTTACCTATTGCCGCCGCCTCACGTCGCTCCGCTACCGCCAAGCACCGTCTGACACCGCCTTCAACGAAAGCCAATGTAGCCGGGCCTCCAAAAAACTTCGTCCTTCGTCCTTACTGAAATGACACTTTTGCCCTACTGGTCAATATAGTTGGTTAATTGACTTTTTCTCTCTTATCTGTGTGTTCTTTGTCTTTGGCAAAAGCCCACGTGTAATCTGGTAGAAGTGAAACATTCAAACAACAATATTTGATCTTCCTCTTCTCCACGTGTTCATGCCTCATTAGGCCATGCCTTTTTATTTACAGTCCGCAATTATGATTTACTTTCTCCTATCCAAAATAATTGACCGCATTTCATTATTACATTTCTCAAAAATTGTAGTATATACTCCTTCCGTCCCCAAATAGATGTCTAAAACCTATTCACGCTCCTCAAAAAATCATATATGTATTGCAATCTATAATAATTTTTTCTATTTTAAAGATTTTGTTTAATAAAACTAATCAAAATCTATCAAACAAGATCCTTATTGCATATAAAATTTATTATAGCTTAAAAAATGTATAGATGATTTTTCGAGAGGTGTGAATAGTATTTTGGGATATCCATTTTTGTACGAAGGGAGTAGTACTTTTTATTTGCCATCTGTCTAATAATTTCAAATTTATCAAGTTGAAGTAACGACCCATGCAATTCTATTAGGAAAAGCTCGAACGACCTTCGTATTTAATACGAAAAATTATATTAAAAAAATATAGCTATTTTTTTAAGAGTTCCAAATAGTAAAATGGGGACAATAATTTTGGGACTAAGTCATACAGTAGGACTCTCATTATTTTGGTTCATTCTAAATCTCTTGGTGCCTTTCATAATTTATTAACCTCAATTTACTAAAACAATTAGGCATTGCACTTTTATCTCAAAACTGAGAACTAAAAAAGACAATTGTGATCTGTAATTATTGTCTTCTTAATTTCCTAAAGAAAATAGGCACTGCACTTTTTATCTCAAAACTGACAAGCAAACAAGGCAATCGTAATTTGTATATCCTTGTAGCCAAAGGCCCATGGCTTGATGATTAGCATAATTTGTGGTTGGATATTGAAAAAATGAATAATATCACTTTCATATTTACTCTTTATATATGGGTTGTCTATAATTGTAATGGATTGCCAAATGTTATGCCGTATCATGTTTAACATATGCCTGTTTCGAATCTAAGTTTGTATGGTATGAATTGTTATCAAGTCTAGAAATTTATATATATAGTGGAATAAAAAGAGGAAAATGCTCCAATGTGCAAATAAAATTATATGCCGAGAAAGAGTGGACGAAAATGCTCAAAAGAAAATATTGGAGCATATCCAAGATCAGCCCAAGGTCTTAGGGAAAATATTCAAATTATCTGCTTGTATAAATATAGAAGCCCATGAATTTGTGAAATTTGTAAGCCATTACGGTTTTTCATTTTATTAGTTAAAATTCATAACTAAGTAAAGCATGTATAGTCTTACTTTGTTCTCTCATATATGTTCAAGACTTAAGCACTGTAACGACTTCAAAAATTGTCATACGAAGTAATTGAAAAATGAAAAAGATCGCGTTGGCCTCTGTTGATAGACAAAAGGACCCAATCTCCCCACACCCATCCCCAATTTTACCTTCATACAGTTTTCATTGAACTCGATGGACTCCCGTGAGCAAATTCCACCAGAAACTTAAAATTACAACTGCTTATTTGCTACCTTGTGGCATGTGAGCAGTTACCATTCTTCCTTGGGTCTCCAATGGGCATAGGACTGTTCTTAGCTTCGCTTTAGTCTTTGTAATATTTCAAGGACTAATACAAATAAAATAAAAAAAATTCTAGGTGAGTACTTATGGTGCCTGTTGACACTATGAAATTTATGCTTAATCCTAGAGAGTCTTGTATATTTCTCTAACATAGTATATGTTCTGTTATTGCATCCTTAAGTAACAGCATTTGACCAAAAAAAATATAATGAATGGAATTTACAAATGTATACAAGTGTGGCCTAAACAAGAATGAAGTGTTAGTGTTATTGGCATTTTCCGGATTTCGACAAACCATTGGTGTATGCACTTCTTTCTTTTTCCATTTGGGTTTGGGAGGTAGCTTAGTTGATTGAGTCTAGATGCTCCACCCGGTGGTTGAAAGATTGGAGAAATGGAGATCTTTTTCAAAAGGATCTCCATGCCCCTTTGGCTTCACATGAGTATTTGACCATTTGTCCTTTGTATTTCAAGTTTGTCCAAGGAGGAGTAGACTTAACCTTGCTTGAGAGTGATGTGATTTCACATCCTTTTGTTGATGTTTGTACTAGTTTTCAATTGGACCCTAAGGAGTCTCACTTGATCTCTGTTAGGAGGGTTATTTTCTATGCTATGAGTACTCTATCTTTTGGGTTGTGGTATACACGTGGTACGAAAGATGACTTAGCCTCTTTTTCCGATATTGATTGGGGTGGAAGTGTTGATGACCGTGAGAGCACCTCGGGCGGTTATTTTTACTTAGGGACTTTCTTGGTTACTTGGCATAATAAGTATCATAATTGTGTGTCCCATTTTTCCGCCGAGGTTGAGTGTATTTGGGTTAACATCTATTGATTGAGTATCCTTCTTGTTGCATGTCACTCTTGTATGCTACATTTCATTATCGAGTCTTGAGTGAGCATGTTTTCTTGCTTGTGCTTCTTTTTCATTTTTGTCTTTTCTCTCCTTTTGTTGCATGCAATTAGGGACAGATTTTGTTCATGTCTCTCGGAGTGTGTTTTTGGTCCATATGCTTGTTTGTTTGCATTAGATTATCCTCTCATATCATGCATAAGGATTTGCATGCCTGTCTATGTGCTTGCATCATTTGAATTATCCTTCTCTTTATAACATGCTCAAGGATGAGTTTAGAGGTTTATGAATTTTGAGCATTGAGCATTGTAGGCACTTTATGTGATCATGTAGTTATACATTCTTGTTTACATCATGAAGCGATTGCTTGGAACATATGAATATCATGCTCTTAAATACTCGTACACACTCTTTTGGGACTTGACTCTTTCGGTGTCTAAGGGGTCCTTGATTATATCTTGGTTGAATTTTACTTGGTTAGATATTTGATTGACCAAATGTTTGAGGCTTACCTTTAGATGCTTTCCCCATTGATTCTTTTCAAGCTAACCGCTTAGGGATTAGAGTGAAAGCTTCCCTTGTTGCATAAAAAGAGTGAGATCATTTTTGGGTTAAATCATATAAAAAAAAAGAAAAAAAAAATACAAAATGAAAAATATCATTTATAGTTTTGGGGTTTGTTGCTCACTTGCTCTAGTGCACCCACTTTTTCTTGATCTCGCACAATGGGCGAATGGCTACCTATTCATTGCACCATCCTAGGTTTGTGTGTTATTCTTGGAGTTCATAAGAATCGATAATGGGGTTTGTGCGTTAAGTCTTTAGGTCCAAACGACTTATGGTTTGACTTCATTCTTCAATCTTGTGAGTATTCTCCTTGGGATTGGTTAGGGAATCTCTTGGCATCTAAAAGGGTCTTGGATCAAACTCACGGAGTTCACTTTTACACTTTGGTAGCTTAGAGCATGATATTCACTTGATTCATATATTGCTTAGTGATATAAACATGCTTTTGCATTGCTCTATGGTTGCCTTTGGTGTTCTCCTAGTTTCAATGACCATAATTCTCATATTATCTCTCTTATACTTTAGCTTGCTATTTTGAGAGTTGGGCTTCAATGTTTTATTTTTGTTTGCATGCTTGATTGTTCTTTCATGATATGCATATAGTAAGGGGGAGTTCTTGTTCATGTCTTAGGTTGTGTGGTAGCGTGCATTTGTTCTTGTGTGATTGCATAAATGCATCTCATTTCAATGCATGCTTGATTGTCCATGCTAGTAATCCATTTAGAAAGGGGGAGCATGGTTTTTGAGAGGATGGTTTTCTTGTAAAAGTCTCTTTTCTTTCTTTGATATTCAAGAGCATAAAATTTTTATGGTGCACTTTTATGGTTTTCATGCTTTTTATATCTCATGCATTAGAAGTGCCCTCTCGTTATGAGTTTTCACGAGATTCCTCAATATCATTATGCAAAAACTCACTATAATGAGTGCTTGGACATGTCTTTTGACAAATATTCTTAATTTGCATGCTTGTTTAGTGCATACTTGTCTTTGTGCATTTGTGTGTGCATTCATTTTAATTTGCATGGAGTAAGGGGGAGTTCTATTGTGGAGTATTGTGTTATGGTGTTGGGTAGAGTTGGGGGAGCGTTTTGCATGAGTTGTCTTCATTTGAGTTTTTGGCTCTTAGAAAAGGGGAGTATTGCGCATGGGTTGTTTTCTTGATTTGGTCTTCTTTTGAGGCTTGGATTCATCCTATTGCTTTTATGTGATATCTCTTTCTTATAGTTTGTGTTTCTACATTGGTTCTTACTCATGGTGATTTGTGCCCTTAGCTTTTGGCTTTTCTCCGTTTTGCATGCCCTTTGTCTTCCCGTGACAAAAAAGGGGGAGAGATTAGTTTGTAGGGCAATGTTCGTTAGTGGGGAGAGCTTGCTCGCACTTTGGTAGAACTCATATGCTTGGATATCTTGATGCATATAAGTTAGCTTGTTATCCATATGTCCGCTGTGCTAACAAGTTATTGCTTTCATATATTGCATATCTTTGCTTGTGTTTGGTTCAGTTTTATTTGTGCAGGATTTCGACATTTTTCATGGAAGCTTCGGTATCTAATTGGTTGGAGTTTTGAAGGTTCTCTAGCTAGTTAGTTTTGTTTCCTTGTATTGCTATTGTTGATATAATGGTTTTGTCCCGGAAATGCCAAAGGGGGAGATTGTTAGTGTTATTGGCATTTTCCGGATTTCGACAAACCATTGGTGTATGCACTTCTTTATTTTTCCATTTGGGTTTGGGAGGTAGCTTAGTTGATTGAGTCTAGATGCTCCACCCGGTGGTTGAAAGATTGGAGAAATGGTTACACGCACCTTGGCTCGGATTGGCTTATGAAAGGTATAAAGTTGCATTATCATGTTCTTCATTTAGCTTAGGGTTTTAATCCTTTTATGTTGCATGATTTTAGCCCTATAATGTGAGCATCAAGTATTTTTCTAAGGCATGTACCTATTTTAAAAGAGATTTTGAGCGCTGCGCTTGTTTAGCACTACTGGCGCTAACTGGCGCTTCAGTTTGCTTCATTCAAAATAGTTTCAGAGATCAGCGCTTGATGAGCGCTCGTCGTAGCGCCCGTAGTGCTTACTGGCGCCACGCGTTCTGAGGTCATGCATGATGTCACCCTTTTATTCCGCAGCGCTCGCATAGCGCTCGTTAGCCTTTCGACCGGTGCTTACTAGCGCAACGCCTATTTTCTTGGGTATGTGGCATTTTCTCATTGGCCCTCTTTAGGGCTCCGACCTTGGCACTATATAAACTATTTTTTCACTCTTCTAGGTCAGATTTTGAAAGCATTAGCCCACCTTAGAGAGAGAAACACATCATCTTCATTTGTTCATGGGGTTCTATGCTTTAGAGGTGATTTCTATTTTGATTTGATCATCTTTTATTCATTCTAGTGCTATATTCTAATATCTATGTATAAGCTCTAGTTTGATTCTTCTCAAATCTTCATTGCATCATCAAGAAACAATATTTTCTAAGATTCATGTGTTTAGATGCTTTTAGTATGATTTAAACTTAGTGTTTGATCATCTTTTGTGTCAATCTAGTGCAATACTTTTGTTATCCATGTATTTGCTCTAGATTGATTTTCTTCATTCAAAAGCCCTCATTAAAAATCAAGTCTTTCTATCTTTTATGGGTTCTTGATGCACTATATGATTTAAACCTTGTGTTTGATCATTTTCCTTGTTAATCTAGTGCAATACTTTTGTTCACCATGTATTTGCTCTAGATTGATTTTCTTTATCAAAAATCTTCATTTATCATCATGTCATTCATATAATGGTTGATTGCCTTGGTTCCTACGTGAGCCGGTTGGACCGGTGCCGAGTTGACTCGGAGATCAAGACGGGCGTGCTTGTGGAGTCCATGGAATCAAAGAGGGGTACCGGGTACTATCAAGAATTGGAGCTAGGTGTCACAAGGGGCTTGTTGGGTAATTCCTAGTCTTGTTAATTCTTGTAAACCTTTTGATTTATGGAATGCATAAGTAGGACTAGGCCGTGGTTTTATGCTTAGGGTGTTTAGACCCTAAGTAGTTTCCACGTATATCTTGCGTCTTGTCTCTTTACTTTAATTGCCTTTATCGCTTGCAAATTTAATTGTGGCAATTTGAATGGAGTATGAATGATTATATATCTCTTAGTTAGAATTAATTTTTAAATTGTCGTCCTATTCACCCCCCTCTAGGACTCGTTAGTGCATTATATTTGTTTTCATGAAGCAGATAAAGAATCCTAATTATCATCTGAATTGAGAAGATCCTGATGGGAGAATTTGAAAGAATTCATAACAATTTATACACCTTCAGTTACGATGTTATATGCCTCTTTTACTTCAACGGATCCTATTTTCCAACAATGCTGTTCATTTTTCTTTCTTCTCATCAAGTGTCGTGCCCGCGGGGCCTAACAATTTCTCACACAACTAATTAAACTCACTCTTTTTATCAATCTTTCCACAAACAAATACAAATACAACTCTTACATATCTCCAGGCACACACTACATTTTTGTGGTGGTGGGGGAGACCCCCTTAGGAGCTCCCCACGTTCTGCCTCCTCTCTTCTCTCACTCGTTCTCTTCTTATTCCCACACATTGCAAAGCCAATACACACACGTACTTATACAAATAAGCTAGCCACCATATTTGACTAAGTAGGCAATGGCCTAGCAAATGGTCTAACACCACAATAAATTAAAGCACATACCTATCACACTTTAATACCACCAGCCAAATTAAGTTTTAACACATGCATAATTAAGTTTTACTTTCCATCACCTATCACTAGTATTTTTATAAAAAGAGATAGTTCTACACGTACATTGCATTTGAAACCGTGTAGTTTGTCATGTACGAAGACCCAATTATCATCTGCCATCACAGCAAATCGTTCCCTCACGCATTGGACTGCTCTGATCCTTCTTTCCCCTTATTTCATTCCAAAGACTCTCTGACTCCCTCTCTGCTCAGAAAAGTTAGCTCTAAAAGTTTTTATTATTTTGTCGTTCGTGTTATTTCGTCGATTTGTTATTAAATTTCTATATTACTCCTACTTTTTACTATTTGAATGTGTATTGTGTACCGCTACTCAAAACGTTAAAAAAAAAAATTAAATTGTTAATTTTTTTAATAAAGACGAAAAGTTACGCGGCTTTATACAACTTTTTTATCTTAAAAATCTCAAAACTGACAACCAAACAGTATCTTTACTGGAAAATACTATGAGTACATGGTACAATACCACCTATGAAAAGATGGCTGTGATGTGCCCACACAGAGTTGCCCATTTTTAGCACCCATTAGGAAAAGCCAATTTGTATGAAAGTGATTTTTACGGTGCTGGAGAAGTCAGGTCAAATAAAAAAAAAAGGGAGGAATTTAGAAGAAAAAAAAATCTGGCATTTTTTAGCATCGGGAAATCTAAGTGCTAAAAGTTATGGGTACTAAAAATGAAACACTTACCCTGAATCAAACTCTTTAGATTATTAAATTGAGCAGATTTTTGCTAGGTTACTCTAAAATTATTTTAAAATTAAAGAATGGCTTGAATTATTTTATGGAACTCATAAGTGGGCCTCATAGGCAGATCTGTGGACCATCGATTGGTGCACTATTCATTGACACCCCCTAGTAATTGTAAAAGGGTGAAGTCATGTGACTCAAGGTTACGGTTAGTGTCTTGGTGAGATCGTTTCAAAGATTACAAAAAAAAAAAAAAAAGAAGAAAAAGGAAGTCCGCTACGTTACAAAAAAGAAATAAATACGTACGACGAACTAGTGTTTTTGCACCAGGAACATTTAAAAAGGACGTACGCTCCCAAAACAAGAACAATTTTACAGATTAGCAGTGCTACATATACCATGAAGAACACATAGAAATTGCTGGCTCAGATTCACTCGGAGTAAATCCGAGCCACTAATTTTAAAATCTGGGCAAATTTTATGGGTACTTTATCATTTCCCTTTTACCCCTTTATGTATTGCTAAACAAATAACAACCCATAGACCCATTACATGCCATACTTAAGTACTTGTGCTAACGTAAAAATTCTTACAAGTATAGACTGAGCAAAATGACTGAAGACTCGACAACAGTATGAGCAATATAACTGCAAGAACTGTAAGAACCTTCCAAGAACCATACACATACTTCTGCACGGACGTGTAAAACCGAACCTTCTTCGTATTGTAAAAATAGTTGTTGACATCTCCAATGGCCTTATCGATATACGACACATTCGTGAGCCGAACGGATTTGCTCATCCCATTGAAGAGCTCTGCAGCGTCGGCATCGCTCTTCAGACAGTTTACAATGATTTTCTTTTCCCTCAGCAGCGTTGCGTCTTGAGCCGTGTCTATGATCCCGTTCATTAGCTCCGTGTACCGTGCAAAAACGAGGGATTCTGATGCTATCGAGGCCTCGTAGGCCACCAAGTTTCTCATCACCACTTCGGAATTGATATTCAGGGTGATGACAGGGAGATAGAATTTCTTCATTTTCGTGTCGAATTTAATGCTCGTGATGTCGCCGGAAGTGGGGCAGAACTCCACTCCGACATCACGAAGGTTCGACACCGAAGGAATCATGATCTGCTCTACCTTGGGAGTTTTTTTCTCCTCATCACCTTCGGTGTTTTTGTCGTCGTCACCTTTTGAGATCCGACTGGTAATATAGTTCAATGGAAGGCCTATTACCACCTTAATGGGTTTGCTAAATTTACTTACTAATGTTAGCTTTGAAAATGAGTTCCAAAGCTCAACAAAAACCTTAGTCGAATTACCTGAATCCCAGGTTTGTTTTCCATCTATGTTCAACACGCCTACTTTTTCTGGATTGCCGGGTTTATTGGGTCCCGGCAATTCGGGTACAGTCAAGTGGTACAAGAGGTCCAACAAATGTGAATGGTTGGAAACCTGGGACAAAGGTAAAAACTTGAGAGAGAAATAAGAAAAGAAACAGAAACTACACTTTCTCATTAACTAGAGAATGATTCAATATGAATACAAGAGTGAAGACAAGGCTTTATAGTAACTACCTCAGTTACAAGTAACGGTGAGATAACAGTAAACCAAGACTCACAAACTAACTGCCATACCATACTAATAATGGAACTATTCTGTTAAAACTAACACCCTTCTAGTTATTCCGTTAATAGCCCCTTGCAAACTGATGCTGGAAGTACTGTAAGCTTCAGTTTGTCTCTGAGAAGAAGAAATCTAGCCACTGTGAGAGGTTTAGTAAGAATGTCTGCAACCTGAAAAGCAGAAGGTACATGTTGAACACATATCTGTTTTTGAGCAATCTTTTCTCGCACAAAATGGAAATCAACCTCAACATGCTTGGTACGAGCATGAAATACTGGATTAGTAGCAAGAGAGAGAGCTGAAATGTTATCACACCAAATTGTAGGTGGTGAAATTAAATGAGACACAGACAAATCCTTCAACAGTTGGAACAACCACACCAGTTCTGCAGCTGCATTAGCTAAAGCTTTGTACTCAGCTTCTGTAGAAGAACGAGCAACAGTTGCTTGTTTCTTAGCAGACCAGGATAGCAGATTAGAACCCAAGAACACACAATACCCACCAGTGGATCTGCGATCAGTAGCATTACCTGCCCAATCAACATCAGAAAAAGCTGAAAGGACAAGGGAACTCCTAGAAAACACCAGTCCATGGGTTAAGGATCCTTTGATATACCTCAAGATGCGTTTAACAGCTGTAAAGTGACATTCTAAAGGGTTGTGCATATGTTGGCAAACATTATTAACTGCAAATGAGATCTCAGGTCTAGTGAGAGTAAGATACTGTAAAGACCCTACCAAGGATCTATAAGTTTCAGGATGAGACACAGGAACTTGACTATCTAAAGGAACAGGTTTTAAAGACGAGGGCGAGTCACAAGGCCTGCAGTCCTGCATCCCTGCCTTTTGGAGTAAGTCCAAAGCATACTTAACCTGAGATAACATGAGTCCTTGAGAGGTAGACACCACCTCAATACCCAAAAAATAGTGCAGCTGTCCCAGATCTTTCAGAGCAAAAGTTGTACTGAGTTGAGTAATGAGGGACTTAATCAAAGTTGCATTAGAGCCAGTAATTAGAATATCATCAACATATACTAATATGTAAACCAGATCATCATCCTTATGCAGTATAAACAGAGAAGAGTCAGCTTGACTATTCTGAAAACCAAGACCCAACAAAGATTGTGAGAGCATGTCATACCAGGCTCTAGGGGCCTGCTTTAAACCATATAATGCTTTATGGAGATGACATACATGACTAGGCAATTGATCATTCACATATCCTTGTGGCTGCCTAATGTAGACCTGTTCCTGAAGAGTTCCATGCAGGAATGCATTGGAAACATCAAGTTGAGTTATTGGCCAATCAAATTTGAGTGCTAATGCCAAAACAACTCTTATGGTTGGCTGCTTCACCACTGGGCTGAAAGTTTCAGTATAATCAACCCCCTCTGTCTGCTGAAATCCCTAAGCTACTAATCTTGCTTTGTATCTAGCAACTGATCCATCAGGATGTCGTTTGATCTTAAAGATCCATTTACACCCTACAACAGGTGTATTAGGAGGCAAAGGAACAAGAGACCAAGTGCCCTGAGTTTGTAAGGCCTGATACTCTTCTGCCATTGCCTGTCTCCATTCAGGAAAGGTCATAGCTTCCTTGAAAGAATTAGGTTTTGTAGATGGTGGAGTGTGAACAAGTAAGGAAAGAGGAATTCTGGGAGTAGAAATACCATTTTTAGACCTAGTAAGCATGGGATGAACAGAGCTTGAGATAGGAACAATAGAAGATGTAGATGGGACAGCAGGGATATGGGGTGGTGCAGAAGTGGGAATAAGGGCACTTGATGTGGGTATAGAGGAGGTAGTTGAAGAAGAAACAAGTGGGAGATTTAGAGAAGAGACAGAAGTAAGAGGTGAATGTGTAGGAATATGAACAAAAGGAGGGACAGTAAAAGGAGGAGTAGCTGTAGAAACTGAAGAAGTTTGAATAGCTGGAGGAATGGATATCAAATGGAGATAAGGAAAGTCATGCTCAATAAACTTGACATGCCGGGAGACATATACTTTTTGAGTAATAGGATCAAGACACCTATAACCTTTAACATTGGCACAATAACCTAGAAAAATGCAGGGAGTAGATCTAGGCTCTAATTTGTTAGAGGTATAGGGTCTAAGCCAAGGAAAACAACAGCAGCCAAAAGGTTTTAGACTATGATAGTCAGGAGAAGTGTTATAGAGTTTTTGAAAAGGTACATCAAACTGAATAGCTGAGTGTGGCAATCTGTTAATGAGATAGAGGGCTGTAGTAATGGCTTCAAGCCAAAAGGAGATAGGTAAGTGAGCTTGTTGAAGAAGAGTGATAGCTGTCTCAACAATGTGAGCATGTTTTCTTTCAACTAGGCCATTCTGTTCAGGAGTATATGGACAGGTGGTTTGATGAAGAATACCAAACTGGGAAAAGAAATACTGCATTACTTTATTCAGAAATTCTCCACCACAATCTGATCTAAAAGATTTGATAGAAGTGTGAAACTGATTTTTAACAAACATATGAAAAGCTTGAACATGGGATGCAACATCACTCTTAAATTTTAGAGGAAACAGCTAGCAATATCTAGTATAGTCATCAATGAGCAACAAATAATATCTGAAACCAGAAAATGAAGGTATGGGAGACGGTCCCCATACATCCATGTGGACAAGCTCAAAGGGTGCAGTGGTGTATGAATTAGAAGTGTTAAAAGGAATCTTATGGCTTTTGCCCTTATTACAAGCATAACAATCAAAATGAGAAACAGAAGAAACAGGGAGATCATACTTTTTAGCTAAGTGATGAAGAAAATTGAAGTGTGGATGTCCTAACCTTCTATGCCAGAGTTCATGAGAAGGAGCTGTGTGTAAAAGAACAGAAGCCCTTTGAGGAGCACCTGTAGATTGGCTAGAAGAAGGAAGAAGGGGATATAACCCCTGATGACATGACCCCTGATGAACCACTTGGTTGGTCAGAGAGTCCTGAATGGTATAGCCAAAGGAATCAAAAATTATCTTACAGTGATTGTCTAAAGCAAATTGATGTACTGAAAGAAGATTATGGGAGATTTTGGGAACATATAGAATTTTATTGAGAAGAAAAGAATGATGAGGAAGAGGAAGGATACCTTTACCTGAATGGAACACAGGCACTGTCTGTCCATTGCCAACTGTAACAGAAGTTGATGCATTATTAGTGGGTGTTAAAATCTGACTGGGATTGTTTGTGACATGCGCTGAAGCTCCTGAATCAAAGAACCAGGGTACTCCTGAGTTTGGTGTTGTAGAAGGTGCTATCACAGTTGATAGAGGAGAAACAGCTGGATAAGCCACCTCATTAGGTTGAAAGGTAGTTGGAGCAGTAGCAAATTGAACCCCTTGGACTGATGAGCCAACTGAGAGACCACTGTAAGAAGGAGGAAGTTGAGATGTAGTAGGATATGCCATAAAGGCCTGTGGCTGTGGTTGTACACTATTACCCTGAGGTGCAGTCATGCCAAAACCATACCCCTGATGTGGAGCACCAAATTGAGTACTAAAGTGAGGCCCTTGTATACCCCCTTGACCATATGTCACAGCATTATACCCTGGCATGCTTCCTTGACCATAGTATCCTTGAGAAACATTCTGGTTTTGTTGAGAGGAAGTACCAAATTGTGATGGTCTGTAGCTTAAGTTTTGTCTGTAGTAGCAACTATAGGCTTGATGATTACCTCGACCACAGATCTGACATGCTCCCTCATTGAAAGAAAAACCCTGTGGATAGTTGCTCTTTGGTTTAAAACGATTTCCATTTCGATTGTTTCGATTTCCACCAAAATTATTTCCTCCAAAATTGTTTCCACTGTATGAATTCATCTGAGGTTGCATAGGTGCAAATTGTGGCATAGGTCCACTAAAAGAAGTTGGATAGGAAACCTGTTGAGGCTGATTTTGTGAAGCAGATGAGGTCACCTGTGGTCCAGAAAGTGATGGTACAGAAGAAACATTACTCTGATGATGAGCAAGCAAAATGTTAGTAGTGTCCACAGGATCTGCATCAAGATATAGCTCTTCTGCAAGTAACATGGTGGCAAGACCATGGAATGTGAGAGGTGAAGTTTCAAACCGTGTCCGAATGGCTTGCTTAAAGGAACGATACTGCTCATTAGGTAAACCTTTCAATGTATGGAACACCAATTCTTCATCATCCATATGAGTGCCAGTTGCCTCTAGTTTCTGAATCAACACCTTAATTGAATCCACATATTGTTCCATGGACGTGGTCTTCTTTAGACTGTAGATTCTACACTTAAGATCATGAATGTGTGTTCTAGACAGACTACTAAATTTTTCTTCCAGTCGAGACCAGACTTCACTAGTATGAGTAGATCCAACAATGTGAGGTAACAAAGAAGAACTGATAGTTGCAATGATACAAGACATAAGCATACGATCGATTGTCACCCAAAGTTTATGCGCGGGATTAGGGCTTGTATTGCCATTCTGATCTTGAACTTGAACAGATGGTACAATCACAGTACCATTAGCATATTCGAACAATGAATTGGCTACTAACGCATTTTCGATTTGTGTTTTCCAAGCAAAATAATTTGTTGAATCCAACTTCTCAGTAACGAACGATTGAAAATTGGCAATAAGGAAAGTAAGAGCAGGAGGTAGATACTCTGTTGTGTTTGTTGTTGCTGCCATTGAACTAAATCAGAGACAATCAAGAATTTTGAAATTGCGATGTCAGGAAGTCCTTCAAAACCCTAATTGCAACGATCAAGAATGCTCCGTATAATCATCCACAGAATGCTTCATCCACTATCAACTGGTGAAATCTGAACTGAGACTTGTATTGAAATCGAGAAGAATCTTTGAATTGAATTTGATCGAAACCCTAAATGGCTTTCGCCTTATAGTAGCTTTGATACCATAAAAACTTGAGAGAGAAATAAGAAAAGAAACAGAAACTACACTTTCTCATTAACTAGAGAATGATTCAATATGAATACAAGAGTGAAGACAAGGCTTTATAGTAACTACCTCAGTTACAAGTAACGGTGAGATAACAGTAAACCAAGACTCACAAACTAACTGCCATACCATACTAATAATGGAACTATTCTGTTAAAACTAACACCCTTCTAGTTATTCCGTTAATAAAAGGGAGGTCCTCCCTCAACTTGAGAGGCGAAAGCGCTTTGCAGAAACCCATCAAGATCGAGGGCATCTGATTATAACCCACGTCGGGCCTGGAAGTTTGGATGGACAAGATCTTGCTCAGAACAAAGATTGGAATTTGATTTTCGAGCATCACTATGTCGCCGAGGATTTCACTATGAGCTAGGTTTTTACCAGAAGCGTCGAGTAAAAGAGCAGTCGTTGTACAAGAGGTTCGACTATCTTTTTTGTTGACGTAGCTATTAAGAAAATCGAGCAAGAACAACCCATCAATGGCCATGATCCAAGCTAGGGTATCGTCGTCAATGTCCAAGAACTTATGGTAACAAGCTCGGACATTATACTCAACCTCATTGAGCTTACCGACAAGTTGCTTGAATTCAAGGCTTTTGAATTCCTTTTGAACCCTAGTTGCTGCAGCAAATTTGTACCTCTCCATCTTATAGAGCTCGGGCTTGAACCGGTGATATGGCCCTAGCCCTATGAGCTGAGGGATATATGCTTCTGGCTTGAAAGAACTTAACGTTTTGGGGACATGAAAAATCGATACAGGAATATCAATTATCTCAACCCTAACTTCCTCATCAAAGATCTTGCTAATTTGGCTAACCCATTGTCGTTCAATAGATCTTGATTCGAAAATTGAGTTTGAGGCCATTTCTGTGAGGTGACGCTAGCTAGTAGCTTACAATCTATTGAGGGTGAGATATTAGGAATTAGGTTGGTTACTTGGTTATATAGGGACAGTGGTTCAATGGTGCTGACCAGAATTGAAGTTTTTGGGCTCCCTTTTGGTCTCGCTTTGGATATATTTCTCCTATATAAACTCAATTTTGCTACAGTCTACGAAAGTTTGGCTACGGCCTATTGAAACTCAATTTTGGTACGGCCTACGAAAATTTTGCCACGAAAGTTTCACGAAGCCTAGCTGGCAATAATTTCGTGGGTCCCAGGGTGGGGGCCACTAAGTCCTGTAATTGGGAAATTGGTAAAAGCAAAAAACGGGGAAAAAGAATGTAAAGCAAACACATATACCATTAAAGAGAAAGAGGCGAACAATTCTTCACACCTGTTGAGTTCAATTTTCCCAGGTATTCTTGATTCTTAACTTAATTCTTCTTTTTAAGTTTATGAGAAGAACATAATAAATCCCAAAACCTTGAAAATATGTGATGTAGATTAGGGTTTCAAATAGAACCCTAAAACATAAAATTATTGGAAATATTACCCCATTTTATCACCGTATAACTCTATTGAGATGTGTTTTCAATAATCAAAGACTTTGGGCCAACCTTTAGTTTGTTATATTGTTGGTTCTACGAAAACACCAGAATTTTTTGGATAGCAAAAAATATACTCCGGTTCACAAGAAAGTAGTAGTTTTTTTTTTTCCTCTAAAATTGCACGTCTTTTCATACAAGAACAACAATATAGGAGGGAAGGATTAATTTTATTCGACAACGTATGCAAATTCAAAATAATATTGATTTACAGGAAATTTTAAGTGGATAAATGAATGACAATTGACAAACCCAAGAACAGACTTAAATTTCAGGAAATCAGACTATATACAATTCATACGGATGGAGCAGAATAACTTTAAAATTAAAAACCGACGGAAAAAGTCACTAAATTATATTTTTCCAGAGTGAATGGAAGTTTTGCTTACTCTCTTCATCATCATCAAACAGAGAAAGTTCATAATTTCCTGAAGGATTGAACGCAACCGAGACTGCTACATGTCCTCTTTCCCGATTCGAATTCAACGAAACAAGCAGCAGCAATGGAATCAGTAGCAATAGGCAGTTTGCAGGAAATCCATGGCTGAGTTAACGAGGGAATGCTCTGTTTTAATGGTGAGAAGTTTGGGCATGGAGGTTTGATGGTAGCCATGGTGTTCATAATTTTGGGGCACTGGGTCTGGTGCTAAGATGGTTCGCATTTTTTTGTCTGTTTCTTTCATTTTTATCTCCTTTTGTTTGTGGCCTCATGTTCAAAATCACTCATATCTCACACTAAAATTTGTATTCACATGGACTTCTGGTACTCTCTCATCTTGTACATTCTCAGTATTATAACTATTCTGCGGTCTTGGGCACGGGTAGTTGGTGGGACTCGGGAGTGTTGGTATGCACCTTTGGTGTGCGAATCCAAGCTATTGATTGCCAATTTCATCTTGACAATGGTGGACGACTCGGATTTACAAAGTGCCAAGACGAAATCAGGACCGTTGAACATACATTCAATGGCTCCAATGCTGCACACTATGGTCGGACACGAGGGAGCGCACACTAGCACTCCCCCGTCCGTGGTGCTAACACCTTTAATCCGTAAACATAAACTGGCCCGGACCCTGACCTCGAACCAAAAAACTGAAGTCAACCGAGGGAGCGCACACTAGGATTAATTTTATTCGATGGCTTATCCGTTGGAATTGTTTTCGACTGGTTATTTTATGCATACAACTTATAGTCATGAATGTTGTTCCATTGTGGGACCTTGGTACTCTTTTGTATTTCTGGTGGGTATTGTTAGTTGCTATATAAGACAAGTTAATGTTTTTTGTTTTTCCTTTTCTCTGTTCTAAGTTGTTAATCTTGTTACTACCCTTAACATCTTGCAAAGGATTATGGAACAAGAAGTATCAAGTGATTCAAGTGTAGAGATTAGAGATGCTACTGAGAATGACTTGGAGGACTCAGAACATGTGATGGAACAAATTGAAGACCCTAAGGTTCGAATGAGATTTAACTCTGTTGATGAGATTCATAAATATTACGCGGCCTACGCCAAGCAAAACGGTTTTTCCATAGTAAAGAAAAGCTTCAAAATGGGAGGCGATGGTGAGATGAAGTACCTAACATTTGCATGTATGCATGCCGGAAAGCCAAGGATTAGAACCAGTAACGCTGTTAGATTGAGACCACAATCGAAAATGGGTTGCAAAGCTGGGCTTAACCTAACACATTGTGATGGACAATGGATATTGCGATCCTGTGTACTTGACCACAGCCATGGAATGAGCCCAAGCAAGTCTCGATTTTTCAAGTGCAATAGAGTACTTCCACCGCATGTGAAAAGGAGGCTTGAAATGCGGTTGCAGAAACTATATGGATAAGATCCGTCGTTTACGTCTCAAGGAAGGAGATGCGGTTGCAATGCACAATTACTTTGAGAAAATGAGAGCTGACAATTCCGACTTCTACTACACCATGGACTTAAATGAAAAGGGGCGCTTCAGAAATGTATTTTGGGCCGATGCCAGAATTAGGGCTGTAGTCAAAGAGTTTGGTGATGTGGTTACATTTGACACCACATATTTGGTGAATAAGTATGGCATGCCCTTTGCCCCATTTGTAGGGGTGAACCATCATGGACAATCTACATTATTAGGGTGCGGACTTATCTCGCATGAAGACACATAGTCTTTTTTTTTTTGGGTACTTCGGAAATATGATAAAGAAGCTAAAGGAGAGTAGCAAGATGCATCAGAAGTGCATGAGTTGAGTTACAAAACAAGATAAAGGAACGCATTGACAAAGCACTAGTCTAAGATTTGCCTAATGTTAAGCTGGTCTCTGATCACAAACTCCCTGATGGATCTGGGAGGTGCAGTAGATACAATGAGGTCCTCCTCTTGCTCAGCTCCAAGGTGTGCAAGATGATCTGCACATTGATTTGCGTCGTGGTAGGTGTGGACAAGAGAGCAGTTCGATCTGTGGAGAAGGTAGTGTCCATCATTTATGATATTCCGCTGGGGGTGATTCGGGCTAGCTCCGTCATTGAACAAGATAACAACGGTTTGGGAGTCAGACTCAATCAGGATATGTGATAGGCCTTTCTCCAAAATGATAGTTAAACCTCTGTAGATTGCCCAAACTTCTGTCTCCAAGCTAGTAGCTGCCACCATTTTGCCGTGGTATCTAAGAACCCAGTTGCCTTGCTCATTTTTGAAAATCCCACCAAAGCCTGCATTTCCGTTGCTATCATAGCGGCATCCATCAGTGTTCAGCTTTAAATTACCTGTGATGGGAGGACACCAGAGAGTTAAACGTTTTATAGGAAGGTCAGGCGCAAGAGGAGTTTTAAACGCTTCCACTATCTCGGCTGCGTAAGAAGTTAACACCTTGATACTCACAGTAGCCACCGAATCAACATTATCAAAACTTTTACGGTTACGATCTTTCCATAGTTGCCAAAGGGTGGTACAAAAGAGAGTATTCCAAGGTATTAAGCCTCCCAAGTCTAAGAGTTTTTTCTTTTTCAAGTTGTAAGAAAGCAATCGATAGTGGAGCTATTAAAACAATCCCGCATATGCCTGCCCGAAGGGATGCTATCCCAAATAAGCTTGGCTTTGGGGCATTCCTTGAAAAGGTGGAATAAAGATTCCGGAGAGTTGTTACAACGAGGACACAAATCAGAAGAAATGATATTTCTCCTGGCACGAAGGATGTTAGTGGGGAGTTTATTATGGAATAGGAGCCAAATGAAAGATTTGAGCTTTTGTGGCAGCTGTAGCTTCCATATCTACTTCCATCCTTTGGGGTCTTGATCATCTTTATTAAGAAAATCATAAGCACTTGAGACAGAGCAAGCTCCGGCCAGTAGTAGAATGAACCCAGGAAGGATGATCACAATCAGGTGAAAATAGGGGAAGATTAATAGCAAGAATATCAGCCTTGGTAAATTCATCAATAAGGTCTTCAATACAATTCAATTCCCATCTCCCATTATCAATAATGCTAGCAACCTTGTTGTGATTGAGAGTGTGTATGCCCGGAGGTTTCACAGCCAAAGGGGTGTTACCACACCACCAATCGTTCCAAAGATCCACTGACCTACCATTACCAATGGACCATTTAATGCCTTCCTTAAGGGTGTTTCTGGTTTGAATAATACTATGCCAAGTATGGGAAGCATTGCAGTTACGAGGCCAGGACTGGATGGAGTGGTGACTAAGATATTTATCTCTAAGAATTTGAACCCATAGATTGTCATCATTGGTGTAAAGTTTCCAGCCAAGTTTGGTAAGAAGCGACAAATTTTGGGTGCGAGCCTTCTTTAAACCCAGGCCCCCAAGGTCTTTATTCTTGCAAACTCTATGCCAATTCACAGAGTCTTTTGTATGGTTATTTAAATCGTGGCTCGCTTGCATGTCTTGTCCTCCAATTGCAATAATTGGCTACCGAGATTGTTTTTCCTAATACACGACATAGGTGGTGCTTGTGGCATATCATGAAGAAGATTCCTGAAAAACTAAAAGGGTACAAAGAGTATAAATCAATCAAATAATCACCGACCAAATAATCATTTACCAACTAAATTATTAGTTGGAGAATAAAACAATTTCACCTACCAAATAATCTAGTCGGAGATAAAAAAATATTCACCGACTAAATAATTTAGTCGGAGAAAAATAAATATTCACCGACCAAATATTTAGTCGGAGAAAAATAAATATTCACCGACTAAATATTTAGTCGGAGAAAAATAAATATACTGACCAAATATTTAGTCGGAAGAAAATAAATATTCACCGACCAAATATTTAGTCGGAGAAAAATAAATATTTCACCGACTAAATATTTAGTCGGTAAAAACAAAACTTTTTCCGACCAAACTTGTTTTGGCCGGAAATTATAATCTCCGATCTCATTCCGTCGACCAAACGGACCGACTAAATTTTTGGTCGGAAATTACTATTGCCGACTAACTTACGACATTTTCCGACTAAAATTTTAGTCGGCAATGGGGAAAATTGTTGTAGTGAATTACAAAAGTTCTATGATTGTGTATAACTACATATATGCACATTGTGTACCCATAACCTATTTCAAAAATATGGGAGAATTAGGTAACTCCCACACTTTAAAAAAAAAATATGAGATCTCACATGTGAAGTTGGGTGTGTGTGTGTATAGTCCACTTCCAATCAGGTATACCTAATGGGCTTCCCATCAGGTACTCTAATTTCCTGATCAAATTCTCATGATCCGATCCGTCCAATGTGTTTAAAAGGTATTTTTAACGGTCACGCGAGAAATCAGTGAAAAATATACTGGGAAGTGCTTGATCCGATCAATTTTTTATAAAAGCTATATATATACATTTTTATCGAAAATTGATCGGATCAAGCCCTTTTTGGTATTTTTTTTCACTGATTTCTTGCGGGGACCCATAAAAACACATTTTAAACACATTGGATGATTCGGATCATGAGAATTGTAAGAGTCCATGATAGAAATCCCATCAGGTATACCCGATTGGAAGTTTTATATATATATGAATGACCTAGTGTTCTATCACTGCGCAGAAGTCAGAATCATCCGCCCCACGGTCCGTCCTCCCGCGTGAAATTTTATTGCAAGACTTCGGATCCGGAAAAGTGGGAAGCAGGCGAGCGTTTATGACTTACGAAAAGTCATTAAGCAACGTGTAGTAAATTTGTCTGTTTGCGTCAATTCCTCATTTCTAGAGCCTGTTTGGCCACTTCTTTTTCAGTTTTTTGGTTTCTCTTTTTCTCATTCTGGGTGTTTGGCAGCAACACCTATAATCTGTTTTGCCCAAAACAGCTTCTCCATTTCAGAAGATAGGAGCAAGAAATGAAAAAGAGGCTCACACCTACTTTTCAATTTCTATTTCTGGGTTCTCATTTTTCTCTCCCAAAACTGCCCTTTCTACTCTCGTCAAGTTTTGTGAAATTTGGGCATTTGATGGGATTTTGTACCCGAAACAGGGACATTACGCTGAAAATATGGGCAACTGTTGGTCTTATTCTTTGTTCATTAATTACTTTTGTTCATTATTTTTTTTCCACCAGTTCTTCCATTTGCATATTACGGGACTAAAAATTATTTTGTTTAAAAAAAAAAAAATCTCTCGTCTAATACAAAAACACTTCTCATTTTCAAGAGGAATACCACTGTTCATATAGGTATATGCCCGTGTAATACATAAAAAGGGAAAATGGTATATGACATAAACAAGGGCAAATGGTAAAAAGTCAATTCACAACTCATTTTCATCATTTTCTCCCAAACACTACTACTTTTGCAAAATGCATTCTGCATATTTCTCCCAAACACTTTTCCCAGATTCAAAACTCATTCTGACCATAATTCAAAAAGCCAAAAAACCAAAAAGTTAAAAATGAAAAGTTGAAAAGTGGGCTCCCAAACACCCTCTTAATAACCAGTCAACCAAAACTTTTTATGAGAAGTTAGTTGTAAGGGGTGTTCCTCTAACAAAAATAAATAAATTTTTTAAAAATCGAGACAGGTCATTTTCTCGCAATACACAAAGTCTAAGTCAAAACCCAGTTTATTCTAAAAATATCCTTAGTTACTGGTGCATGCACAAAAGAAGATTTGGTTGCTAGAATTAACACAAAGTCTAAGTGCCCAGAAAATGCACCCAGAATTTACTCTGAATGTGAAAATCAATGGTCCAGATTCACTCCAAATGAATCTGGACCATTGATTTTTAGAATTTGAAAAAATCTTGGTGTATTTTCTAGGTATGTAGTAGTAAAGTAGCATTAAACCACAGAACTGACAATCATATATCAATAATTTGAAAAACATATGTTTTGTGACATTATCCTAGATGGGTTTCTATTTAAAATTTTGTAATTCATCAAAAGGGAAAGGGGTTAGCAGTAATATTCAGAAAACAGATTTTTTCCAAAAACTAAGACAAGTCATTTTCTCACAATACATCACATAAAAAATCGTGAAAAGTCAGTTTATTCAAAAAACCAACTTACTGGAACACCCCCTAAGGAGGTGTTTGAAAAGTTGGCATGTGAGAAGTCAAGAGCAAACCAAGCTGTTAATTGAACTTTCATTAATTACCTTGTTACGTTATTTACCGGAAAAAAAAGAGAAATTATTTAGTCAATTTACAATATCACCCTTCCATCCGCCTGGTTTATCAAACACTGGCATCCATTGTTGGCATTTTTTTTAATTCGTCGAGCTTATTTTTCACGCAAAAGTTCAAGTTCATCATATATTGGCATCTTATCTATCTATTCTATGAAAATATAGAGAAGTCTTGCGAAAGCTAGCTTCAAAAAGGCCATTCCTATTTAATTTCTTAGAATTTTGACTCTTATTTTATAAATAAAAATATATATATTGAGAGAGAGGGGAAGAGGGAGAAACGTGGAGGTTAGGGGAGGGAAAGAGACGGAGAAATATGGGGGTGGGAGGAATACATGGGTACAGGAAGGGTTTTAGAATTTTGAGTGAGACATTTTTGGGAGAGAGGGAGTCGGGTTTTATTATATAGAGCTGATAAGAAAAATTACACTTTTTAGTTTTTTTTTATTTTTTTTATCAAACACTTTTTAGTTTTTGTTTTTGAGGAAACGGAAACATATTATATATGAAAATAAAGAGTAAAAAACAAAGGACACTACCGGTCCAAAATACAAAAAAACAACAAAACAAAACAAAACCAAAAGAGAAAAGCCTCTCAGCAACGATGTCGGATCCAACCTCCTCTCGTAGAGGTGGGTGGCGGAAGGATCGCCTCTATCCCAAGAATCTAACGCCCACACTACTGCGTCTTCACTGCCCGCCGCAGGATCACCACCGGATCTCCACATCTACGCCTTCACCGCCGCCGCTGGAGAGCTCAGGGACCATCATCCGAACTGAACAGGGCCACCGTGCAAGAGCCAGTACCTAGATCCGGAACTCCAGATCCGAGTCTCCATCGTACAAAAATAGAGGGGTGAATGGGAGAACATCTCGCCGGGAAAACGAGAGTCTCAACCATCACACACCAAAAAGAACGAGAGGAGCCAAGAGGAGAATAGAGGAGAAAGGGATGGGGGATGGTTAGTTGAACCTGTTTTTAGTTTTTGTTTCTTTGATTTGCTTATCCTGTATTTTTATTGTGAATCAAATTGAATCAATTTTAGAGGGGGGAAAAAGTCTTCTTGTGACATTCGCAACGCAATAGAAATTCTGTTTTATTAAGCAAGCTAATAAGACGATGACATCAAATTTAGAGGGGGAAAAAGTCTTCTTCCGTTAGTGTTAGATTTTGCGTGTTGCATTTTTTCGGCTTTGAGGTCTTGTGGTCTCTTTGTCTATTTTGGTTTTGGGTGTGTATGATACACACCCCTACAAAAGTTACGAATTTTTTGTCGAAGTTACGATTTTTTTGTAAAAGTTACGAATTTTTTTGTAAAAGTTACGATTTTTTTTATAAAAAGTTACGAGACACACCAAAATGTTACGAATCATATTGCGCTGAAAAGTTACGAAAAACTAAAAAATGTTACGATTGCTGATGAGGTAGCACAATCTGGACCACACAATAGGTGCATATGGTACACCCAAATAAGGGGTGTGTATTGTAGCAATTTCCAAAATAATAACTCAATTGGATATCGATAAGTACCTGCTTTCACCATTCAATTCTTTAGTCTAAAATATGAATACTAGACTGGTATTTTTCAATCAAATTAACATTACCTTATGAGATTGAGTTTTTATGCAGACTTAAGTTGTGCACAATACTAACATGACTCTAATTATTGAAGCGGAGCTCAAAGTTAACCTACAGAAAATGGATATCACCTTCTTTTTTTGAATAAATAGACCAACAAAATGCAACCCGTGGGAGGCATGCATAGAGTTTCATTATTTTGCAGTACACATTTGATTTAATCCACCATCAATTTCATTGGACCACAAGGCAAATTTGCTAGTAATTTCGAATACCAAATAAAATGTTTGTCAAGTCTCCTTTACAGGCATAACGAACCAAGACTAATGAAGCAAGAAATAAAAAAAACATATGAGATAGAAATCTTACGTGGCTCTTCAAAATGTAAAAAGTATGTTCAATCCGACATTTTTTCTGTAAAAAGTATGTTCAATCCGACATTTTTTCTGATTACGTTCAGATAAAGTCTTTTACCAATATCGGATAGGGCAATTTATTTTACAGAAACCCATGAAAAAACTACTTAAGATACTGAGCGGTTTGAATCAACGGTGTGTTCTTAAGAATATTAAGCGGTTTGAATCAATGGTGTATGACCCAAAATGTCTCAACATAATTCAATAAATCAGTTGAGTGCTTCGCTATGCCAAACGGGACTTTAGCAGGCACACTTATGGACCCTCTCGAAACAGTGAAACGGCGGCGTTTGTTTGGGCGGCAGCCTCTGCCGTCACTTTGGAATAACAAAGACCACACTCCTAAAAATAACTACCTTGTTGGAGTGCAGCTGGCCAAAACAGAGTAAAATGAATAGCTGCCGCACGGAGAACAGGAATAGCCAAAAACAAGCAACACTAACCGAATGGCTTTTCTTTTGGAATTGCTTCTTACCAAAACCAAATAAAAATTAGGGACTTGTTGCGGCGGTACCCGTGGCGTATGCCCAAAACATGTCGGTACTCACTTTGAATGGTTTACCAATCAGGCTTAATTTTCTACCCTATCTCCAGTCTCTGCAATCGGCATGGAACAGAAGGATTCGATGAGCCTCGCGGAACAAAATAAAGAAGAAAATGAAAATCCAACGGAGAATATGCCGCCCTTTGATAAAGAAAAATAGGACTATCTTATTTAATGGATCGATCCAATAAATCCATCAATAAATTTGATATATATTCCGACGAAAGCCCGTTGAATTACTACTTATTTGATTCCTTTTCGTACATGAATTACATACTTGATGCCCTCTCGTAAAAGACTTAGCTAGGCCCTCCTCTCGTGGTCAATTTTTGCTAGTTGAATTGTTTAACATGAATTTTAGATCTAGGCTTCCGAAGGGTTTTTCGAATGAGATTGTCTTGATTGATGGTCTCTTTGTTTGTAGTGCAAATACTCCAAACGAAAATCTCCGACTCAGGTAGGAAAATGGTAATTTCGATCCCCATAACAAAGTCATATGAAAATTAATGCGACCAACTTTCAAGCTAGTCCTGGAGTACGACCACGAATTTGGATTTTGAATGGTAACGATTAAGAAAAAAATCGTAGAGCATATTGGCAAAAATCCTTTTCAACCTCATCACAAAAATTTCCACAAAAAATATTTGCCAAAAACTACGATGCTTTTTTTAGTTTATTGTGAAAAAGTGTCATTATATGGATTTTTCCGCTCTGCCACTGACGTCACTGAACGTATCCATAGTCCATATCTTACATTTTAGCAAAATAACGCACGTATCCACGACGCTTGCCTCCGTGTCTGTGTATTATCGTATTAGGGCGTTTTACACCCAACCAAAGGTAAACTCACAAAGAAAATTGGGACTCATTAGCCTATTAAAAATAGAGAACTCATGTATTATTTCCTGTCACAGTCAATACAATAGATATTATTACAGATAAACGAGCATTCATCAATCCAATTACTTGCAGACCAACAAAAAGACATCAACTTAATTATAGAGGAACAATCTTTCACGAGAACTTATACAGCTAGAAAAGATTTATTGGATGAACCTTCACATTAAAAAAGACACCAGGTCACAACACATTCACTTCAGCTGCATCTTTCGGAACATCTTGGGAAAATTATCCACCACGAAATAGTAGCTTTCTGTCAAGCACACTTCAATGAGGTTGAACCATGTCCTCCGCCAGTAAGGATTGATATAAAGCACCAGAGCAATTCCAAGCAAGATTGTTAGATACGAAGCAATAAAGCTCCCATAGAAAGCATCCATGTCTAGCCAGCTATCTCCCTCTTGATTCACTGGGCCGTTTGGCGCCGGTAAATGTGACCCAATCTCATCGCAGCTGTTATTTAATGGAGATCCACAGAGAAGAGGATTCCCTTCATAACTGCTTGCCTCAAAAGTCGCAAATTGACCTTTCCGGTCTGGAGTTTTACCTGATAAGTCGTTTTGTGCCACGCTGAAGACTGCCAGAGAGTTCAATTCAACTAGTTGAGAGGGGATTTTCCCTTTCAAGGTGTTGTAAGAAAGATCCAAACTCTCTAATTGCCTCAAGTTTGAGAATGTTGTCGGAATTGCTCCGGAGAAATTGTTATGAGACAAGTTCAGAGCATGGATGTGGCTCAAGTTTCCAATTTCAGGTGGGATTTGACCAGTGAATTGGTTGCAAGAGAGATCAATTCCGGACATGATGGTGAGCATTTTAACCCCGTAGGAATAGGGATTCCACTTTGTTGTGAACTCCACAACCTCTTTTAAACCAAATGTTATGAAGTCCGTGTTCGGAATATCATAAACCCAGTACCTCTTTTCATATTTTGATAACATCGTGCTATTCAAGAATGATAAGAAGGATAGTCTCTTTTTGTGCTCATCATGTCGCTTTCTATGAGTAGCCAGATAATTCGTATCTAACTGATTTATCTTGCCCAAGCAAGGTGGCAACGAACCAGAAATATTATTTCGAGAAATATCAAGTATTGCCAAACGGTCTAATTGGCACAATTGACTTGGAATATCGCCTTGGAAATTATTGGATTTCAAGACGAGAATGGTTAATGAAGAAAGCTCGTCGATCCAAGTCGGAATGCTCCCAGAAAGAAAGTTCTCACTCACATCTAATATTCTCAAATGAGCAAAACTGAAAGAACTTGGCAGTGAACCTTGTAACCTGTTTCTGCGCAGACAAAGATGTTTCATGGAGTCATATGAGCAAGATGGTATGGATCCATAGAGATTGTTTTCGGAAAGGTCCAAAAACTGAAGGCTTATATGGCAAAACTCCAAAGGAATGGACCCCTGAAAATGATTTTTTGGCATCACAAGTTCATATAAAGATGTGAGATTTCCTATCCATCTTGGAAGATTCCCAGAGAAGTGGTTATCACTCACATCAAGTGTCTCTAAAGGTGTAAGAGACAAACTTTCTGGAATATTCCCTAAAAAATAGTTTCCATCCAAATACAGGCGGCCTAGTTTCGTAAGATTAAAACCTCTATGAGGCAGTTTTCCTGACAAATTATTGTTCGATAATCTGATGATATACAAAGTAGCGCAACGCGTCGCAAAGTAGTCCGGCAAAACTCCTGACAAAAGATTGTTAGATAAATCTACAAACCATAAGTCATCCATATCATGGAAAAGATGACTGACAAGATTTCCCTCCAACAGATTTCCCGACATACGTACTTCATTCAGGTTTGGAAATATTGAGCTTATATTTGGTGGAATCTGGCCTCCTATTTTATTGTTGGAGATATCTATAGCCGAGAGATTAAAGTGAGGACGAGATGGAAACTTCAGAGGCCCAACAAGGGAGTTATCAGCTAGATAAAGACCTTCTAGTCTTGCATTGTTCTCTAATAGCCAACTGGGAAATGTTCCGCTCAACTTGTTGTTGGAGATTTTGACCACTCTCAAGTCATATTGGCCATACAGAAAGCTTGGAAAAGCTATGCTGTAAGTGTCTTTGGTTCCATTTGAGAAAGAAAAAATATTAAGTTGGAACTTTGGTGCCCAAGCAGTCAATTCATTTTCCGCAACGAATATGTTGTCATCACACAAAACGACCTTGAGCTTCGAATGGTTAGCGAATGACCTAAAGGAAACAGGAACTACGAAGCGATTGGATGAGAGTGAAAGATATACAAGTGACGTGAGCGTAACAAGGGGAGATGAGGCGATATTTCCAGTCAATTTGTTATCAGAAAGATCCAGTACTCGAAGATATGTCGAGTTTCCCAAACATGGAGGAAGAAAGCCTTCAATTTTATTTCTGCTAAGATCTAGCTCTTGGAGATTTCTTAGCCCGCACCAAAATCCTACACATGCAATATGAAAGTAGGAAGATTACCAATCAGAGACATGAAAGAGTTGCGAAGAGAAACAATGAATGAAATGCAAGAGATTGGATGATAATCCTGTATAATTGTTGCTATAAATATTCGGTTACTTATCAAATTTGGAGATTGAAAATTACCTTGAGTTGGTATGGTGCCTCTGAGGCAACAATTAGACAAAGTTAAGATCTTAAGAGAAGCCAAGACTCCACTACTGCTTTGCATGCTTTGCAGAAAGTTCTCGTTGAGGCAGGAATTATCCAAAAACAAATTCTCCAAGTTTCTTAGACTTGATAATCCTGTGTACATGAATCAATGCCTAAAATTAATCAAGAGCAAGCCACGGCACAAAATATAACCCAAAATGGAAGAGCAAGGAAAAGATTAAAGCGATCATGAAATTCTTGTTTCTTTTTAATTACCTTGGAAGAGTTCAAAACTTTTAATAGAGGTATTACTTAAATCCAGGGTCTTCAAACTAACGAAGTCCTCTAATCCTGCGCATGTCAGTGAAACAAAAGGAATTAAGGCACAATAAAAGAATAAAGTGGCTACAATTGTTCTATCTGAGATATATAACGAGATCGAGTCTTAACATACATCCATTGAATGTCCTCTCTGGTTTTTTTTTTTTTTTTTCATATCAAATATACAAGTCTAATTTAACAATTGATGCAGGGATTCCTATTTCATCATTTGGAATATAAAGCTTCTGAGATATAAAAGCTCACTTAATAATGATTGGATGGTCCTATTCAATAAGCTATGACTCAAGTCAAGGACCTCTAGATTCCTCAACCCTGCTAGTCCTCCAAAACCTACAACGAAACAAATGATTAGTGTTTCTCAAGTTGAAAGTTTAATTAATATATACTGTCTAGCTAATAGGGAGATATAATAAGAATTTCTTTTTTATAATAGGTAACATGGGAATTTAATTACTGTTAGAATGACTTGATCCTTCCAAATGATTGTTAGCGAGATACAGATATTTCAGTGATGAAAGCCCACTTAAGGATGGAAGTATACTGTCGTTGAATTCATTAAAACTCAAGTCGAGGACTTCAAGATTTCGTAATCTCGAGAGGGTTTCGAACCCTGCAAAAAAAGAAAACAATAGTCGAGAGAAGTCTAGTATCAATCACCTGAGAGTAAAGAAAAATGCTGCTGAGAAAAGAGAAGAGTAAGGAAAAGAGTACAGCACGCGGTTATGAAATTCATGTTTCTTTTGAATTACCTTGGATAAGTTGAAAACTTTCAAATCCGTTATGACTTAAATTCAGGCTCTTCAAATTAATGAAGTCCTCTAATCCTGCTCATGCAAGTGAAAACAATGGAATTAAGAACCAATAAGAGCATAAAATGGCAACAATTGTTCTGTCTCATTTGATCAGATATATAACCGAGATCGAATTCGTTCAATGTCCTCTCTTTTTCTTCTTTCATATGAAAGATACAAGTCTAATTAACACAGGATTTCCACTTTCACCATTTGCAATATAACGCTTCGAGATATAAAAGCTCACTTAATAATGATTTGATGGTCGTATTCAACCAGTTTTGACTCAAGTCAAGGACCTCTAGATTCCTCAACCCTGCTAGTCCTCCAAAACCTGCAACCAAACAAATGATTAATGTTTCTCAATTTAAAAGTAGAGTTAATAGTGTCTAACAGGGAGATATAAAAAGAAAATAATATTTTCTTTGTAGGAATCCACGTGGATGGATACAGATAATATGGGAACTTAATTACTGTCAGAATTGCTTGATCCTTCCAACTCATTTTGAGCGAGAGACAGATATTTCAGCGATGAAAGCCCACTTAAGGATGGAAGTATACTGTCGTTCAAATAATTAGAACTCAAGTCGAGGACTTCAAGATTTTGTAATCTCGAGAGGATTTCGAACCCTGCAAAAAAATAAAACAGTAGTTGAGAAGTCTTGTATAATATATATATTATAGGAATCCACTTGGATGGATACAGGTAACATGAGAATTTAATTACTTTCAGAATGACTTGATCCTTCCAACTCATTGTTAGCGAGATACAGATATTTCAGCGATGAAAGCCCACTTAAGGATGGTAGTATACTGTCGTTGCAGACATTAAAACTCAAGTCGAGGACTTCAAGATTTCGTAATCTCGAGAGGATTTCGAACCCTGCAAAAAAATAAATTTTTTTTTTTTTTATAGGAATCCACTTGGATGGATACAGGTAACATGGGAATTTAATTACTTTCAGAATGACTTGATCCTTCCAACCCATTGTTAGCGAGATATAGATATTTCAGCGATGAAAGCCCACTTAAGGATGGAAGTATACTATCGTTGAAAAAATTAATACTCAAGTCGAGGACTTCAAGATTTCGTAACCTCGAGAGGATTTCGAACCCTGCAAAAAAAGAAAATAGTAGTCGAGAAGTCTTGTATCAGAGAAAAGAAAAGCTACTGAATACAACTCAGCATGTTTCTATAACAAACATATGTGCTGGGGTTAGCAACTTGCCTTCATTTTCAACCCAACAGCATATCCCACGGTAACTCAAGTTAAGATTTCTGAGTTCTTCAAAGGGAAGAAACAAAGAGCCATTAAAATATGACGGAGACTGAATATAATTATGTATATCAAGTCCAGTTACTCGCCCGGTTGAGTTGTTACATTCAACTCCTTCCCATTCACAACAGTTGAGAGTCGATTCTCTTGCCCAACCTGTCGCCCACTCGGTGGAGAGAGTCAAGAGAGCAAGCCTCTCTTGCTCCAAACACCCAAAACAACACCATCCTAACACCAACATTATCATCACCCGACACCACAAACTAGTTCCCATGTCTCAAGGCTATATTTTCTGAAGAACTACACTCTGCAGCGGTTAAAGGTTCTCTTGCCTCGGAATAGCTCTAAGGTTGTGATTTAAATAGGTGAACGAAGTTCCATGTAAGAAAAGAAAAGAAAATAAAATAAATTCATTCTCCGTGTAGCCTCCAACAAAAATTAAAAACTATTCCAATAACTGACTAGACTTGAAAAAGGTTCAAAGAAACCAAAAGAAATTAAGGCAACGATGTCAAATTCTATCGTGGAAATTAGCTTTTGACCATAGCACTATACTACTTTATATGATGCTTTTTCCATTTTCCTGGTGATTTCCATCCTTTAATAAGCCCCACCCATCATCTTTCGGTTCTTTACGACTAATAATAATAGAACACCCTGTTTAACGATTCCCTATCCTAAAGGAAATATTCCTAAAAGAAATTGCCATCAGAATAGTACTCCTTATTTCTGAATGTCTACCACGTATATTTGTGAATGTGAAGTAATCGTAATAAGAGATCTTCGATTGAATTTCAGTAACTACGAAAGTTACCTATGTTGGCGAAATTGATGGAACAAGCAAGTACAGATCACTGGAAACCTTGTTGGAAAGTAAACTTAGTTTTAGGAAATTATGAATTTTAGAGAATTGTGTAGACACATAATACATGAATGAATAATGTACTTCATTATGTAGTCGAATAGTCTTTTGAAGTGACAACTAATTTGGAGCGGAGGGAGTAATTAATATAGATAGTAAATACTAGTAGAATTTTTTTAAACCAATTGCAAACTCGAGATGTGTTGGGAGTTGCAGATAACCTACCGGTAGCGCTACCAAGGTTTTGGGGTAGCGCTACCTAGGACCTAATTTCTGACCAGAACATTCTGGAGCGCTACAGGTGTTTCCCTGTAGCGCTACCGAGAGCCTTAAAATGTTATTTTTAATGTTTTAGCCAGTTGCGTGTTCTGTAGATCGTGTATCAGATTTTCAGAGCGTGAAAATTAGAGAGAGGCGAGAGAAAACCAATCTCAGAGAGATTGTGAGAAGACTTGTACTCCTTGATTCGATTTCATAGTGGACTGGTGTGACTCCCATGGTTTTTCCTCACGTTGAGGTTTTCCACGTATATCTTGTGTCTTGCTTTTCTTTTCGGTTTTTTCATTACGCACTTATTGCTTTGTCTTTTCTGTGATTCATTGTTCCCAAGATCCGTAGGGGCGTTTTCGTTGTAGGATTGAACAGGTGTTTGCGTTAAAATCCATAACAAGATGATCCCTTAACTTCCGTTAACAGATGATAAAAAAAAAAATCTAAAATACACATGCCACCCACAATGTTTTCTTTTTCTGGCACAATTTTTTTTAAACCATATTCCACTTTCAGCGTAGAGTTGGGCCCATTCAAACATGGTAACGGAAAAAAATGGCCCATTCGATACATGGAAACGAAAAAAACATATAGTGAACTTTTTCATTTGTTGCCCCCATGCATCAATCAGGTACAACGCGAGTTACTTTAAGGTGCTAGTGTTTCACGTAGTGAAAGTATAGGGGTTGCACTGTGTATAGTTGCCCATTAACCAATTGGTTAAAAAGAATTCTAATTCTAGTCAAGTTTATATATATGTTCAGTGTATGTGAAAGAGCCTCTGTGTGTGCGCTTACGTGTGTGGCTTTTATAACAATAACTAGAATGTAGATAATTTATAATCCCATTCAGGTCTCGGCGAATTAATGTTTCATTTGTCATTCAACTTTTGCCGAAATCTTTTAAAACAAATGCCGGTAACAGTGGCTTTTTTTTCCAGTATTAATTAAAATGCCAGGAATGTCCCATTTTGGCGTAGTAACGGAGCCAGGATTTTATCTTTGTTGTGGCAAAAATATATATTCTTAAAAATAAAAAGACAAACTGCATTACGAATATTCATCTACTCTACAAAAAATATAATAACTTTAATCAACGATATTTATCATATGCACGTAAAGTACCAAAAAGGAGTAATTTCAATTTAATCTAGTGGTGGCAATTTTATATAATTTAGGGATAAATTTTTATTTTATACATAATAATTACGTTTTATGAAAATCTCGTGGTGGCGACTGTCATTACTTGTTTCCCCTGGCTCCATCATTGGCCACATCTTACCACAAGATCCATACTTATTGCACACGGGAAAAATTGAAAAGAAAAAAGAAATGACATGCTCACTTTCTACGAAATAAAGGACAAGGAATTTTGATAGTGCTTGCCAATCAATCTCTCACTCATGTTCGTTTTGGTAGACGAATTCACATGCCTTTTTTAAAATTAGTACTTTCTATGTCTCAGTCTCCATCTCCATCTCCATCTCCATCTCCATCTCCATCTCCATCTCCATCTCCGTCAATTGTCGTCTCCGTCTTCGTCAATTGTCGTCTTCGTCTTTGTCAAAGTAGTTGATTGGAATTGTTTCTTACTTAGAGGAGTTTTCCCATTTCGATTTTTTCATTTTTCACTTTTAGGTGTTTGGATGGAGTCAATTATAATGAATTCTCCTATAGTGAATTTTTTATTTTTTATTTTAGAGAACAAAAGCCAAAAATAGAAGATGGGAGTTTTTTGACTTGTCATTGTTTACTTTTTCCAGTTTGGTTAATATAAATTATAAACCTACAGAATGTATTCCGCACACATCTCCACACCCTACTCCTATTGCAAAATTCTATACATATCAACAAATACAGGTTTACCTACAGAATGTGTGTTTATAAAGATATTATAACTTGATCTTATAAAATTAGTACCATTGGGAAGGTATTCGCGATACCGTCAAAACAAGACCACTTTTCAATATATTTTAATCACATTTAAAATCAGAAAATTTAAGCCTTGGAGGAAAATTGAGTTTTGGAGACAAAATGAATGAAAATTTGAAGAATAAAGATAGAAATGAAGAATTCTGATCGGAGTGTGTAAATAGTGACATTCTTCAATTGCACTTTTTGATTTAAGTAATTTATTTGATTTTTATTTTTATTTTTTTTTTGAACTGATTTTGATTCTTCAAAATGAAGAATGGGGTTGGCGACTTGGAGATGCTCTTAGTTTCTTTCCATCTCAGTCACGTTTCAAAACTAGGGTTTCAAGTTGTTAATAATTTCTATATTGCCACAGCATTTGTTTGGGCACTCTCAAGTTCAGATTCTTGGGCTTGGGTCCATCTTGGGCTTCCGCCATGATTGGGCTCTGGCTGCAGAAGATGTTGTAATACTCTCCGAGCATTGGGTCCTTCTCCTTTGCCACTGTGCGGTGGAGAACGGCCTCAACCCGAAGGTGCTGCGCAGCGTACTGTGCGGCCCATTACGGCGCCGCGCCGGCACCGTTTCGACGATCGGAGACGTCCACCGTGTAGAGCTCGTCGAGTACTACTAGTGTACCAAAAATAAACTCGATCAGATATCGTTAGGTGCCTCATCGGAACTAAAAACAAAGTTGAAAAAAATTGGAACATATATGTATTGAAACACTAGATGAAAACCATTGAAACCGTTTTTTTCAACTTATTCGTCTTCTGATGAGGCGCTTAACGATATTGGATTGAGTTGATTTTTGGTACACTTATAGTACTCGACGAGTTCTACATGGTGGACGTCTCCGGTACTGGCGCGGCGCCAAAATGAGTCCGCACAGCACGCTGCGTAGCACCCCCTGTTTCCTTTAATATTTACTCCAAGTATAGGAGGAGGGGAGGAATTCATTGATGATAAAATAGAGTTTGACTCTCATCCGCGTGCTATCATTCGTTTGTTGAGCAATTTATGCTAGATTTTGTAGTACTTTTAGCCGGCGCCATGGACTCTTAAATTAATTAATCAGTCGATTAGCCTACACAAAGGCGTATTACGTGTGCCCCAAACGATTTTTGCAATAATTGAGTTTTACCCCTTAGTTTAATAAAATTATGGCAAGTTTCCATCAAAATATGTATGCATGTTCTAACTAAAGGATAATTCTATTCACACAACCCTCAAGCACACAATCAAATAGAAAGGGTGAGTTTCACGACGCACTTTGACATTCGAAATCGTTCATTTTGTAAGTCTTGACACGAACATTGTCCATGCCAAAATCAAATTCATCAGACATTAATAGCAATCTTAAATTTTACATTTCGTTGAGAAAAAATAAATCGTTCAAATTCTTCCTGTTATTCAAATTATTTGAATCAAGTATTTTTCGATATCTAATCAATCTCATTTTTCGCATAATGATCTAGGCGTCTAGAGCTATAAAATGAACAACTCTGATTGTCAAAATATGTTGTGCGACCTCTCATTTTCGGGTAGTGTGTTCAAAAAATGTGTTCGAAATGGTGTGTACATAGAAAAATTATCTAATCTAAAATGGACTAACAAATCCGGACAGATAGGGTAATTTACACTTCGCAAAAGGCTCCCTTTTGGTTCCACTTTTCATTCTCCAAAAAGTGGTATCAGATAAAAATGCATCAAGATATCTACGTTCCATGGTCTAGTCAGGGCCAGCTCTATGGGCAGGCTGAGTAGGCCCGGGTCTGGGGCCCACCAAAAATAGCCCATTTTAGGGCTCCAATTAGGTATATATATGTACATAATAAGTAATAAATGTATAATGCTGAGCTATAAGAAATAGAGAAACATTTGGCATAATGGAAAGGTTTGTGTATTTCCTAGTATATGCCAAGGTTAAATTCACATGGCCTTTTCTTTTCCTTTTCTACATTCTCTTCCCATTTCTTTTTTCTTACCATAGTCAGTTTCTGCCTTCTCTTCAATTTATTTTTTTCCCCTTTCCACTACATCTTTATCATTGTTGACTTTTTTCAAAAAAATTGCCAGTGTAATAATTAGGGAAAAAATAAATAAAACACTTTGTGCGTATTCATAAAATGTTCGAAAAAAACAAAATATGGAACACGGTATTTATCATTTGAAAAATATTGGTTCTTTAATTTTTGTTTCACTAAAAAAACATAGAGCCCTGGTTTGTTTCAATAAATTAGCTTTTCCATTTTCTTGGTGATTTCCATCCTTTAATAAGCCCCACCCATCATCTATCGGTTCTTTACGACTAAAATATTAATAGAACACCCTGTTTAACCATTCCCTATCCTAAAGGAAATATCCCTAAAAAAAATTGCCATCAGAATAGTACTCCTTATTTCTGAATGTCTACTACGTATATTTGTGAATGTGAAGTAATCGTAATAAGAGAATTTCATCAACTACGAAAGTTACCTATGTTTACGAAATTGATGGAACAAGCAAGTACAGATCAATGGAAACCTTGTTGGAAAGTAAACTTAGTTTTAGGAAATTATGAATTCTAGAAAATTGTGTAGACACATAATACATGAATGAATAATGTGGTTTATGTATGTAGTCGAATAGTCTTTTGAAGTGTTCATGCACGAAGGTGAAGGGTCACAATTTAGAGAGGACTACAATTTGGAACATCCTAAAATAGTATAAGTGACAACCAATTTGGAGCGAGGGAGTAATTAATATAAATAGTAAATACTAGCAGAGTTTTTTTAACTAATTGCAAACTCGAGATGATCCCTTAACTTCCGTTAACAGATGATAAAAAAAAATTCGAAAATACAAATGTCACTGACAATGTTTTCGTTTTCTGGTACAATTTTTCGTAAACCATATTACACTTCCGGCGTAGGGTTGGGCCCATTCAATACACGGAAATGGAAAAAAATGGCCCATTCGATACATGGAAACGGAAAAAACACATCGTGAACTTTTTTTTTGTTGCCCCATGCATCGAACGGGTACAACGCTAGTTAATTTAAGGTGCTAGTGTTTCACGTAGTGAAAGTATAGGGGTTTCAATGTATATAGTTGCCCATTCACCGATTGGTTAAAAAGAATTATAATTTTAGTCAAATTTATATATATATGTTCAGTGTGTGAAATTTATATATATATAGTTGCCCATTCACCTATGGGTCAAGCTCAGTCTACCGCTATGTAGACTTTGAAGACTTAATGACATTGAAGTGACCTTACTTTTAAAAGTTTTCGTGACTAATATTTCAAGGTGGTAATTTTTTTCCTCACTTTCACACTGCTAGAATCAAACATAGGGCTCTACAATCATACATGTGGACCATTGGGAAGGTTCGTCCTAAACTATTAAATTGGAGTACTTGTTACCAAACTTATGATAACGGTTTTTTTTTTTAAAGATAACTGTGTTAAAAGCCAGTTTCTTGCATTCGACTACTCATGGGAGACCATATTTCACCATCTACCAGCGGGAACTCCATTTAAAGTCACAACAAAAGTTATGTATGACTAATTCCAAAGGAGTTAATAGCATCGATGAGATGTTTGGGTGCAGATTCAGCAGTGGTCTATCCCGGGGGTGTAAGGGGCAGCGCCCCCACCGGGGCTGGTGTGCTCCTAAAGTCGCACTCCGGACAGCTGCGAAACAATATTTTTGGACCTCGGCTGTAGTTTCGACCATAGGGCCCGACCTATTTATTTCGCAGATTAATAAATTTTAGGGTTATCAGTTTTCAGAGAAAAATAGAGAGAGGTGAGAGAAAACGCAGATGTCAAAGAGATTGCGAGAAGACTTATACCCTTATTTTCGATTTCATAGTGGACTGGTATGGCTCCCGTGATTTTTCCTCGCGTTGACGTTTTCCACGTATATCTTGTGTCTCGTTTTCTTTTTTCGTTTTTCATTACGCACGACTGTTTGTGTTCCGATTTCCTAACAAGAGATTCCAAACTTAAAATCTTAGAGGAGAGCAAACCCCTATGTGTTAGGCCTGAACCATAAGGTTATTAGTTTGTTTCCATTTCGAACTTTCATTTGTTTACTTTTTTTTTAACAGCAAAAAGAGTTTTATTAACTAATTAAAGGTCCCATTAATTGTTCAATTATGCATGCTTTGAAAACAGTTATTTATTTGTGGATACTTGACTCGGTAAACAATCTCCCACTATGCATTAACATCTATATTTGATTGTTCCCCAAAAATCAACATACATATATGCAAAACTAGCGAAATTACTTACAATAATTGGTGGTTCATAATCTGTTAGTTTCATTTTTTCTAACTTATTGATGTGGTATGTCACAATATATCTAGCCAAATATTACCTAATTTATCTCAATCTCTCTTTCATATCTTTCAAATCATCATGCAAAGAAAAACAAGACTCACTCAAAACAAAATTCATCTTTAGGTTTTTGTTTTTAACTTCGATTCCCTTATTTTACTCTCCTTCGATTCCCGTCATTGAGACAAATGACTACTACCCAAATAATTGACTAATAATTAAGAAATTCACTAATTGCCAATAATACCAATTACCATAATATTCAAACTTTTCCATCCACATTCTTGTTCACTATAATTCACATTATTATGTGATGAATTAGTTGTGGTTATATGTACAAGACAACAATTTCAATATGATGAGCAAACTTTGTGCGGGAGCAAATGATAGCTCTTGTACCGAATTCTAAGAGCGAGCAGTGATACGGGCACAAATATATGTGTAAAGATGTGTTTGAAATCACCTCATGACATTAGCATGAACCTTTCGTAGGGTAAATAAGCATCAGACGTTTTCAAATACATACGCTTTTAGATCCGTGCACAAGTATTTAAGGACAAAAGACTTTTGCAATTCTTAATCATCACCATCCTAAAAGTTGGGCCGAGTTTTTCATTTTTAGCACCAATTACTGAAAGCCAATTTTTCATAAAGTGGTGGAAACTAAATTGCTAAGAACCAATTTGTTTACCATTAGCTAAAAGCCATTTTTTCCTTACATAGTCTTTTTGCTAAAAGCAAGTTGCTAAAATCGCATTTGTAATTTTTCAAATGGGAGATGGGGTGCTAAAACCAAAGCTTTTAACAGGAGGAAATTCACTCTTAAAAAAATATATATATTCATTAAAGACATTACGTAAAATTCAAATTAAAAATCCGAGTACGATGTTGTATTTTTTAAATTTTAGTGTGGGTCACATGGGGAGGCCAACAATATTCTTTAAATTCGCCGGCCTTTTATCGGACCTTAAACATTTGGGCTGGACTCTGGATTACTTACACCTGGATTTAGCCTTTACAATCTTTCCTGCTATGCACCGAAATTCCACTCTTTCCTCCGTAAATTATCTCACTGCCAAATTGAAGTTATACGTGAAACATTGGGAATTTATACTTTTGATACATTCATTCCATGTCTTATTTCGATAATGGAAACAGTTCATTCTGTCCAGATTCACTCATTAGGGACCACGCAAAAATTCAAGTAACCGCTTTATCTAGAGTTTATTTATTTTCTTTAAAATTATCATCGAAACAATTGAATTTTTTGATCAAGTACTTATAACCGATATTATTGGATCCAACTAAATTTTTGCGTAGGTTAATTCCTGACAAAAGGATTTGGACAAAATAAATGATTTTGATTATAGATACGAGACAGATATTGAGTACAACCTCACAAGAATGAATAAAGCGACGGTAAACAAAATTGCACTCTCATTTGAGTCGTCAACTTGTAATCTTGTATTTATGGGCTAAATAGGGCAACAAAAAAAAAAATCGATAGCACAAGGGCTTAACTAGATTTGTAAGAATGGTTTTGTTAACGTGTGCTCAATAGGCACACAATAAACACACATACAAACAAAAAAAACACACTTCTATACACATTTTACATTTTTTAATACGCTTTCACATATTCCAATACATTTTTCACACATTTCAATATACGTTTTCAACCTTCGTCTGCCTATTGGGCACACATTAGCATTCCACAAGTTACATTTTGTGTGAAATAACTGTAAAATGGTGAAGTCATGCGACTCAAGGTTACGGTTTTAGTGCCATGGTGGGATCGTTTCAAAGATTACAAAAAAAAAAAAGAAAAAAGTGAAGTCCGCTACGATATAATAAAGAAACAAATACGTACGACGAACTAGTGTTTTTGCACAATGAACATTTAAAAAGTACGTACACTCTCAAAACAAGAACAATTTTACAGATCAACAGTACTACACACCCATGAAGAACACACGGAAATTGCTTCGAATTTAAAATCAATGACTCAGATTCACTCGGGAGTAAATCCAAGCCACTAATATTAAAGATTTATCAATAGCTAAATAAACAACCACCAATAGACCCATTACATGCCATACTTAAGTACTTGTGCTAACGTAAACATTCGTACAAGTATAGACTGAGCAAAATGACTCAAGACTCGACAACAGTATGAGCAATATGACTGCCAGAACTGTAAGAACCTTCCAAGAACCATAAACATACTTCTGCACGGACGTGTAAACCCGAACCTTCTTCGTACTGTAAAAGTAGTTGTTGACATCTCCAATGGCCTTATCGATATACGACACGTTCGTGAGCCGAACCGATTTGCTCATCCCATTAAAGAGCTCTGCAGCGTCGTCATCGCTCTTCAGACTGTTTACAATGATTTTCTTTTCCCTCAGCAGCGTTGCGTCTTGAACCGTGTCTATGATCCCGTTCATTAGCTCCGTGTACCGTGCAAAAACGAGGGATTCTGATGCTTTCGAGGCTTCGTAGGCCACCAAGTTTCTCATCACCACTTCGGAATTGACATTCAGGGTGATGACAGGGAGGTAGAATCTCTTCGTTTTCGTGTCGAATTTAATGCTCGTGATGTCGCCGGAAGTGGGGCAGAACTCCACTCCGACATCACGAAGGTTCGATACCGAAGGAATCATGATCTCCTCTACCTTCGGAGTTTTTTTCTCCTCATCTCCTTCGGTGTTTTTGTTGTCGTTACCTTTTGAGATCCCAAGTAGACTAGTGATATAGTTCCATGGAAGGCCTATTACCACCTTAATGGGTTTGGTAACTTTACTTACTAAAGTTAGCTTTGAAAATGAGTTCCAAAGCTCAACAAAAACCTTAGTCGAATTACCTGAATCCGAGGTCTGTTTTCCACCTATGTTCAAAGCGCCTACTTTTTCCGAATTACCGGGTCAATTGGGTCCTGGCAATTCGGGGACGGTCAAGTGGTACAAGAGGTCCAACAAATGTGAATGATTGGAAACCTGGGACAAAAGGAGGTCCTCCCTCAACTTGAGAGGCGAAAGCGCCTTGCAGAAACCCATCAAGATCGAGGGCAACTGATTATTAAGCACGTCGGGCCAGGAAGTTTGGATGGACAAGATCTTGCTCAGAACAAAGATTGGAATTTGATTTTCGAGCATCACTATGTCGCCGAGGATTTCACTTTGAGCTAGGTTTTTTCCAGAAGCGTCGAGTAAAAGAGCAGTCGTTGTACAAGAGGTTCGACTATCTTTTTTGTTGACGTAGTTATTAAGAAAATCGAACAAGAACAACCCATCAATGGCCATGATCCAAGCTAGGGTATCGCCGTCAATGTCCAAGAACTTATGGTAACAAGCTCGGACTTTATACTCAACTTCGTTGAGCTTACCGACAAGTTGCTTGAATTCAAGGCTTTTGAATTCCTTTTGAACCCTAGTTGCCGCATCAACTTTGTACCTCTCCATCTCATAGAGCTTGGGCTTGAACCGGTGATATGGCCCCAACCCTATGAGCTGAGGGGTATATGCTTCTGGCTTGAATGAGCTTAATGTCGTGGGGACACGAAAAATCGAAACAGGAGGAATATCGATTATATCAACCCTAACTTCCTTATCATGAATGATCTCGCTAATATGGCTAACCCATTGTCGTTCAAAAGATCTTGATTCGAAAATTGAGTTTGAGGCCATTTTTGTGAGGTGAAGCTAGCTAGTAGCTTAGAATCTGTGAGGGTGAGATATTAGGAATAAGGGGTTGGTTAATTGGTTATATATAGGGACAGTGGTTCAATGGTGCTGACTAGTAGTTTAGGTGTGGCTTCCATCCACTTGCATCCTGACTCATCCACATCATAGAACTATTCCAATTAATTTCCAGCCACCAGAATTGAAGTTTTTGGGCTTCCTTTTTGTCTCGCTTTGGATACATTTCTCCTATATTTTGTATCTTTGTGTGAATTGGATCTATCGATACCATATAGCAATATGTTTTGTCTATAAGCTAGAACGTGTCCGATGTACTTCAAAACCGCACATACGTACTCCACTACCCTTATAAGTGAATCTTTAAAATCAATATAAGCAAAATGCCATGTCGCCCAAACGTTGCCGATTTGAAAGCATAATGAGAGAAAAATAAAATAGTTATTTTTTAAAGTTTGCTCACAAATTGCAATGCTCATATTCCCACCTCCGAACAGCTATTTCACATTCCATGCATACTCCGAAACTTCTCACTGCAATTCTATTAATCTTCCTTCAATCCGCCAGTAATTCTAATATTCTTCCTCCCCACTGTAACTTGCACAATCTCAATTCACGGTTCCAATTTATGATCCTCCAATGCAAGTTTGGTTTGGTTAATTTGTTACAAGAAATTGTTCATTGAATTTTAAGTAGCAAGTTCGGCTTCACTGCTACGAGAATTTGTTTGCAATTTTTTTAGTACTACAAAGTAAGTCTCTAATTGTTAAGAGTTTTGTTCATGGAGTACGTACCAATTGCTCAAAGGATGGTTTTCATCTCTCACATTATGAGAATTTGACTACGGTGTGGGGCATAGTTGCTTTCGTTCTTGAGCGTATATATTTGATTTAGTATTTAATGCTTAAGTTCTTGAAGTATCTAAGAGCATCCTCATCAGGGGAGGCAAATCCCCATAATGGCTAAGTTGTTGAGTGAAAGGGGGAAAAAAATCCCCAAAATCAGACTCAACAAATTTTTTGTAAATCTGCAAAAGTTATAACTTTACTACAGTAACTCGGTAAATCATTTGAGGCACTGTTCACGAGTTAAAGCATTCTCTGTCCTGACTTCCTGAATAGAGAGTCTGCTTTTGTGAGTTTTTTAAAAAGTGACTTGTTAATTTATAAAAGGTGTTTTTGAGGTTAAATTTGGCCCAATTTTTGTTGAGCCTGATGAGAATGCTTTAATTTTTTTGTCCTCTTTGGCTATTTTAAATTATGAGAATTTGTTTACGGTGCTGGGCATATGGAGTTTGTGGATTTATTGCTCCAAAGTCCCAATAGTACTAGTTTTTTGTCCGTTCAATGCATGGATAACAAGGAAAAAAAGTTTGCATTGTAATCGTTCCCGGGTATTGAACGGGCACAATTAGTTAGTGAGATACCAATGTAGAAATTAGTATACAACGTGGGTGTAACGAGTTGAGAGAGCTCCTTGTAAAACTTTTCTCCATTTCTCATTAACTTCTATGTACTACTACTCGAGTTTGAAAAACCACGTATATTCCCGTGTTGTGTGTGTTTCTTGTGTTTGATCTAAGCTAGTTTGGGGCATATTGAATGGAAACCCTCGAATTGGACTTTTATTCATTAATGGTAATTAATGATTTCGACACATGCTTATCATGGTTTAATATTGTAATAATAATATAAGACTCGTTATAAGCCGCCAATATTTCCAAGACCAGAATCTTAACTTGTGTACGTAATTGTCCCAAGTTAAATATAACGTTTGTAAATTTCGTAAATGGAATGGTTTGATTACTGCTTGTCCTTTGTTCATAAATCTCTTTAAATGTGTAATATTATACTTCAAAGTGACCAAATGGAACCGTAAATGCAGTTTTATATCTTTCTGGCTCAGCAATTTGGATTTGCCAGAAACCTGATTTCAGATCAAATTTAGAAAAGATTGTGGCTTTGTATTAGGGATTGGATATCTTATCCACATAAGAACATCATTAAGAGGTTTATAATTAATAACCAGTCTTTGTTGACCTCTTTCATTCTCAGCATTTTTGTTAACATAAAAAGCTGTACAACTCCTATATATATATATATAGGCCCGATCAAGTCCGGGAGTCCCGAATCCGGGACTCCACCTTCCCGATATTTTTTTGACGATCCATCAATCGAACATGTTCAAAAGGTGTTTCCAAGGTCCACGGGAAATCTTCAAAAAAATACCGGGAAGGGCTTGATCCAAGCATTTTCCCAAAAGTCAAATGTACATGTTTTGCGAAAAATGTTTGGATCAAGCTCCTTCCGCGTGATTTTTTTGAAGATTTCCCGCGTGTCTGTTAAAACACCTTGTTCGGATTTTCCAAAACATTTTCTAAATGCTTCAAAACGCCAATTGTTCGGGATCGGAAAAGTGGTTCTGTCACTATGCAAAAGTCAGAATCATCCGCCCCACGGTCCTTCCTCCCGCGTGAAATGTTATTGTAAGAATAACTTGTTCGGATCCGGAAAAGTGGGCAGCAGGCTAGCGTTTATGACTTACGAAAAGTCATTAAGCAATATGTAGTAATTTGTCTGTTTGCGTCAATTCCTCATTTCCGGCCTGCAAAATTTTAGAGTCACAAACTAAATTTTGTTTTCTAGTTAACAACCAGTCAACCAGAACTTTTTATGAGAGGTGAGTTTTAGAAGGTGTTCCACTAACAAAAATATTTTTTTCTGAAAACTGAGACAGATCATTATATCACATAAAAAAAACTATGAAAAAACCAGTTTATTCTAAAAACACCCTTATTAGATCACCCCCTTAGTAAACTGGTGTTTGCGCAAAAGAAGATTCGGATGTTAGAATCAACACAAAGTCTAAGTGCAAAGAAAAGGCACCTAGAATTTACTCTGAATGTTAAAATAAATAATCCAGATTCACTCCAAATGAATCTAGACCATTGATTTTCAAATTCTAGATAAATCTTGGAGTATTTTCTGTGTATGTAGTAGTGTTGTAAAATTAAACCACAAGACTCACAATCGATATATCAATCATTTGGAAAACATATGCACGTGGTGTTCATCATTTGTAATTCATTTGTAATTCATCCAAAGGGAAAGGGGGTTAGCAGTAATATTTAGTAGTCTCGAACATAGTCACGTGGTGTTTTAAATCTTTCCAACACAATGCATTTATTTGGGGTTCAGACACGTAGTTGTGAACCCCACGAGAATATATGGTGTTGGAATGTCTAGATGCGTCATGTGACGGTGCTCGAGGAGAAATAAATAATTAGACCATGATTAGAACTTGAGAGAAACCACCTACGTATGTCTTGATTATTTTTTATTTTTTATTTTTTGCTTTTCAGGTTTTGGCCGTCCTTGTGGTGGAAAAGACTAAGGAGGTGTTTGAAAAGTTGGCAAGTGAGAAGTCAAGAGCAAAACAAGTCGTTAATTGAACTTTCATTAATTACCTGAAAAAAAAAGAAAGAGAAATTGTTAGTGATCTACCAAGGTAGAAATTACGGGTCCTTTGGCAAGAGGGGTGAGAAAAGAAAAGAAAGTGATCTTGTTTCACACACTACTGAGAAAAGAAAAGAAAGGAATGTGTTTTCTCACCATCTTGTTTGGATAGACAAATTAAAAGAGAGAATGGTTTCTCACCCTTTCACACCAATCTTGTTTGGGTAGACAATTTAAAAGAAAAAATATGAGAGTGTCATATATATATTTACCAAAATAACCTTATCAAATAGAAGAAAAACAAGATGATAGCAGTTCATACATAACAAGGTCATCAGACAAAATTCAATACTTCCATCACCAAAAGAATATCCTGGTATCACCAAGGATATCACAAAAAATCCAGTGTCGAGCTAGGATACTTGGTATGAAATAGTCAAAATATGAGCTAGGATACCTCATGATTACAGCGTTATGCACCTTCTAAACGTCCTTTACATAATAGTCAAAATATGTTCTCGAACTTTTTCTTTGTTCATGCCTAGTATGAGGCGATGACAATGATATTTTTGCCGGTACTTTCGAACCAAATACCAATATACCACATAGCCAAGAGCTTGAACAGCCGCTAGTTGTCGTCGCCGATTCCACGCACTGAATGATTTTTTTGGCCTACTCATTTATCCTTTTTTTTTTGTTGACAAAATGGAATAATTATTTACACAAAGTTCATCACCCAGTAACTTAACAAAAGAATCAGCGAGAGAGAGAGAGAGAGAGAGGAACCCATAAATAGGCAAGTATAGAAGCAAAATCAACGTATAAGTTGAATACAGATTATGAACATGTATCAACACTGATTGATATGGTTTGAGGCAAGAAAGAACATGTATGAACATTCATAGAAAAAACAATCATGTATGAATTAACATGCAGTAGATCTGATTTTATTAGAAGCAAGAATTAAAATCACCCTTGTACAAGATGAATACAGAGTATATATTCACAAAAATGGTAGAGAAGAATTTTGCATAAACTTACCTGAGAGCTCTCTATGCAATGGAGGAAAAGTTGATGGAGGAAAATGAAGTGCAGATGACATATATCTGGAGTATATAGGCTGTGGTGGAGGGAAAAATTGGAGGGAAAAAAAAGGGAAACGTGAAATTGGGGCTGAGGAATGTGGCTGGCTGTCTGCTATTTTATGCCCTAGGATAGAGGAGTGTTTTTGTAAAATTAGGAAGGGTAGAATTGGAATATCAAAAGTTTGATCTACCCCAGCCATTTCTCTCGCTCGAAATCGCACCACAATCGGTGAGAAAGAGAAATGGCAGTATGAGGGAATCAGGTTTCTCACGCTCCATCACCTTCTCCCTCCATTTCCCACTTCTTTGCTCATCCAAACAGAGAAGAGAGTCCTCTCCCCCTCCATTTCTTTTCTTTTCTCTTCAAATCCTTCAATCCAAAGGGCCTGTTAGTGTATAGCGTGAGTGTAACGAGTTGAGAGAGTTCCTTGTAAAATTTGTCTCCATTTCTGATTAACTTCTGTGGACCGCCCGAGTTTGAGAAACCACGTATATCCTCCGTGTTGTGTGTATTTTTTGTGTGTTTGATCTAAGCTAGTTTGGGCCCTAACGAATGGAACCCTCGAATTGGACTTTTATTCATTAATGGTAATTAATGATTTCGACACATGCTTATCATGGTTTAATATCGTAATAATATAGGGTGGTGCTAATATCAAAACCGTTTTTGTTTGTGCCAAAACTTTTTTTGTTTGTACCAAAATTGCAGTGCTTGAAAACCTCATATCATGTGCAAGGTACAAGCCTTTTATGCACTACAGTTTTGGCACAAACAAAAATGTTTTGGCATTATCATTTCCCATAATATAAGACTCGCTCTAAGCCGCCATTTCCAAGACCAGAATCTTAAATATAACGTTTTTAAATTTCGTAAATGGTTTGATTATTACTTGTCCTTTGTTCATAAATCTCTTTAAATGTGTAATATTATACTCCCATATCACGAACTCTTTGGTGCAGAGGAACATTCATGAAAATATGGAAACTTAACTGACATTTACTTTTCGTACCACGTTTCTGGAAAACTTTAGCTTTTCTATTGACTCCGAAAATGAACGTGCACTTACAAAGACTTTTCTATCTATCGACTCAAAACTGTGTTGATAGGGAAAAAATTTTGGGTACCGAATGGGTACCACCTGTCTATGTCAAGTACGATCTCGGCTGTCTAAAGTATTTTGGATGGCTCAGATTGATTCTCTCTTTCTCTTCTCACCCGATAACTCTCTCTCTCTTCTTTTTCTCTCTCCTCTTTCGGATCGTTGGATCGCACTTTTGACGGATGAGATTGCCGAACGGATACTATGTGACTAATGCAGGGTGGGCACTGAAAAATTTCTCGTTGATAGCATACAATATTGGCTACAAAACCATTCATATATGTACATATACATATAACAGCGATATCACGTGGCATAGTTATGGATCAATGAAATTTCGTGATTAACTATGAACATTTGATTATGTGTTATGTTGAGAATTCTATTATCGAATTTTAAATTAGTTGGCTATATTTTATATGAGATTGATCAGGGACGGACATAGAATTTAGGTGTTGAGTGAGCGAAATTACAACTAAATTTTGGAAGATAAGCAAGACGGCCGGTGTTGATTATACCATTAGAAATAATCAATCATGTACGTATAATTACAAAATTTCTATCAACGTGTATAACTACATATATGCACATTGTGTATCCATAATCTATTTCAAAAGAAATGAGAGAACTGGGTGACTCCCACACTTTAAGAAAAATATGAGATTTCACATGTGAAGCTGAGTGTGTGTGTATATATATATATATAACCCAGTGTTCGGTCACTATGCAGAAGTCAGAATCATCCGCCCCATGGTTCGTCCTCCCGCGTGAAATTTTATTGCAAGACTAACTTGTTCGGATCCGGGTTCCGGGAAAGTGGGCAGCAGGCGAGCGTTTATGACTTACGAAGTCATTAAGCAATGTGTAGTAATTTGTCTGTTTGCGTCAATTCCTCATTTCTGGCCTGCAAAATTTAGAGCCACAAGCTAAATTTTGTTTTCTAGTTAATAACCAGTCAACCAGAACTTTTCATGAGGAGTTAGTTTTAGTGGGTGTTCCACTGACCAAAAACTGTTTTTTTCAAAACCGAAACAGGTAATTCTCTCATAATACATCACATAAAAAACCGTGAAAAATTAGTTTATTCTAAAAGCACTCTTACTAGAAATACCCCCTTAGTCAACTGGTGCATGCACAAAAGAAGATTTGGTTGTTAGAATTTGCACAAAGTCTAAGTGTCTAGAAACGACACCCAAAATTTACTCCGAAAGTGAAAATCAATGGTTCAGATTTACTCTAAATGAATCTGGACCATTGATTTTCAAATTCTGGATAAATCTTGGAGTATTTTCTGGGTATGTAGTAGTGCGGTAGAATTAAACCACAAAACTCACAATCATATATCAATAATTCGGAAAACATATGCTTTGTGATATTATCCTAGATGGCTTTCTATTAAAATTTTGTAATTCATCAAAGGGAAAGGGGATTAGCAGTAATTATTCAGTAGTCTCAAGCACAGTCACGTGGTGTTCCGAATCTTTTCAGCACAATACATTTATGTGGTGTTCATACACGTAGTTGTGAACCCCATGAGAATATGTGGTGTTGGAATGTGGACCAGATGCATCACGTGATCGTGCTCGAAGAGAAATAAATAATTAGACCATGATTAGAGCTTGAGAGAAACCAACTGCGTACGTATGTCTAAATCTTTTTTTTTTTTTTTTGCTTTTCAGGTTTTGGCCGTCCTTGTGGTGGATAAGACCAAGGAGGTGTTTGCAAAGTTGGCAAGTGAGAAGTCAAGAGCAAAACAAGTTGTTAATTGAACTTTCATTAAGTAGTACTACCTTGTTACGTTATTTACTGGGGAAAAAAAAAGAGAGAGAGAAATTGCTTAGTCAATTTAAAATATCACCCTTCCATCCGCCTGGCGTATCAAACACTGGCATCTATTTTTTTGAAAGAAAAGAACTTTATTAATCTCAGAGAGAACAAAGATTAAAAGGGAAGTAGCAACAACGGCATCCCAACTTAGGGAACAACCTCCCACAAGAAGATCAAAATACATCTAGAAAACAAGAAGTCTTGTGAAAGCTAGCTTCAAAAAGGCCATTCCTGTATTTTCTTAGAATTTTGACTTTTATTTTATAAAAAAAATTATTGACAGAGAGAGAGAATACATAAAGGTAATAAGCAAAAGTTATTCTTTTTGCTTCTTTTTTTTATCAAAAACATTTTAGTTTTGTTTGTTTGATTTGCTTATCCAATATTTTTATCATAATCAATTTTATTTACCCTTCCAATTTCTAATTCATAAGAATCGATATAAGTGTTATCGTGCATAAATTTGATACAATACACCTGATCCAATTCATTAAGCTATTCTTAGTGATGTCAAATGCTATTCTTAAAGTGATGGAATAATGCATCAGTGGTTGAGTCTCTTGTCGAAGAAACCAATCCTTTAGTTGGAAATAGCGACTTATTAAGGTTCTCGAGGAAAAAAATTTCAATGCTGAGCGGGTATCACGTGGTGCCCACTGGCACACATCCGGTCATCCAGAAATGCAACGGACTACCCGGATTGAAAGTGCCAAATGGATTTTTTTTAATAAAAAAAAAACAAAGAAAGAAAAAGAAAAAGATAACTATGTTTAATCAAGGCTACCTGTTGCATTTTTGGACGGCTGGATGTGCACGAGCAAGTACCACGTTAGTCATATCCACTCGACACCGAAAAATTCTTCGGTCTCGAGGGACGACCAATTGGCCAGTGCTGGATTCGATCATTTCCAACTAAACGGGTAGGGGTGTATATGGTCCAGATTCGACCGGTTTTGTAGAAATCCAGGAACTGAACCATATCTTACGGTTCCAAAAAATTAAGAACCAGAACTAGACTATTACACATATGGAACCAAATCGGAACCAGAACATTTGATCGGTCCGGTTTGGTTCGGTTTACGGTTCTAAATCATTTGTCAAAAAAAATGAATAAAAATACCACTAATTTATTAGAATTGCTCACAATTTGATGAACTTGGAGAGAGAAAGAGCCATTAGTTTGGAAGAGATTCAAAGACGTGAGAATGAAATAACTTTGAAACCCTTAAAAAGAGTTCTAATAAGCTATCATGGTAGGATTTTAGATTTATGGGAAATAAGAAATAATTTTGGAGAGTGAAATAATTTTGGCCATTTGGGAGAGTAGAAGAGCTTGGTGGGTAGTTGAAAAGCTTTATTAATGGCTCATATACATGTGTGTGTGTGCGTGCACGCACGCGAGTGTGTGAATGTATGTATGATATGTATTAACAGTCCGGTTCGGTTCGAACCACGGTTTGCAATTATAAAACCAATGACCAAACCATAATATACGGTTCTCATTTTTTTTTTAAACCATAACCGATCCATTAAACCATAGAACCAATCCAAATAGATCGGTTCAGTTGGGTTTGTCCGGTTTCGCAGTTTTTTCGGTTTTCTTGTACACCCCTATAAACGGGCATTCGGATAATAAGGAGACTCCTCCTTTCAAGGTTCAGAATATGTTTGGGCTTATCACCAATCAGGCCCATTTAAAGTCCAAGAACAATTCGTATAATGACAATTTGATTACTGGAGTTGGGCTTGATAGTGGTAGAAAGAATATTGTTGGGCTAGATAAGGATGTTGCTCCTAATTCAATTATAGAGAGTTTCGCTTAGGTAATTGATATTCACACCCCCTAAATTGTTATCCACACTCCTTTTTTGTCCTTTAGGGGGAAAATTTCACTAAAGAACAAAAAAGGGGGTGTGGATAACAATTTGGGGGGTGTGGAAATCACTCCCCTTTCGCTTATTGGAGCCCCATTTGTAGGGGGGAGCAAATCTCTAGACCTACTGGCCACAAGGGAAGAGTAGAGACTAACACTCGGGGAGAGATCAATCTACAAAGCTTTATAAAAACAGAAAATTGGTCTAAACGCCAAGTTTGGGGCTTTAAATTGTGTTTAGTCCGGTTTAACTTATTTTAATGTTTCCAATACATTGATAATTTTTTTTTGAAGGTTCAAGGACAACATTAGACAAAAATAGCCTTAATGAACTACACCACTCACGCTCACTGTGCGGAGGAATATCCTGCGGACAAAAGAAAAAGTTGGGACAATATTCAATGAAATCCACATTTAATGTTACTGCCCGTAACTTTTCCCATTAGCATTGTAGCTTGTCACTTTCGTGACCCATCAATCTCTCTCTCTCTCTCTCTCTCTCTCTCTCTCTCTCTCTCTCTCTCTTGTCCTGTCGCTGTCACACCTCTCTTTCTCTCTCTCTCTCTCTCTCTCTCTCACACACGGATGAGACAAGTTTAACGGGTGGGACAAAATTAATTTCTCTCTCCTCAATTTTGGGGGTGGGTTCAATTTTTGGGGTTCAATTTTAGGGGGTTTAGAATATTTGGGGTAGGGTATAATGGGTGCACTTTCCAATTATAGGGTTTTAGTTGTTTAGACACTTTCATAGGGTACCCTAGTATTTTAGGCACTTTTATAGGGTACCCTAGGGTTTAGGTTTAGGGTGCATTTTCCAATTATAGGGTTTTAGTGGTTTAGGCACTTTCATAGGGTACCTTAGTATTTTAGGACTTTCATAAGACTGCTTGCAGCCTGACTTTCACTGTAAGCACTCTGTTGGGGTTTAGGTTTAGACTTTCATTAGGTTTGAGGTTTGGGGGTTTAGGCACTTTCATTGGCTAGTGGGGCATTTTTTTTATGTGTGTGATTTGTCCTTTTGGACAAGGAAAAGTTGATGTCCTTATCAAGAAAGCACTCTTTACTAATCGCTAAAACTGACCCTTATAAAAATTGGAAAAGAGAATGAAAAAGATCAAAAGAAAGATTAGATAGAAGAAACTCTTTAATCATGAAATCAGGGTAAAAGCCGGCATGATCAAACATAGAGATACGGAGGTATCTTTCTCTTCATTATCTTCTTGTGACATTCGCAACAAAAGTTCTGCTTTATTTAAACAAGCTAGTAAGACGATGACATTAAATTTAGAGCGGTTAAAAGTCTTCTTTCGTGTTAGATTTTGCGGGTTGCATTTTTTCGGCTTTGAGGTTTTGTGGTCTCTTTGTCTATCGATAAGTACTTGATTTCACCATTCAATTCTTTAGTCTAAAATATGAAAACTAGACTAGTATTTTTCAATCAAATTAACATTACCTTATGAGATTGAGTTTTTATTCAGACTCAAGTTGTGCACAATACTAAAATGACTTCGATCAAATTAACATTACCTTATGAGAGTGAGTTTTTATTCAGACTCAAGTTATGCACGATACTACGATGACTCTAATTATTGAAGCAGAGCTCGAAGTCAACCTATACAAAATGGATAATGTTCACCTTCTTTTTTTGAATAAATAGACCAACAAAATGCAAGCCGTAGAGGCTTAGAGTTTCATTAGTTTGCAGTACACATTTGATTTAATCCACCATAATTTCATTGGACCACACGGCAAATTTGCTTAGGTTTTCAATCCAACTTAATTGGCAAGTAGTCCCCGTGAGACTAAGGAAATTTGCTAGTAATTTCAAAAACCAAATAAAATGCTTGTCAAGTCTCCTTGCCCACCTGTAAGAAATAATGTAACGATAAATTATAACCCATTAATAGCGAAGCAAGAAGATCAAGCAAGAAATAAAAAACATATGAGATAGAAATCTTATGTGGCTCTTCAAATGTGCAATTAGGTGCAATCACGACTCACACGAGTAATTATTATGCATCATAATAACGAGAGTTCAAGAATTACATTGGCTACTGCATATATAACTTAGAATTTACATCACCAATTATCGTGATTTTCATATATAGGTCTAACTCCATAATCAGAAAAACACAAATCAAACCGAATTAGGCTTCACAAACCCAGCATAATTTATGTAGTGGCCGAGGGTCACAAGGGGTCAATGGGTTCAGCCCGCAACTCCTGCCGATCCCACAATGGACGAGTTGATCCACAAGCGCAAAGGGTCAGACCACACAACTTAGACCGTGGTTGAGCATCGTGTGTCGAAGACGAAATAGCACCTCGGCTGAATTGCATGCTTAGGCCTGTGTGCCAGCCAATTGTCGAGTCCCTACCGAAGTGGCATAACGGAAGTGGTGGCCCTCTCGTTTGCCCCAACGGAAACGGAGGCTCCTTCCCAAACATGTCCTCCGGCAGAGAGCCTCACCGAAGAGAAAACTACTAGCATTCAACACTGCAATGATAGCCGCAGCACAAGCATACCCGCCGAGCCGGTGGGCGTTGGCAGAGCCCCATGCGATGCCGAACCGGTGGGTTTGGGACTATGGTTCCCACCGAGTCGTTGGGCTTCGGTTGCTTTTGGCCGAAGAGGCTGACTGATGTGACTGTTGACAAATGCGACTGATGTGGTGTCAGGCAGCATCTGGATAGCATGCCTGTGATGTCTGACGAACCACGTGACAGACCGGCGAGTGATCTTAGGTTTTTTGACTTATCGGGCGTGTCAGGGCATGACGTCAGCAGAAGCGGTGGGGGTGCCTGAGGCACTCATGAACTTCCCGCGTGCTATGTCAGGTACGAGTGGCGCGCGTGAGGAACGCAGATGACTTAGTGAGCAAGTCTCCCTTTGCCTATAAAAGGAGAGCTCACTGAGTTTATCAAGGATCCTTCTCCCCACTCTCTCTACATTTTCAGTCACTTTCGTCACTTCCGATCTTACTAGACCGTCGGAGTGCCTTCCCGGACCACCACCCACCGGGCTAGGCGCTAATACGAGTGTCACTCGTGCAGGTCATCTTCTCAAGCGATCACATGCACTAGGGCTCAAGCGAGATCCAACCATTTCTCTAACTCATCCCATTCCAGAAGGTCCAAAAAATTTGCTCCGGAGAAGCACTCCCCACAATATACTTTATCATTCATGAGTAATTGGAAATGGCACTTCAATTTACCCCTTTACGACAAGGGCCAATTAGTCATTATTCTAGAAAACCCTTTTGACTAAGTTGTACAGTACCAAATCAAATAAAGGCTGTCAATTACAACGAAAGTTCAGACCACGAAATGGCTATATAACCTCAAAACTGGCCCCCTTCAATTCGGTTTGCTTCAAACAAAAACACAAATCAAAACCAAAACTCCCTTCATGGCTTCTGAATACAGGGCATCCAATTCAAGGTCACAAAAAATAGTTCGGACGTGTTTGTGTTCACCCACCAGCCACCCGGGGTCTTTCCGGTGCAGTCTGCACCGGAATATCGGCAGCGTTCCTAGTCGATCCACCTGTCACCCCCTGCGTCACCGAACAATTGGGAATTGAGCTTGACAGCAAAAGCCCAATCCTTGAAAGCCTTTCTCCTCCAAATCATCAAATCGTCAAGCCACGATCTCCAGAGGAGGAGGAATTTCCAGCCCAAGCCTACCAGATTTTGCTTGATGAATGGAAACTGAGCTGGAGTTGCATTTCATGATCTTATTATACACACTTTTAGGTCTTTGAAGCCTTGCTTAGTTGCTTTACTATCTTTTCTCCTTTTTGTTGATATGTGCATACGAAAATTTGTAGAGATGTTTGCCTATGAGAGGTGGAACTTTGATGAATTTACGGAGTCCATTGAGTTGTAATATTGTATGGTGTAGTACTGGACAGAATAGAGCACAGAAAATTGAAGTGTGATTCTCGGAGAAAACAATAAATAAATAAATAAATAATGGATTCTTTTTTATTCAAATTTCAAATCAAAGGAACAAAAGGTGATTCCACAGTTCAAAAATTCGGAAATGTATACATAAAAGTTCATACTATAAAGTACTCCCTCCGTCCCAAATTTCTTGTCCACTTACACTATTCACAGCACCACAAAAAATTGTTTATATTTCAAATGTATAATTTTATATATATTTAATATGGATCTTGTTTGATAGTTCTCGATGGGTTCTATTAAACAAATTTTTCAAAATTGTTAAAAAAAAAAATAGATTAAACGATATAAGCAATTGAAAAATGGCACGCATGCCCGTAAATGGACAACAAATTCGGGACGGATGGAGTATAAACCTTCACGAAATTCATATTTCAAGCCACTAAATTCATAAAATGAGTTACAAAATTTACAGAGGGTGTACTGTACACCCAAATATAAAACGAGCCACAAAAATTCATAAAATGAGCCGCAAAAGAAGAAGTCATGGAGGATTAGTTTCTTGAATCCAAGAAATTTCCTAGGTCAAACAGGGACTCATTAAATCAGTCTAAAGTGACAATTCAGCTGATTTATTGCAAAAAATAAAAAATAAAATTCAGCTTTGAACCTTTGACCTTGGAAAAGAATCCATTGCGTCACCAATGAATATGGCCCCCAAAATTTTCCCAAATTTATGGGCTCTCCCAACCATGTGGAGGAAAACTAAGAGTATATGACTTTTATATCACTCATAATTTTCAAAACTCCAACTACTTTTCTAGTTTTCTTAACCCGAGATTTGTTACGATCACAAATCATACAATGCTACACAGGCTAGTGTGGTTTAAGGTATGATAGAGATTTGGCTATAGCCAAGGACCACACTACAAGTGGATGGTTGGGTCCAGTTCCCCTTCCAGTTTCAGCACCAAATCAATTTCGTTTCCAAAATTTTCTTTATTTCTTTTTGTATTTTAGGTTTCGGTATTTTTGTTCGTTTTTTCTTTTCTAAGGTCACCCATGTACCCAATTTTGGCTGAATCAATATTCTGGTGCAGTTCCAGCTATCGATTCACACAAATTCTAGGCAACTAAAAACATGAACAAATTTACACGGAAGTTTGACTTTTCGTACTTTCCATTTGATAGAACAGGGCATTCTTTCTCAAAATTCTCCAACTCAGTTTCCATTCATCAAGCAAATTCTGGTAGGCCTGGGCTGGAAATCCCTTCTCCTCCGGAGATCGTGGTTCGATGGTTTGATGATTTGGAGGAGAAAGGCTTTAAACGATTGGGCTTTTGTTATCAAGCTCAATATTCCAAATTGTTCGATGATGCAGGGGTGAGGGTGACGGGTGGATCGACCAGGAACCCTGTTGATATTTCAGTCATTGGGCAGTTTCATGATCTTATTATATACACACTTAGTTTTTTGAAGCCTTGTTTTACTATCTTTTATCCTGTTTTTGAGTCCCCTGAGCTGTAATATTGTATAGTGTTGATCTGGAAAGAATAAAGAAGAGAAATAGAGTCTGATTCTTATGGAAAACATGAGAAACTATGGATTCTTTATGATCAAAAGGAATAAAATAGTTAATGATTCCACTGTTCAAAATACTGAATGCTTGTGCATAACTATGGTCTTTTTTTGGTAACAGTTATCGCGTTAGTGGGTTAGTGGTTAGTAAGTTACAACAGTAGACGGATGTTACTTCATCAACTCGACTCTAAAACCTGCCCTATAGGAACTTTGGCCCTGGCCTCCATGACCACTCGGGCTAGAGTCTTGGGTCGCGCATAAATATGGTCTAGCCAGGCAGGTTTGTGTAAATATTGAACATTTAAGTACCTTTTAAGAAGGAAAGTCCAAAAGGAGAGAATTAGGCTCCGTTTGTTTAGGGCGGAAAACGTTTTCTGGAAAAAAAATTCTAGTGGAAAATATTTTCCGGTGTTTGGTACGACGGAAAAGTAAAGTCAATGGAAAACATTTTCCGAAGTCAATGAAAAATGAACCATTTGGGCTGGAAAATGATTTCCTTTCCATTTACATTTCATTTACTCCAATCTCTCTCTCTCTCTCTCTCTCTCTCTCTCTCTCTCTCTCTCTCTCTCTCTCTCTACTCTCTCTCACCATCATGAGCGGCAACTCCCGCCATCTCGCTTCCGTCACAAGAACTACTCCTCCTCTGAAGCTGCCGCGGCCGCCGTCGTCCAAGCTGACGTCTTGTCTCTGTCTCTTGACATGGGTGGCTACTGATTCACATGCCGCCGCCGCCGGCTACCGCCGTTGTCCAAGCTAACCCAAATCCAGATGAGACCTCAGCAACTAAGTCACATGAGGGCCTCAGCAATTAAGTGCTACTGATTCACTTTTCTATCTTCTCTCAGTTTTTAATCTATTGAAATCAAAGAATTTGGGTTAACAAATTTACAACAGATCGTAGTCATCAAAATCCAGATGCTAGTTTTCTAGAGAGGGAAGAGAGTCGGCAGAGGAGCCTCCTCTCTCTGTCATGAGCTTTCTCTGTCGTCTATCCTTTTCTTCTATATATGTAGATGGATGTGGACTCTTGTTCGGAGTGCATACAACCTGTTCGAAGAAATAGCCCATAGGTGCCCTTTTATGTGAAACTCTGTACGTTGTTTATCAAACAATGCATTGAGCCAAACCCATTCCCATGAAGACCCAATTCAATTTTATTATAGAACTGAAAATGTAATATCTTGGACCTCAAAAATCTCAGCTTTAGTTTTTGGTTTCAATTTGAACGTATTGGGCTTTGTATTTTTTATTTCTTAGAGAGTTTCTTTCTTTTTTTTGGTTTCAAACAGATTGGAAAGTGATTTTATCAGATTAGTGGTTTCCTTGTCAACCAAACGATAGAAAATGTTTTCATCTCACAATCATATACCAGAAAACGTTTTATTTTCTAGAAAATGGTTTCCGTGGAAAAGGTTTTCTAGAAAATGGTTTCCGCCTGAAACAAACGGAGCCTTAATCTGAAATTCTCTTTGGCAACTGATACTCAACTGATACGAAAATAAAAGCAATTGTCGAATTCCTCTTTTTTTATATACCAATAGGAAATATAGGAAAAGTAGTAATAGATTAATTTTTCCTCTCTCTTTTTTCTCTTGCCAAATTCAATATTAAAAAATCTGTTGAATATCTCAAAGCTAAGTAATTCTTATTTACCTTCAAATTGGAATCTAGAACACAACTTTGGAGCCATATGTCTAACAGCCCCTTTGGATGTTGAGAAAATGTGAGATAAGAGAGCACTTTCTCGTCAAATCTCACAATTTTTTGCGAGATTGGGTGAGAAAGGAAAAGTGTCAAATCAAAAAATGTCATTTTTTTAACTTTTCTCCCCATTTCTTACTAAAATACTAATCCAAATTATTGATTTAGCTACAAACTATAACCCTTCTTTATAAAATCTCTCTGTCCAAAGTGACTGTGAAGGCTGATGAACGCCCAACTTCTTAATTAACCAATACATTATGAACACACATCATCTTGCCGCGTTACATTGTCCATAGTGGAATATTGAATAAATTAATTTGAACATAATTTTCAATCTTGACTAGTTTGAATTCTATTTTGATCAATACTGCAAAATCGACATTGATTCGTTGGATGCGCCCTTTTTCTTCTCATTTTTCCAAAAATAATCAAACACCCACGAACAAATATTCATAGCACGGCATTTTAGATGCTTTTCTCGGAATGAACAGAAGTAGATCGGGCAAATATCCATCAGCAGAGTTATCCCATATCTCCTAGCCCTATTGTAAATGAAGGGAGCCTAATAAAATATAATAATCAAACCAAATCAAACCGAGCCTTATACCTTAATCAATTGGGGTCGGCTACATGAATCTTTCTCCTCTATTGAGTTTTTTGCTCACTTAAGAATTAAGAAGATGTGGATTATTTTGTTGAATCCAAGAAATTTCCTAGGTCAAACAGAGACTCATTAAATCATAGGAGTCCTACAATTCAACTGATTTATTACTATAAAAAAATCCAGCTTTGACCCTTGACCTTGGAGAAGAATCCATTGAGCCACCAATCAATATGGGTAAATCGAGAGGTACCGACGCCCATGGTACCGATGGCGTACAGACGGCGCCGGGATCCCGTTGTCGGTCCCAAATGGTCGATCCGAGCCGTCCATTCACTCCAGAATTGAATTCTAAGGGGGCCCACGCGGGAATCACCTCAATCGGAGGCTCCTAAGTGCTCGATCAAAAATCACCCCATTTCGTTCAATTTTTTTTAACGAAATGGGGTGATTTTGGATCGAGCACTTAGGAGCGTCCGATTGAGGTGATTCCCGCATAGACCCCCTCGGAATTCATTCTGGAGTGAATGGACGGCTCGGATCGACAATTTGGGACCCACAACGGGGTTCCCGGCGCCATCGGTACACCGTCGGTACTATTTGGTCGGTACGGGTAGAAGAGTCCAATCAATATTGGTCCCCAAAATTTTTCCCCAACTGCCTGGCTCCCACACCATGTGGAGGAATATTATTATGACTTAAATCATTTTCAGAACTCAACTACTTTTCTAGTTTTCTTAACTGACATTGGCTACACAGCCAAGGACCACACAACAAGTGGATGGTTGTGGCCACTGGCCAGCCCCCGTAGCTTCCTGCTTCATGACCAAATCAAATCTTTCTAAATGAATACCCCAGTTTGAGATCAGAATTTGGGTGCGTGAAGGGTAGTACGTGGTATCCGTAACTCTGTCACAGTCGTCCATCTCAGTAATCAGTAGTGCAGATCTCTTTCCTTGAAGAATTTATTTAAAATTCAGACCGTTCAAAATAATTTTAAACAATCGGGATGTGCATCGGGAATCACCACATGATACTCTACACGCACCCAAATCCTTCTCCAAGTTTGATTCATTGAACTGAGCACATATATGTACCCAAATTTGGCTGCATCGGATAGAAAAGGATTTTCCCATCAAAGTTTAATGAGTCAACTAATGTGTCTTCATTATTTAATGAGTCGTCATCATTCTTAAAGACGATGTTTCTTCTTTTTCTGACTTATCAATTTTGGGATATGTTTCCTGAATTTGGTTTAGAATATGATTTCTCTCTTCAACACCTACTTGGGGATCTTTGTGTAAATGTATCCAATAATCAAATATTTCAATTATGTTGTTATACTCAACCCTGTTATATATAGGTTTTGTGCTTCTTGGTAAAAAAAAATTAAAATTGTGACTCATGTGTACTGCTTGGTAACTGAACACAAAGTTGTGACTCATATGTACTGCTTGATAGCAAAGTTATACGAAAGTTCGATTTTTCATCCTTTCCATACAACAAAACGGGACATTCTTTCTTAAAATTCTCACATGATCCAGTGACCGAACATTCACCGGACTATAGGTTGAGACGAAAGTGAGTACAGAGGATTTGGGAGGCACAGAATTCCGATGATCTCAAAGTCGAGGATTCGATTTATTCTAAATTAGCTAGGTTTTTGCTCCGATATGGGATGCTCAATTCTCCACATTTGCACTCGCATGAATTCACTTCTGGCTTCTGATATCATGTAAAATGCATGGTTTGACCTTCAATTTCTGTCTGAAAGTATTTATGGCTTTAGCCAACCAAATTCAATGTTTGACATTTTTTTGTGGGTGGGTTCTAAGCAAAAGAGGCGCCTCTAAATTGGAGATGTCTTTTTTTATTTTATTCAACGGTCAGGTGTGTACAGATAGCTTATACGCATCTCGACTAATCCTCCCTCCAATTCAATCAAGACGTGTTATTGACGCCAAAGCAAACCCACGGAACTATTTGGATATCGGCACGATGCGTCCTATTTAGGTGACTTTAGTCCATTGTCTGCGAGCCCACCATAAAAATATCGTTCGCATCATGGGAGACTCCACCATATAATCAGCAAGGTCAAGCGACCCGTTGGGTGCTAGGTTCAAAAAATGCACTGAAAAAAATAAAATTCAGATATAAATTGAATTTTTTTTTAATATTGCAGCGTTGGGTTAGTCGTACGAGTTTAAAATAAATGTTTTCAAGTAAATTTGAATCAAATTGTTATAGCCCAACAAAACAAATTAAACAAGCCTAACACACTTATGATCTATATAGTACATATTTAAGAATAGTGGTTACCTGGCATTTGATTCAATGTCTAAATAATTGATGGGAATCAAACGGCTCCTCTTTTCTACTTCTTTTTTTGCATACAACTTTTCATCATAGACACGCTGTATATTTTTCTTCAGCGCTAGATGAAAATTCTAGAGTCGTCCTTGGACTTCGCGCTTTGTATCCAATGTAAGACAACAGGTCGATTTAAATTCATTTTTTGTAGAATGGGAATTACAAGAGCGATATATTTACATTTGTACAAACCTGGCAACAGCTAATTAATCAAACCAAACAACTAATTTAATTCATTAAATAGTCCGCAGCAAGTTAAGTAACCATGAAAGCTCCTTTAAATAACCAGAAGTAATCAATTATTGTCTTCCATAAGATTTGATCTCTTACTTTTTAATTAAGAGTATGTTAAGGTGGCCAAGTACCGGCACTTAGTGGCGGCCCCGGCCCTCTGTGGGTAGTTCTTTCGTCATAAAATAAATAAATAGAAGCGCATTTTAAGATTGATGATTTACAAAAACATTATCAAGTGCCAAAAATGAAAATAATTTGAATCTTATGCGATCAAAGGAAGGAAGGTTTGTGTACCATACACCTCTTGACGTATATTTTTGGTACTTGTTAAAAATATTTACTTAATTGCATAGTTAATTTTTTAAAAATCCGGCTATAATGGTTCGTAACAAGTACCAAAACTTTATGTAATAAGGTTAACATGTACTGAATTTTAAAAAATTTGTAACGGTTCATAACTTCACCAAATCAATAAGTAACAAGTACCAAAAATTATAGGTAAACAAGTACTCCCTCCGTCCCTTTTTAAATGACCACTTTCACTTTTTGACTTTATTTTTAAATTATCTATAACTTTCAATCTATAATATATTATGTACTTTTGAAAAAATTGTATTTTAGAACTCATTGATTTCTATAAAACAATATCCATATTGCATATTTTATGTAATATAGATTGAAAATTATAAACAACTTTCGAATCCAGCTGGAATAGTAACATCATCACTTAAATAGGGACGGAGGGAGTATCAATTTGTGATCAAGGAATACTTCTTTTTTTTAAAAAAAAATATTAGCTATTAGTTTTAAAATGTGATGGTTTGGCATGTGGCATTGGAGGACTCTCACGAGGAGAATGTCACCCTATAATATTCTATAGTGGAGACAGACAGTGAACTCTGTAATCAATGTTCAAAATTCTATTCCGTTGTACAACGGAATAAAATATTACCCCTAGACAGACGGTTAGTGAATAAAAAAGTAGTGAATTCGATAGGTATAAAAAAATCACACGTAGACAATTAGTGAATATAAATTTTACAGCTAGCTAGACAATTGGTGAATAAAATTTGTATTCACATCAAAAATTACAGCTATCAAATCCGGTAATCAATGTGTTAATCAGTCAATTTGATAGCTATATATCAATGGGAATCGTGATATATGACTGTCCTTGTCTACGTGCATAATCCCCCGACTCTTACCACAAGAAAAGTAAAATAATTATATAAGTATTTGTCGAATACGCTATTAAATTTAATAAAGTGGCCAACATAATAGAGATGATCTAGAAAGAGCTCGATAAAGCTACTTTAACTCCAAAGTAGTCTTAATTAATAAAAATATAAAAAAAAATCAGCTGATTGATTGGAATATTAGCGTATCTTTTTTTTTCTTTATTGTTTGATGAAGAGATAAAAAATGCTTTAATCAGCCAATCAAACAAATACAGCCACCTACAAAAAATTAGAAAATAAATAGAAAATAAAACAGAAAAGGAAAAGGAAAAACAAGAAACCGCCGGAGCCTGTCGTCGCCGCTATCACGCCGAAGTTGTCACTGCCATCAATGTCGAAGCTTAGATCTGTTAACCCTAGAGCTGACTCCCCCTTGTCTAAAAATCAGGATTCCGGCCTCCCATGGGGAGAGGAGAGAAGATTCGATTATCCATGGGGAAGTCAAAGAGGACAGAGGAGAGGAGGGAGAATGTGGAAAGGGGCGGTGGCGGAGGGGAAGAGGAGGTAGCTGCCAGGGGAAACCCTAGGGAGGAATTAGCGTATCATTTTGTTGATGCGGTTTTTTCTATTGATAAAAGATTCTAGAATATGAAATAAAAAAAAGAAAATAAAAGAAAAGTAAAAGCACTCGTTTTTAATTAAGCATTACTTCTAGAATTGAATCCAGCACTTTGAATCTTTGTGAATTTTTAAAGCACACGTTTCTAAAGGCCTTGTTTGGGGTCTTTAAATAGTCTGGATTGTTGTATTTTTTTTTTTGCTTTTTCAGTACTTTTTTCTGATCTCTTGAATAGAGGATTTTAAAATTCTTCAAAATGTATCTTATTTTTTACAAGTGCATGAAAAACATGTTAAAACATAAAAAAAAGTTCACGCTACAGATGAAAAAATGGATTTTCCTTCAAATTTATCGGATTTTGTTTGTCTTGAATTTTTTTACCCGCTCTCTATATATTTACGTTTACTTTTTCCAATCTTTTTCATCGTAAAAATCCTGTAAAAGTTAAAGAAATTTACGGAAAGAAAATGGTGAAATGATAATCAGAAGAAGACCTTTTATTGGAGCAATTTTCTCTCTCTTTATTTTGATATGTTTTGAACCTTAATGCATGTTCCCTAAACAACGGCTCATATTCAGGAAATGAAAATAGGAAGGCTTCCAATGTTCTGAAGTAAGTTTGGTTTTGTGTGTGTTTAAAATAGTCTTCTTGCCTAGTTGAGCGGGTTAAGAAAACCAATTTATTGCCCCCAACTTCAAAAAATGTGTTTTTTTATACATATCAATGTCCGAACAACATAATTTTTTTTCTAAATTCTCTTCTCAACAAGCCCTACAACTCTTATGGTTCAGATCAATGGGTTACCGACCCCACAATTTTATAATTTTTCTTGAAGGTTCTCTCAAATTGGTAGGATACGGAATTCTGAATTAAAATCAAACGAATTAGATCAATAACGTAAAAATATCCAATGGGACCGATTTTCTCTGTGACAACTTGGATAATTATTTTAAAATTATTGAACGGTTCGGATCGTTTGTGTGGGACCCAAAAATGGGCCCCATAAGATTGCATTTTGTGAAACCATTGACTACCTAACTAAACGGCAGCGTTTTATATATGCACAGCACCAACTGTGCATATCTTGCACAGCAGGCTCCCCGCCTCCGGATTGTCCAATCCTTTTGGAGACTGGAGAGGAGCTGCTCCCCAACTTAAAAGTCCCATTTGAATTTTCTTATATCAAACAATTATGAGATACCTTTATAGATACAGATTAAGGAAAATAATTTCCAATAATCCTGGAGCTATGGTCACTGACACGAGCTTTGATTTTTCTGGCTGAATGTTCTTTCATTGTCAAATTTGATATCCCAAAATCAAATTGGTTGGCTTGGTAGTAAAGACTTGGTCTCATAAGGTTTCAAGTGCAAAGCCTCGTAGATGCTATTCCCTCCGTCCCATATTTTTGGACCTCTTTATCTTTTTGTACGTCTGAAAGAATTGTTTATATTTCATAATCTATAATGTTTTTTGTCATTCAGACAACTTTATGTAATAAAAGTTAAAATCTATCAAACAAGATCCATAGATGTTCTGGTAAGGGTGAAGGTGTTTTTTTTGAATAAACCGGTTTTTTTCACGTTTTTAATGTGATGTATTGTGAGAGAATGGCGTATACCGGTTTTGGAAAAAAGTTTTTGTTAGTGGAACACCCCAATATAAAAAACTTAATAAATTAAAATTTATAGAGAATTTTTGAGGCGTCAAAAAAGGAAAAGAGAATGCAACAATATAGGTGGAGAGTATATATTAATTCCTTTGGTATCAGTTTATATGAAGTTTTAATTCAGCTTTAATTGGGCTTCTACTAATAGACAGTAGAATTTGATCATTTACAATTAGTCGAGATCCATGTAATCAAGCTCGGAAACTTGAGTTATTGAAATTTTTTGATTGATAGCCGAAGACCCGCTGCCCACAGCATCAAGGATAAGAGGTTACAATAAGGGATTGTTTGGTTACCTATTTTTTATATTTTGATTTTCGCATTTGAAAACATGTTTTTAAAAGCTGTATTCTAATGAATTTACATTCTAATATTCTAGCCGTGTAATAAATATGTTTTACCTAATTCATGGGTGTTTGGAAGCCTCATTTTCAGCTTTTCATTTTTAACTTTGTGGCTTTTTAAATTATGATCAGAATATATTTTGAATCTGATAAAAGTGTTTGAGAGAAATGTGCAGAATTCATTTTGCAACAGGAGTAGTAGGTCTTTTTTTTAATCAGAATGGGAGAAATGAAAAAGGAGAAGCCAAAAAACTCCTCTTAACCTACTTTTGACTTCTGTTTCCAAAACCTACAATTTGAAAACTCATTTTCATAAAGCATGTTTTATACATAGGCTTTGAAAATGAAAAAATGAGAACTCTAGAGAGGCTCTCAAAAAGCCTCGAACATCATGCCAGCATTGGATGTGGAGATTTTTGCCCATAAAATATCCAAATGGATTTGACGGTCACCTTCAAATTAAGTTCTTGGTTGGAATCTTTACAAGTAGACCCCACGTCAAGTTGAAAATTTTGCCATACAGTACAAAGAAATCACTATCTCTAAACGGCTAAACCTTTTCATCAGTCCCCACCCCCCCAATTATTGGATAAAGATACGGGTACAGGGAAAAAAGGACCGAAAATGTACCGATCGCGTTCGGAAATCCACTTTTGGGTCTCACACGAGTGATTCGAACCGTTCATTGTTCTTAAAACATTTTTCCGACGGTCCCCACAAAATTTCAGCTCAATCGGACGGTTGAAAGTGCTTGAACCAAAGTCTCAGCGTTTTGGTTCGAGCACTTTCAATCGGACTCAAATGGTGAGACTTTGGTTCGAGCACTTTCAACCGTCCGATTGAGCTGAAATTTTGTGGGACCCCTTGGAAAAATGTTTTAAGAACAATGAACGGTTCGGATCATTCGTGTGGGACCCAAAAGTGGGTCCCCAAACGCGATCGGTACATTTACGGTCCCTTTTTTTCTGTGCACCCAGCAATGTCCCTTATTATTGCATGTGTCCTCAATTTTTTCCTTGCACAATTGCAAACAGGTCCTCGATGGAACAGTTGTGTCTTTTTCAGCCTCATCTCAATTAGTGCTTGTTTGGATGAAGGATTAGGAATAGGGATGAGACAATCAGGGGGATAAGGGCATGATGTGATGTTTAGCCCATGGTTTGAGAATAAAAATACACCCGCACTAAATAAAAGCAAGGGCGGGGTGTTTATATTTAGTCGGGGGCAATATCCCACCCCATTTTACCTCCTTACCCCTCATGCAATTCCTTCGGATCAAAAAATAAAATACTTCTGCATATAATTTTTTTATTTATTTTTGCACTAAATTAAACTACTACTAGAGATCTTTAATTTGATACAAAAAAATTTAAAAAATTTTATACTTTAGAATTTTACATTGTTTGCTCGTTGACTTGTTGAGTTAATTTTAAAATTTAATATTCTTAATTTATACTATAAAAGAATATTGAAATTAATTACTTAATATAATTTAAAATAAAACAATTAATTTTAGTATTTATATAATTATATAAATACATAATCTAATATATGCATTACCAAGAGCAATAAAGTCTTTTGACATGATTTTACATCATCCACCCTCCTTATTCCCATTTTTATCCCTCATCCAAAACATGGACTATTTAATCTCTCATTCTTAATTGTCACATCAATGTGGGTTCACCCTTCTTATTTAATCCCCCTGACTATTTTATCCCCTCTCACTATTTAATCCCTCCAAAACCAATACGCCATCCAAACGAGCCGTTATGAGAATCGTTTATTTTTTAGGAGGGAAGCTCCGGCTGGTCCACTTTTTTTATCCAATGCACGGCGAGGTCAGGAAAAGCTCCTCCCACTCCATTAGCACGGTCTACCCATCTCCCCCTCTCTCCCTCTCTCTCTCCCCCTAGAATACCTTATGAAAGTGCCTAAACCTAAACCTATAGGTTACCCTATGAAAATGCCTAAAACCCTAGAGTACCCTATGAAAGTGTCTAAACCACTAAAACCTATAATAAGAAAGTGCACCTTAAACCTAAACCTTAGGGTACTCTATGAAAGTACCTTAAATCCTTGGGTGACCTATGAAAATGCCTAAACCACTAAAATCCTATAATATAAAAGTGCACCCTAAACCTGAACCCAAAAATAGTGATTGACCTTAATGATAATTAAAAAAGATTAATTGACCTTAATTGTAATAAATATTTATTTCTGATCTTAATTGTAATTGTTCCATGTTTTAGACCTTATGGAGACCTTTTACTATGCACAAATTCCTATTCATTGATTATCCACCAATGTAACACATGATCGCAAAAGATTTTCGTTTATATAAATGGGTACATGAGACAGTGCAAAAATGTGTTAAAACCATTTATTGATTGCTATTCGACAAAAAAAAAATGGCATGATTTATCATCTTAATGAGATATAAAAATAATTACTAATATTTTTGCAGTTCAAGTAAAGAATCACCTCCGGAAGTGTAGTATGATCGTGCATTCACTAGCCAATGGATATAAAGGCAAAGTTCCACTTTCTTTCCTTTTATTTTTTTATTTTTTTATTCTTTCTTGGAGTGTTAAGTAAAGCCTCCTTTAATAATCTTAACTTTTTAAGTAAAGCTTTCTTTAATTAACTTAACATGTGTAAGTGACAGCTGACTAGATGTTTGGAACAAATGATTCATGGAAAATCCTAAGGGTACAGAAGTTTGGTGTACATAAAATGTACAAATGGCTTGTGGGGTCTACTTTTGGACCCCACACAAATAATCCAAACCATTCCTTAATTTTAAAATAATATTTCAAATGACCTTGCAAAAAATCAACTCAATTGGATATGCATAACTCGTTGATATAAATTTCAAGTTTATGTTCAGAATCCTGCTCTAAATAAAAACTTGAAATTTGAATTAACCAGTTATACATATCCAATTGAGTTGATTTTTTGCAAAGTCATTTGAAATATTATTTTAAAATTAAAGAACAGTTCAGATTTTTTGTGTGGGACCCAAAAATAGGCCCCACAAGCCATTTGTACATTTTATGGGACCCTTATATTTTGCAAAATTTCGGATCCCAAAACGGTCGCCTCTCCGACTTACCCCATGAGTCGGCTCTGTGAAGCATGGTTAATTAGAAACTGGGAAGAAATTAAAGTCCAACAATTTATATAAAGGTCGCTCCAATTGTACAAGTTTCAAGTTTTCATCGGATCCACAAAATTTCATTCCATGCGAAAGGGTAATTTCTTAACACACCATCGAACCAATGGGTCCATAAGCACCCCTAGTATTTTCTCGGAAATTAATTCAAGATTTTCCTCAACTTTCCCACGAAACTCAACTCCAACATGGAATAACAGTAAAAGATGGGGCCTATAGTTTCACACTTCAAAAATCAGAGTGTACCTTTGATTTTACACGACTTTATGAGAACCACCAATTTTCCCTCAGAAATGTGCTAGCCACGTATAGTAGGAATGGGGAATTCTACATGGCGAGTCTTGTAGGACACAGCTGAACCGTCTATCATTTTTATCAACGGTTCAAATTTATTTTGTTCTTTGACCGGTAAGAGTATATTCTTATCACTAAGAGTTCGTTTGCGATTTGAATCATCAATCGCGGAGATGGACAGCCGGGATGTACCCTTCAAGAAACCGCTCTACGAAACCCCTGGCCGAACGGTAAATCTGGTCAGTTGGTGAATTTGTTTTCAACAAAATTGATCAGCATATTATTTTTTTGGTCAAACCACAAAATATTTTCTTTTAATATCCTAATTTCTGGCCATTTTGTCTTTAATCAAATTCGGGAAAACATTAATTGAGATGCAGTAAATTGGCAAGGAAAGCTTTGACTGTATTTATTAAAAATAAAAAAGACAACCACCAATAGCCCACAGACTTGTATACCCACTTGGGCATAACGTGTGCTTCTACGCGAGAATCTTCTTCTTAACCCATAGTATGGGAACTGAGTCAACAAAAACAACGGCTCTGACTATAATTTAATTTTTCATCTAACAAAAATTAGATATGGAATTTCTTTTATCGTGAATTCTTTAATCTCATTTTTTCATTCGTCATTCTTAATCTATTACGTATATGAGAGAGGGAAAAACGTAACTCGATTCTAGAATGCAGTGTGAGATATCCAAAAGTTTTACTCATGAGCTAACCACCACTTGTAAATTCTTTAATCTCCATACTACTAGATTTTAATCTTCCTATCAATTTTTTCCATACAATGAGCTAACATTATCCATCATTTTTTACATAATTTTTTTAATCTTTTAGTGAATTTAAAGTGAAAAAATCATTACCCAAAAAAATAAAAATAAAAACCTCATAAAATTAGATGTCAATAAAAAAAAATAAAAAATAAAAACAAAAACAATTTCTTTTTATTAGGTTATTGGACAGCCTCAAATCAAACTTCTTTTATTTTATTGGAGACATTTTTACTACTCCGTGTGTCCCAAAATAATACTCCCCACGAAAAGATTTATAATTTTTAAATAAAAAATAAAGTATTTTCATAAATGATTTTTCCAGTTTCTTTAAACAAATTAAAAGTTCTTAATTAGTTTTGTAGTTATTCGGTGCAAAAAAATTTAAAAATCATGAATTGGAAAATATTTTATTTTTGAGCCAAAATTATAAGTTTTTTCAATTAATATAATAATTTATAAGTTATTTAATGCCCGCAGTATTGCGCTTTCATGTTAGTTTCAATTTTGAACCGTCGCGATCTCTATTTTGTGAGCTATTCCCAATTCTTATCTTCAAAAATTGTAAAATAGCGAAATATCTAAAATCGCCCCAATCGGTCCTCTATAAATAGACGCCTTGAGTGAAGCAATGTTTGCCAAACCAGAGACCCAAACCCACCTTTTTTGGAAGACAAATCCCCTCCTCCTCTCTCTCCTCCTTCGACATCCCTCTCTCTCTCTACACTCTCTCACTACTGAAAACAATCATGGCGGCTCACTCTCGCAGAAAATCCGGCCCAATCCTCCGCTCTCTCTCACCGACGCCGTCGTACTCCGCCTTCGCCTCGTCCTCCTCGACCTTTTCCTCTCGATCCACCACCACCTCCTTCTTCAACCGCCCAACATCTCCGACGCCTGTCAACAACCTCTACAGCAACTCCTCTCCGTCGTCCCCATCCGTACGCTTCTCTCTTGACCGTCCGATCTCTCCCAGCCGCTCGATCTCAGCTCTAAAAACTCAAAGCGGCCGTCCGATGACGTCATCGTCGTCAGCGAGGAGTAATCGGAAGAAGCAGACGTGTATGTGTTCGCCGACAACGCATCCTGGCTCGTTCAGGTGTAGCCTGCACAAGAATGTTAACAACCACCACAGCCACCATAATACGGCGCCGTATCCGTCGAACAGGCTGAATGCTCGTAGATCTGCGATGACTAACTCGCTCGTTCGAATCGGCACCGTTGAAGGAGATCTTGTGAAGAGAGCCTTGGCAGCTCTGATTCGGCCTTCGTCTCACCAGCAACGGCGGCGCGTGGGGTTCCAGCCGAGGTCGAGTCGGCTATCCGTCATGTCCAAAGCAGAAGAGTACTTGGGATGATCAATAATTTCTCAGTTCGCACATACTTCCTAGTTACTCATTCCATTTGTTTATTTAATCCGAAAAATGGCGTCATTTTGACCTCCAATCGAAAATAAGCTAAGATAATCTTGAGGTGGTTAGAGATCCGGCAGCGAACGGACGGTTGATGAAAATTCCGGTCAATTGATGGCCGTGATGTGAGATCTCGGTGGAATCCTGAACAATCAGAGCAGTGAAGGACGGAATTGACTTTGATTTCTGTGAACGAAGCCCTAGAGATCCATGAATCCTTCTTGTGTATATACATATATAGTTACATACAGATATATATCCTAATCGAAGCCTTACAAAGGCAAATTTTGGAGATTCTGGAACTTCTATTCACCATTCAAATGAACTCTGAAACCTAAAATCAAAAATTAAACTGCATAATCAAAGCTTAATCGGGGATTCGCGTTGTTACTTAATTCGTTGAGGTTTGGTGTTTGGCTCATCGCCATGGCCACCGTTCACATAATTAATTTCGATTCAGTCGTCGTTCGTGTTCTCTCCGTTACGTTCGACGTGTCGTTTGACGCTTTCCTTTACCTCCGTTAGGTTCTTGCGGCGTTATTCGTTCGTTCTCTATACGTGTCCTCCCTGCACGTATTCGTCACGTGCGTCGTCCGTTCGTTATTGGGGTGAAGTATTTTTCCTTTCCTGATTTAAGTATTTATTTATTGGTTTTTCTTGATTTTTACTAATTACTGTATTTTGTTTTTGTTTTATTTTTCTTTGCAGATACTCCAGTACGCTTGGCTGGAGGGATTGGATTCTAAAGAATGATCAATTCCGACTTTGGAGACCAGTGGACATAAATTAGGACATTGGACCAGGACATAAAGAAAGCCACATTTGATTGGACCAGGACATAAAGAAAGCCACATTTGACTACTGCAAATGGACCAAACCAATGGGACAGAATCAATAAAAACTATTGACAATGAAAAGTGGTGGAGCCGTGGAGGCTATCAATTAGGGTTGTAAATGAGTTGAATCAAGTTGAACTCTATGGGGTTCGGGATGAGATCGTTAAGGTATAAGTTAGGCTCAATTTTGGCTCGGGTTCGATTCGAGCCTAGACAAGTGAGATCGAGTTCGGCTCGTGAAAAAATTTCAAAGCTTGGGCTCGGCTCGGAGGACCTCGTTAAACTCAAACAAACCGAATCGAGCCGAATTTAGGCTCGAATTAAGGCTCGAATCCGTTCGGTAGGGTTCGTTAGCAATTTAGAACACAAAGTGAGAGGGGAAACAGATGCTTCAAAATAATGTTACATGTAGATCTACCACAATAATCAAGAAATCAAACAAAAATAAACAAATTTATCACAATAATCAAAAAATCAAAAGAAAAACAGCACGAGAAAAAAATATTGAGAACTAAATAAAGTACTCTAGTTAGGGATAAAACTTATCTATTCATAGTAGAGTACTCTAGTTAGGGATAAAAGAACAACAAATTACATAGGAGTTTTCTCAACTATAAAATATTTATATGTAGACCCCTAAGATATTATTAATTACATTTTGACACCGGGTTCACGAGCCTAACTGAGCCGAATCCACTTAGGTTCAGGTTCGGCTCATTTATGGAATGAGCCTAATATTGAGGTTCAAGTTCAGTTCGTTTAGTAGACGAATCAAACTCGAACGTGCTCTTACCGAATCGAGCATCGAATAGTTCACGAATGACCCAGTTCATTTACAGCCCTACTACCAACAAATGTTTAAAATCATAATCCCTTCGTAACTTTTAAGGACGGAGGGGAGGTGTTGCGCAGCCCCATGCTGGAGCTGCGCAACGTGTTGTGCGGCCTTTTCCTGCGCCGCACAGGCATCGTTTCGACGATCTGAAATATCCACCGCGTAGAGCTCGTCGAGTACTACGAGTGTACCAAAATTCAACTCAATCGGATATCGCTAAGGGTCTCATCGGAACACATATAACTTGAAAAAAATTGGAACACAAATAACTTGAAACACTGGATGGAAACTATTGAACACATTTTTTTCAAGTTATTTGTGTTTCAATGAGACATTTAACGATATCCGATCGAGTTGATTTTTGGAACACTTAAAGTACTCGACGAGCTCTACGTGATGGATGTCTCCGATCGTTGAAAAGATGCCGGCGCGACACCGAAACATACCGCACAGCATGCTGTGCAGCACCCCCTCCGTCCAACTTTTAAAATGTGTTACTTCGTAAATTCAACTTAGTAAAAAATATCATTATTACATCTTTATCAACTTTTACATTTACTTTACACATCTCATGTTAACTTTTACCTTCACTTTAACCTAATAACTCTTTACTCATTAACTTTTCAAAAAAACTAAATTATAATTACACAAACTTTTACCTACTAACATTTTAAAACACACACTTATTAGAGGGACAGTCCAAAAAATGGAACTCTATTTTTATTTAGGGACGGAGGGAATAATTAAAAAGGTTAATATTGCTCAAGAGATTGGGACAAATAGTGAAGTACATGAGGAAGGGATTGGCCTCCCCTCCATGAGAAAAACTTGCAAGTCGAAAGTGAAATCAGCAGTTCAGATTCACTTGAATAATTATTTGAACCGTTGATTTCACTTTTCAGAGTAATTTTCGAGGCACCTTTTTGGGTTACTTAGCATTTTCCTTAATTCAATAATAAAAACTGATGACATTTTCAACACAATCGTAATCGCTTAGTGATAACACACCATAAAAAATATACTGGTGAATAATAATAACGAAATCACGATATTGAAAAATGTCTTAAGCCACAACTAAACATACATCTCAACTTTACTTAAAAAGTAACGAGGAACCAATAACTGTAAAATAGGAATTTTGCTCGAGAAGTAATGAGGACTGTCTAAATGAATTTAATCAATTTTGGACTTTTTAGCATGGAAACACAGTAATTAGGAAATGCAATGTTTGGTTGGTTTTGGTGTTGAAAAGAAGGTTCTGTAATGAGTTGTATAATAATATGCATATGCTGCTTTTTCCATAAGTATATTGATATTTTCTTGTACAAGTCGATCAAAAATGAAAAAAGGTATTGAATAATAAAGGACTCATAGGGCATATCTTAGGTTCTCTCTCTCTCTCTCTCTCTCTCTTCTCTCCATGAGACTTTTTTAGGGTTTTTCCCTAGTCTATCTCGAGTTTTTTAGGGTTTTTCCCTAGTCTATCTCCCGCCGCCGCTCACCTCAGCCTCCACACCTCCACCACCACCTGACCTTTTCTCCTTAGTTCCATCTCAACCTCCTTCCTTCCTCCCTTCCTGTTGTTTTTTTTTTTTTTTTTTTTTTGGGGCTCCACCTCTTGGCCCATCTCCCCCGCCATTCCTCAACTACCGCCCTGCCCTCTTTTCACCACTGCACCAGTTCAAACCTCAGTGGATCTTCTTCCTCGCATCCTCAACCCCACCCCTCCAACCACCATCACCTCATCCCCACGCCGCCTCACCGCCCCTCTATACCCACTTTTTCTACTGTTGCCACAGCCCACCACCACCGCCCCTTTCTCCGCCCATTTTGGATCAAATCTGATGCTTTGGTGAAAACAGGGCGGTCCGCGCACCCTCCGATGAATAAGCTCCAGAACCCGAAGGTGGCAGCTATGGAGTCTGGTTTACTCCCCTGGAGCTACGACTCGACTTAACTCGAAGCTTGTGTTGCGACTCGGTGAGACTCAGTGGGTTAACTCGGGTTGTTTCAGTTGTTTCAATGTTTTGCTGTGTTGTTTTCCTTTTTTTGTTATTTAGTTTTGTTTATGTCTGGTTTGTGGTCTCTTCGATTTCATCTTGGGCGTAGTGTCCAGGTTTGTGCTGTTATCCTTTGGGATATCGACTATCAGATCGATGACTGGTTCTTAGCCCAACAACCGAGTTCTTGGTCTGCCTTTGGCAGGGGTGCCACTGAGCCTACTAGTGTATGTGCTCGCGTCTAGATTTTGGTAGTTTTTGGTTCATTCCTGTCTTTCGTGATGAAATTTGTACTTCCCTCGTGGCTTTTATATGAATGGAATTGACTGATGTTAAAAAAAAGTTGATAAAAAATGACTTTGGAAAATCAAAGATTATACTGATCAGGATATTCAAAAGAATAAAAAATACTACTCCCTCCGTTCATTTTCATAGTTCTACTTGGGGATTCCAACTTTTTAAGAGGACATAATGATTACATCAAAAAATGTTCAATTTTTCATTTATGCCCTCTCAAAAAGTGATTCGATTGATGTAAATAGTAGTACTTTAATTTAAACAAAAGGGTAGTAATGTAACTTTACTAAGTTTCTATTGCTTATTTGAGAAAGTGGACATATATTTTGGGATGTCCCAAAAAAGAATACTGGACTATGAAATGGGACGGAGGGAGTAATCTTTTAAGTAAATTGAAGTACAAGCTATAGTTGGCAAAGTACATAATAGTGTTTGGCATAGCCCTTCATTTTGGTTTAACGAGTCGAAATGAAAAATTAAAAAGTAATCCGTGTCCTAATTGAGTTATGCGAGTCTAATCCGTATTCGTCCGTTTGATTTTCATCTTGGCGGTTCATGTCATATTCGTGTTGGTGTCATGTTAACGGATCGTGTACAGAATTCCCGCCACTAACTTATATGCCATCATAAATCCGAAAAAAGAGTTGCTCTCAAGATTTGGCAGTAGGTTTTCACTTTTGAAAAAAGTGAAAGCGTTCTTTTCCAACTTTCACAAATAGGGAAAGTGATTTATAGGTTTTGTAAGTGGAAGTACTGCACCAAACAACTTTTCATGTTCTCAATTTTGTGAAAATTCTGGAAAGAAAAACAGAAAACTGAAAGTGGATTGAATTGTTACCAAACAACGCCTAAAGGAATGGAAAGTAGCAAACATTGAATGTAACAATGACAACCATGTTAAGGATTCAATGAGATCTACTTGTTCCATACTTATATAAGCAATTTTTATTATGACTATTAATCATGACGAATTGTCCTAAGATTTACGTGCTGAATCGTTATTCACGATACTCAATGCTTGACCACTACCATCTTGAATCAACATGCAGCATTTGGGTCCAACCAAAGTAGCTCGAGCGCAAATTTGTTTTATAGTTAGGTTCACTTCACAAGTCACCGGACATCTAAAGTCGCTTGAGCAACTTTGAAATGACTCAGTATGACAGACTAAACTTAATTGCAAGCCCGTTTTGACTTATTAAAAGTCCAAATTGATAATTTTGTATTTTTAGCAAAGTTGTAGCAGTCTGAATTTACTTTAGAACTCAAGTTGAATCATCTTAATTGCAAGCCCGTTTTGATGTTCCAACTAAGAGTCAAGAGTGAGCAAAAGTATACTGTATCCAGTTATGTTTAGAATTAATTAATTTAACTATTTTACAAGATCTTCTGGAAGCAATTATTTTGTACCCGTTATAATGCTTCAAGAGCTAGTATAAGATAAATATCCTTTGACTTCTTCTTTTTTAAGTCTATCTACTCCAAACTTGTTCTTCCATCAAGCTTAATTTGAAGAATCATCCAACCAATGCCCAAAAGACTTCTATTCATTAATGAGTATAATATAAAATGGCTGCAGGATACTTGCAGATAGTGTTAAGTGTGCATCAGTTCATACTCCTTCCGATTCAGATTTATTTGTCCCTCGTTCTATTGCAACCGGATAAAAAATTAGTGATAATTTTAAATTGGTAAGTAATTAATTATATGTCCAATGTAGATCTCATTTGATAGATCTCGATTAGTTCTATAAGCAAATGTTTTTAAAATTACGTAAAACATTATAAATTATTAAATATAATTATTTGAAAGTGGAACGAACACCCAAAATGGACTAACAAATCCGGAAATCAAGAAAATATGGATATGGCACAAAAGAAGCCAAAATATTATAGAAATCAATTTACCAAAAAATAATGTTCTGGGAATGACTTTCTCGTTATAGATATATGTTCACAGATATACTTAATCCAATATCCCAGGATGTTCAGATCTGCTTACGTACACCTTTTATTAATATTGGAGACAATAAACTAACGGGCCCATTTTAAATCTTGATCAAATATCAGTGATTGGTTACCTAAACTTTTTGTTTAAGATTGTGGGCTCAAAACGAAATATAAGATAGAGTTGTCAATAGTGTAAACTGTAAACTTCAATTACATCATACAGGAGGACCAAAAAAAAAAATGTTATCAAGGCATTGTCTCTATCCATCAAAATCAAGACCCCATCACCCATATTACAAGCAAAGGCACTTTAGTTGAAGAGATAAGGTTGATACAACCAACAAGCTAGTGACAGTCACATAAAGATAAAGAAGATAAGGTGCTACCTAGAAAGGGTATAGTGGACACACAATAAAACAAACAATGGAGTACTGCAATAGGTATATAGATTTGAACTTTCCCTCTTTTAATTTTTTTAATCTACTAGGCTAACTCAGTTGGTTAGGGTTTTTGCATCTCACCAAGAGGTCAGGAGTTTGAATTTCTCATCCTGCGTGCACGGACTTTTCATTTCTTTGTTTTCTACCTTGTAATGGATTTATTTCTTGTAATGGTCAAGTTGTTGAGCGTGGTTTGTCTCACGAACTTTCACAATTAATATAGTGTCCCGGATTTATACTTTGTATCTATTCTATCGTTTGAAAAAACCAAAAAATGTAGTCTACTTTCCATAACAGGGATCAGCATGACCAAATCCACTAGTCCCTAATGTTTGCCAATCAGATTGAATTTGTTGGCATATGAGCATCTAAGTCAAATCTTATGTGTATCCCTACTTGTCAAAATTTGATCAAAACAATTTCCAATCTTACTTTCAAAATGAATATCAAATTTTACATTGATTCGAAGACAATCGATTTACATCAAGTGTCAAATGTAAAAGTGAAGAAATTATTTGTTGCTTTGGAGTATTGCTCACGGAACTTCCACCATATATTTGTATTGTGGAAGGAGACGCCCTACAAGTGGTTCAGGCGCTTAATTATTCGAAGACTTATGCGGATTGTGACTCCATTATTTTAGATTGTCTTCAGCTTGTCTCTTTTTTCTCTTCTATTTCGTTTACTCATGCTAAACGCAATTGTAACAGGGTAGCCCATTCTGTGACTAGGCATTCCCTGTCAGATGTTAGTTCAGTTTGCTGGCGGGGAGATTATCCCCATTGGCTTTCCTCACTAACTCTTGAAGATATTAGGGCCCTACGCCTCTTCTTCCTCATAATAAAATGTTTGTTTCCATTGAAAAAAAAAACGGCTTTTGATTACCAAATATAGCATTTGGAGATGAGCATTGATTCTAATCCATAGCAGTTAACCAATTACACATCCATTCCTATTTCGTGTGACTTTTTATGTATTTGGGTCGACTTATACATTATTCGACTACTTCTGGGAGATTAATTTCATCCTTCACTAGTGGAGCACTTGATTAAAATTGAGACAAATTCTTTGAGCTTTCCACTCGAATTAAGGACCAGACTATCAGAGATAAACTCTTTATTTGTTTTCTCTTTTTCTCGAATCAAACACAATGTAACTAATTCTAGAGTTAATATAATCACATTTATTATATTGGAGACCTAAAATGTAAAATGTGTCTTCTATCTCCATTCTTGATTATACATTCATTAATTATTTGATAACCAAATGTGCCTGGTGTATTGGATTAGTTAAATTTGAAGGGTGAATTATTAATGATTAGGTCTGGATAATTACCAGTTACATATAAAAAATGAAGTGCACTTAGGAATTAATCAGGGAAGCTGTTAATGCCACGGGGCATTTTGTTGCTTACTTGGGCATTCATTACATTCTACTCCAAAATGGCCTAATTGCCCTCTCTGCCAATCTAGTAAATTATTTTGACTTCTCCAAAGCTTTCCTAAAATGCTCCGTAAAAAATTCCCTTGCACCTCTTCATATCTTATCCATTTCTAATTTGATTTTATACCCCGCCATCACAACTAGGGCTGCCCAGCGAATCGCCCAAATCGAATCATTCGCAAACCCACCCGAGGTATGTTACGGATGGATGCGGATCTTAATATTTTTATTTTGGCGGATGTGGTTCGGTTTGATTCGGGTTCAATCCACTCAATCTGCCTTAGATCCGTCAAATCTGCCCGATCCGCAACCGAACCGACCCATCCATATATCACTCACGGACGGGTTGCGGATGCACAAAACGACAATCCGCCACGAGCGGATCGGATTGAGAACCGAACCGATCCGCCCAGAACCAATCCGTGGACAGCCCGAATAACAAGATTCCAACCAAAATCCTTTCTTCTTCAAACACCCATTGATACGACAAAAAAAATTGAATTACCAAGATGGTTTCTCCATTTTGAACTCCTCCTTATGCAAGACAAAACCACGGAATCCGGGGGTGCACAGTGTTGTGCACTCTTCAGCCATCCGTTCGTGTTTTCGATGACCCAAATGTGTTTTGATTTTTTTGGTAAAAATAAATCAAAGTTAAATTAAAATTACCAAACACATCTGAACCGTTCAAAACATGATTGGATGCCCAAGGGGTGCACAACACCCCCTGGTAGCAAGACATAATTAAGACAAAACCACTAGCAAGAAATAATCAAAACCGTTGGAAATTAAAATCAACGTTCTAGCGTCCAACTAAAATTTATTGCATGAAGCATTAAACATAACCAATTTAATAGATTGGTTGAGAGGGCAATTAGGCCATTTTGGAGTAGAGTGTACTTGATGCCCGTGGAAGCAACAAAATGCCCCGTGGCATTGACAGCTTCCTTAGAGCATCTCATCAGGCTCACAAAAAAAAAAATCAAATTTAACCACAAAAACACCTTTTACAATTTAGAAAAACATTTCCTTACTTATCCAAAAAAAAAAATCACTGAAGTACTTATTCTAACTTTACATTCCCTCAAGTCTAAGAAGCGTCATCATCAAGGCACTCAACAAATTTTGGAAGTGGGGCGTGAATAAATTTAACCACAAAAACACCTTTACAATTTAGCAAGCAACTTTATCATCAAAAACTCAAAAATCAGAAAAATTCATCCAAATTTTACTATATTAAACTACTCCCCTCAAGTCTAATAAAAAAAATTCTTTTCTCTTAAAAAATTAAACTCCCACGTTGGGAGTTGCTCACTGTCAGGAGGTGGTGGACCTTTTCTATTAAACAAATCAGAGTGGACCCCACCCCCCTGCGTCAAGTCAATGTTTGGACCAACAAAGTATCGCCACGTGTTCTCCCTATTCCCCTCCCTCTCTCTCTTCTCTGACCGTGAACAGTAAAAAAACAGTAAAACAAATTAAGCCCATGAACAGTAACTCGCTGGGTATGTAACGGTACTGTAGCAAAAACTATTTGTTGAGGGAAAGTAGAGAGTCTGATTTTTGGGGGTTTTGGAGGGTTTGGCTCTCTATTTTAACCAAAAAGTTATTTTAGCAAGCCTGATATTGATGCTCTAATAAAAAAAAAAACACATTTCCCTTAAAAAACTAAATTGCATAAACAAAATTGATAGGTCACTGTGCAAGTACTATATACCGTGTGCAAGTATTAACTGTGCAAGTACGCGTGGAAGTATTTACTGTGCAAGGCAATGTGCGTAAACAATAAAAAAAGAAGTGGGGCGTGAACAGTGCCGCACCAAATTTGGTGCGGTACTGTAGCAAAAATAATTTGGTGAGAGAAAGTAGAGAGGCTGATTTTGGTGGGTTTTTGGGGGTTTGGCTATCAACTTTAACCCAAAAGTTAAAGTGGGGAGCCAAATGAGGATGACTGTTCACTCACCAGGGCACTATTCACACACTGTTCATGCACTATTCACACACTGTTTATTTTTTTAATATTTCTTTTGGGGAGTAGGAGTAGAAAGAAAGAATAATTTAATGCAGTAAAGTTAAAATAAAGTTAAAATAGAGAGCCTGATTCTGTGAACTTTTGTAAAAGTGGCTTGCTAAATTGTAAAAGGTGTTTGTGAAGTTAAATTTGGAGTAAATTTGGTGTTCCTGATAATCAGGCAAAAAAAAAAGATAACGGTGGTAGGACCCAGCTGGATTGGCTCCTCAAAATTGGAAAAAGGCAACTGATAAATTTGGCAGCTCACATGAATGAGGGAGGAACCCATCTGATTGGTCTATTGGTCGATCCGGGGATTTGATTTTAATTTCTTAAAAGTTTTCGGTTAAAATTTGGTAGCGATATTTCTCTGTTTTTTTTTTAAAATCATTGCATCAATTTCATTCATATGCAACTACGGACGAAGCTAGGAATTTCACTATACAAAGATGATTTTTTTTTTTCAAAATAATACGCAAGGGTGAATCTATATAATTCATAGGAATTTTTTTTTTCTTTCTATATAACACTAGTGGTCTTTTTTTTTTTTTTTTGCATGGGTAACCGCCTGTACTAACACCCCTTTGGCTCTATCCTAATAATGCAAGGTTCGAAGGCAGTACAATAATTCCATAAAAAATACAGGAATGAACCAAAATTATCCAGAAGTAGACTATAACAAGCAGGCAAATCTTCATCTGGTGGGTCTCGTTGGTTGATAGATTTGCTATTCACACAATTGAACAGGGTTCGATTCTGGAGTTAGATTGGAAATAAAAACTCCGTAATTTCTTACGAGTCCCTGGCGTTGATAGGATGTCTTTGATTGGACCGCGTATGTTGACCTAAACACTAACTATCCTTTAAAAAAAAAAAACGAACGAGGAAGAGTGTTGTGGGCTCCTTTCTAAAATAGTGGGGAGACTCCTCAGCAGTTGTCCAACTCCAAAGGATGGGTGCGTGTGGCCTTTTGTTTCTAAATGTTGAATCTTTAGTCGGTTTTGTGGGGTTCAGTGGGCCAATTCTAGGAGTAATTATTCTAATGGGCCACCCAACTTGGTGGCCTAGTACACTTAAACCATCATGTATGATGGATTGGATGATGGTCGATGGATAAAGATATCGAGGCATTACGTAGCGGTGCTCCAAAATCATAGAATAATTGGTCCAACAGCCTCTTATCATGTGAACTTCCACACCCTTTTTCCCCGTTTTACTTGGCCTTATTGAAACATCGGATTACACAAACTACTCATTACAGTTCGATTGGATACGAGATGAGTTTTGAGTAGATAAAATAATAAGGGGATATTAAATATTAGGGAGTATTATATATGGAGGCTAGACTCAAATTGATGTGACATTTATGCATGATAGATAAAATAATACTCCGTACTTTGTTTGGAACATTTTAAAATAAGACTCAATTTGATTTGTTTTATAGTTGAAATTGAGAGATAATGATAAATTAGAAGGTTTGCGGTGGATTGACCCAGATTAGGGAGGGGTCATCCGGGTCGATCATGGGAGGAGGTATTAAGTCATCTGGGTGTATTTTTTTTTACCCAAACCATGGGTGATCTGTGGGCCCGAGATTAGTCATCCGTGTACAAACTCATCCCCCTTCTAATCCTCCATCCAAATGAGCCCTTAGAGCATCTCCAATCTTTATCAATTTTTTAACCCTATTTGAGTGAAAATTTTGGTCAAAATCTTCATTTGGATATGTCATCTCTAATGTTATACCAAAATCTAGTGCTTCTTAAGTTTTACTTCAAAATATGGGTCAGAAGGCGCATTTGTAAATAATATGACAATGCAAAAAATGTTGAGAAAAATGGGTATGGATTTGGGTCTTCTCAAATTGGGTAACGAAAATGGTAAAACTCAAAATGGGTAGGGAAATGAATATGACATTGGAGATGAGTTATTGAGGTTTTAACTCAAATTTTGAGTTTGGGTAGAAAATTGGGCAAGGATTGGAGATACTCTTATCTACTCCCTTTGTCCCATTTTTTTTGGTCCATCTTTCCATTTTCGTCCGTCCCAAAATAATTAACCTCCTTTTATTTTAGGACATCCAACTTTATTAGTTTTCCAATACTATCCTTGTAAAGTGTGCATAGATATTCAAACATTAAAATCAAAAGGTATTTGTCGGAAAAAAGTGTTTAAAATTAAAATAAAGTGTAATCATTACATGCCCCCTTAAATAGTTGGATTCCCAAAGAGGGACCAAAGTTTAGAGACCCAGGAAGTATTTTCACTCCCAGCTGAAAAATTAAGAAAAGTATTATGGGAAGTCAGGAGCGAATTAACATAATACTCTCTGCGCGCATCGTAAATTTTGTCACTTTTACTATTTGCAAAAACACAAGAAATTGTTTCTATGAAAACAAAATTTGTAACATCACAAAAAGTTTTATGGAATAAAAAATATAAACAATTTTATAATACCATGCATGCCGATAAATTGACAAAAAAATTTGGGACGACGAAAATATTATGCAGTATAACATTTACTGGAATTGAATCAATTAGGGTTTTAAAAATTTATTTGCATGAGCAAGAATTGTTTTTAATCATAGATTAACCCTCCTCAAGTCGATATCATTACACAAAGACCCTTAAAAACACCCCATAGATATTTTTATTTCGCTCTGCGAAAGCTTTTTTTTTTTAACGACAAAAAGTATTTTTATTAATTTTTGGAAACACATTACAAAGATTAAAAAGATCCTAAGCATGAGGTATCACAACGGAGCAAGAACGACCAAGAAAGTTAATTTTGTTTTTGCTCGGCGCGAGTTAGTATTGTTAGATTTGTTAGATTGAACTAATATTTATTTTTCCTTTCTTTTGTCTCTTTAGATCGATGATTTATCGTCTAATCTAAGAGTTATGTCTCTCGTTTCTGCCAAAGTATTTAGTTTTGTCTTTGGACGAATATTTCATCTATAGATCAAGTTCTTTCAGACGATGTTGGTTCATTCGTTCGCTCATACTTGATTAGAGTCCATCTAATTGTCCGGGTATTTGTTATCTTTTGTCTTTGACTAGTAATTATCTCGTTTGAGACTGCTAATTATAGATATGAATTTTCGGCTGAATGTGCATCAGGCGCGCAATGAATTCGGGGGAGGTGTTGTGCACCTGGATGCTTTGCACCTCTCGGGCGTCCGATCGTGTTTTGGACGGCCCGACTGTGTTTTGATTTTTTATCGGTAAAAATAAATCAAAATTAAATTAAAATTGCCGAACACATCCGGGCCATCCAAAACATGATCGTACGGTCAAGGGATGCACAACACGGTTCAAAGCACCCAGGTCAATAGCACCTCCCCTTGGTCCGATGCCTAAGTTAGGATGAAAGAATCGATTGCCTTGTACTTTTATCGTTTTGCATTAGTTAGATGATTAGTTCAACTTTATCCAAGATTTTTGTAATGAATTCCATAAGATGCCTAAGTTGAGATGAAAGATTTTTTGACTTTTATCATTTTGGATTAGTTAGAAAATTAGTTTTATCCAAAAGTCTCACTCCAATTCTTTTCCAAATTCGGTGCCAATTTAGTTTCCAATTGGCATATACTTATCATAATTGCACTTTATAATTTCATGCTTTGTAAAAACAGAAAATTGGTATAAAGGCCAAGTTTGAGGCTTTAAAGAGTGTTTAGTCCAACTTAACTTATTTTAAGGCCTTCAATACATTAATGTGAAATTTTTGTGGGTTCAAGGACAATAGTAGACAAAAATACCCTTAATGATAAAAAAAATTACAAAGGGAAAGCTGTTAGCGCGTCAGCCCGTCATTTTTTGTTTGTTGTTGATCAATAAACAAGAACCTTGAAAGCGAAAGCGTCACTTTTCGTTTTGTTACTCCTCCTTTGGTAGCAGCGTTTTAAACCTTGAAAGTGATGCACCTTGAAATTGCTACCCACACCTCTCTCTCACACTCTCTCTCTCAAGCATGGGTGGGACAAAATTAGTTTTCTTTCTCTTCAATTTTTGAATTGGGTTCAATTTTGGGGTTAAATTTTAGGAGGTTTAGGCTCTTTGGGGTAGGGTATAGTGGGTTTAGACATTTTGGATTTAGGCACTTCGGGTGCACTTTCCAATTATAGGTTTTTAGTGGTTTAGGTACTTTGATAGGGTATCTCTAGGGTTTTAGGACTTTCAGGACTTCTTTAGGGTTTTAGTTTAGACTTTCATTAGGTTTTGGGGGTTTTAAGACTTTCATAGGGTTTGGGAGGTTTAGGCACTTTCATGGGCTAGCCGGGCATGTTTAGAATGTGTAAGTGATTTATCCCATTGGCATTAAAAAATTAATTTGTGTCTTATTTCTCATGATTAACTCATATACCATGTAAAAATACCTTTCGACTGAAATTGTAGTTGGAAATATTGGAGTTCTGATCGTCCCATCTTTTTTTGCGACAACCCATGTGAAGAAGTGCAAGTATTTGCCACGTAGGATTGTTTTGGATAAGGATTATGGTTCTTCTAATTGTTTAGCTGTTTTCCCTTATCGAAAGAAGCTAAAAGGATTTTGTGATAGGGGCGTCCAGTACAACTCTCTTCGCTCATGTTTGTTAGTCAATTTTCGGCATTAGTTTCGTGTTTTAAATTATTTATAGGGGGAGTTAATTAGACATCCCGTACAAAAAAAACTTCGTAGCATTAAACTAGTCTCATAAAATAAGATCTATATTATTATTTACAATTTAAAACTCGTTGAAAACATTAATCATGTTAAAAATAATATTTTTAATAGGATTAGTGCGCGTCTTTCTGTGCATTAATGTCTGTGCACAAAGACTTCTTCATTGTTTTTTTTTGAATGGGAAAATGCAACTTTTATTTATAAGAAATCAATTAAGTACAAGTTACACGGGCAATAAGCCTAAAGGGAGAAGAGATCACAACAAAAAACGAAAAAAATTCAACAAAAACGAAACAAAACAAACCAAAAGCCGCAAGAATCAGCACCGAGAACGGACCTATCAGACACACTCGTGAAGGAGGGTGGATTGACTAGATTTATATCTGTCTGAAGCTCGTTCCCGTCACAGGCTAAAGGACCACCACCGAATCTACTGCAAGCGCCGCCATCGTCGTCGTTAGAGAGCTCCCAAAAATCTATCGGCGAAACTAATCGGATCTAAATGCCTAGGTACCCAAGACTTCTTCATTGTTTTGATCGTCAAATATATCATCCTCGGACCTCATCCTTTGGATGCTTCAAGATATTTTTTCTTGAAGATATTTACGAGTCGCAATTAAAAATTCTCCATCACCATATTGAAGACCTATTGAACCATAATCTCAGTGGGCCACCAAATGAGATATTTAGACGTCAACTTGGTTATAAACCTGATCTACCGAACTTGATTAAAAAATTTGGGTAACTGCTAATCGATACCATTTTTATTTTTATCTTGGAAATTAAAACTTCAGCTTAATTTTTTTTTTCTTTTCCAAATTCAACAAATGAATTTTTATGTTTTAGGTTATTCTCCCAAGCATTTAACGAACATAAATGGTACTTCTTCGAGACCAACCAATAATCCACAGTAATCGACGCAAAATTGACAAATGCAAAATAAATAAATAAGGACAAAAGGAAAATCCACTTGAAAAAACTAATTAAAAATTATAATCAAAATTTTTAAAAAGTTCACGAAAGACAAAAATAATCCAAATTTTTGTAGGTAATCAGATTATTTTTGTATTTATTCACAAAAATTTAAGTTTGGATAATATTTTTTTACTTTTTAGATTCCTCTAGTCGAGACGAACCAATAATCCACGAAAAATCGATGCAAATCTAACAAATGCAAATTTTTTTTGAAAACAAAAAATAATTCAAATGGGTTATTTTTGCCAAAGCACAAATATGTAGCAGAGTTCCCATGTTGCCATTTTTTAATGAAACTTAAATAATCTGGAAATTGTACATGACTCCTATTCGGCTATTTCCAAAGTAGATGCACGAACAAGATAGGCTTAGATTCAAGGATGGAATCAGCTCTAGTTTTATATACAAAAAAATAAATTTTCCTATTAATTATATAAGCTCGCCCCTACAAAGTATCTTGGAAAAAAAACTCGCCCCTGCGTAATGAAATTTCTGGCTCCGTCCCTGCTTAGATTCTCAACATACTCTAAGAGGATATTTTTTTTTGGGCCCCTTTTCGCAGGTTCTTATAGGACTCAATTTAATACTCAAAATAGTTAAAATTATAAAATTCATCAAGACCATCAATCATGCAAAAAGTTATGTTGATCGAATATTCATCAACACATAATTGCAATACACTTATTTTGACATAAATGAGGAATAATGATACGTACACAACACACTTTGACAACAAAAAGACCACAACACCAAAACGATGTCGTTTTGGTGTTCAGGCCCCCAAAACAAAAGAAAAAAAAAGGATCAAAATTCAAAATCACGCGCTGAAACCAGTCCTTCCCCAAATTTGTTCGATACAGACTCTGAGAGAGAGAGAGAGAGAGAGAGAGAGAGAGAGAGAGGGAGGTGCGATCCCACCTCAACCAGCAACCACCATACCACAATCATCTTCTCCTTCTCCGGCGACCACCTCCACCACCGCATCACTGCCGTACGCTGCCGCCGTTGAACACCAAAAACACCAAGTCGCCTACATTCAAGTGGAAAAACACCAAGTCACCTGCATACAAGTCATTTCCTCTAATATCCTTACCATTTTCCTTATCACAAATTTGATACTAATATCCTCAAGTTAGTATGTTTAGCAAAATGACTTGTATGACAAAATCATCCAACTGAATACACTAATCCCACTAATAGGTGGCTTGGTGAAACATCAAACAAACCATTAAAATGACAAAACAAGAAATTACCTCATCTTGGAAATCATCCAAATCGTCTTTTTGCTGGGGTTCACTGAACCAGGCGAAGAAGTTGCATCAATCCAGAGAACAATCGTCTAATCGTCAAAAAATTTGACCCAACAATCCAATTTAGGGTTCCTGAAATTGGAATCCTAAATTTTGTGCAAAACCCCCCCAAATTCAGAGAATCGAAACAAGTTTAGATAGAAAGCGCAGCGCGCGCGCGTGTGTGTGTGTGTGTGAGAGAGAGACAGAGAGAGAGAGAGCAACGTGATAGAATCGAAACCTGACGAAATCGTACGACAGTGGTGTTCAACGGCGGCGGACTACGGCAGTGGTGCAGTGGTGGTGGTGTTCGCCGGAGAAGGAGCAACTCCACGGTGTGTGGTGGTCGCCGGTTGAGGTGGGATCGCACCTCTCTCTCTCTCTCTCAGAGTTTGACAGACAAATTTGGGGAAGAAATGGGTTTCAGCGTGTTTTGAAATTTGATCTTTTTTTTTTCTTGGGGGCCTGAACACCAAAGCGACGTCGTTTTGGTGCTGTGGCCTTTTTGTTGTCAAAGTTTTGTTGTGTACGTATTATTATTCATAAATGAGCTTCAATTAGTGCAAATCTTTTTTCTTTCCTTTTTGTAAAGTAAACGTGTTTTTGACATTGATCAATCTATGATTCACAAGATTTTTTTGTATGATTAATCTTTTCAACACATTTTTTAAGAAATGAAAGATTTTAATTCCCAATCGCGCCATCTTAAGACGACAGAGGATCTGATTAACTATAAAATACACTACATTTGGATAAACTGATTGATCTGATTAACTAAAAAACACACTACATCCAAGTTTCAGCAGTTTTAAGATCGATATTATGAAAGCTTATGACAGTGTGGATTGGGATAATTTCTTGCTGGATACTATGCATTCTATGGACTTCCCAGATGTCTTTGTTGGTTGGGTTCGAGAATGCATCACCACTCCCATGCTCTATGTGATGACAAAAGGTAAGGGGACCCAATATCCCCTTACCTTTTCCTTTTGGTTATGGAGGCTTTTTCCTCTCTTTTGCAGTTCAATAGAGAGAATGGGGATTTTAAATTCCATCCTAAATGTCAAGCCTTAAGGATCTCTCATGTGATATCTGCTGATGATCTGTTTGTATTGAGTAGTGTTGATGAGATTTCTTTGCAAATAGTATTGTAGTCCCTTAGAGAGTTTCATGGTTTCTCTGGATTGCAACCCAATTTGATGAAGAGTGACATTTATTTTTCGGGGTTTCACATGCAACTAAACAGTCCTTGGCAACTCTTGTGGGTATGCCTGAAGGTACTCTTCCAGTCAAGTACTTGGGAGTTCCTTTGATCAGTTCTCGATTGTCATCTAGTGACTGTGTTGTGCTTAAGGAATTGTTTTTGAGAAAGATTATAGTTTGGAATCAGAAATTTCTGTCCTATGGGGGCAAGGCCCAATTGATTAGCTCAATTTTTTATTCAGTATTCAAACTTACTGGAGTTCTATTTTTGTTTTATCTCAGAAAATTATGAAAGAAATTGAAGGGGCTCTAAGTGCTTTTCTCTGGTCGGGGCAGGATCTAAAGCATTCAAGGGCCAAAGTTTCGTGGGCTCACCTCTGTGTTCCACGGAATGAGGCTGGTAATATTCGACACCTTTGGGCCCTTAGCAAGAAAGTTGATAATTTGTGGGTGAAGTGGGTGCATGTTTACATCCTTAAGGGACAAAGTTTATGGGGAGTTTCTGTTCCTAGTGATTCTTCTTAGGTAATTAGGAAGATTTTCAGTCTTAGAAGTTTTAGCCAGTAGAGGATTCGATCATTATAGGGAATGGTGAAGACACCTTCTTGTGGACTGATAACTGGCGTCCTCTTAACCCTTTATTTCAGAGATTTGGGGAGGCTGTCGTTATGAGAAGAGGGAACTCCCTCAGGGCTAAAGTTTCTTCTATCATTGAGCAAAGTGCTTGGAAGTGGCCTAGGCAAAGAAATAGGATAGTCATGGATATTTAGAGCCAAACTCCTCCTGGTTTCCTTCCATCTCCTTCTGAATGTGATTGGGTTATCTGGACTTTATCAAATGATGGGTGCTATTCTGTTAAGATTGCTTGGGAGGCTTGCAGGCATAGAATTTCAGTCAAACCTTGGCACTCTTTGGTTTGGTTTGGGAAAGTTGTTCCGAGATGGAGTTTTATTGAGTGGCTTGCGATTTGGGGTAGACTCTCCACAAAGGACAGATTGGGTGAGTGGGGATTGTCTGTGACTCCTTAGTGTGTATTATGCTCAACTGCTGTAGAGTCCCACTCTCATCTCTCCTTTGAATGTTCTTTCTCCAACACAGTTTGGCGGCGTATGTTGACTTGTTAGATTCTAGAATCTTTAGTGTAAATAACTAGGTCTAATGTTGCTTCTCTTGGGTTTTTTTTTGGCTGTTTTGTTTGGTTTTTGTTGGCGGTCTTTTTCTTTAGTTCTGTTCAGGGGTATGCCCCGGTGGTTGCGTAGTTAACTTTTTTGCTTCTCTTGGTGAAATAAAATTTACTTATCAAAAAAAAAAAAAAAAAAAAAGAGCAACCAAAAGCTAATTAGTGAACATGCGATTATGAGATAGATATCTTTAACCCATTTGATTTTACCAATTCTTGGGTTGGGAGGTTTGGGTTTCAAATCAAATTTTTAAATAACCAAGTATCCGGGATGTCGAAATTTATTTGGTTATTAACCCACTAATTTACTCACTAACACGACTAATACGATTGATGTATACAATGTTGGGGGAGAAAAAAAAAAAAAAAAAACATCACGATGATTTTAACTGCCCCCTCCAGTCTCTTAAAATTTTTTTGGTAACTCAATATCACCACTTTCCTAATCCTTGCCAATCATCTAACCACCTAACCGAAAAGGGTACCTCTCTAAAAGTTTAGTGAACAAATTCTAGGAGACTTCACCAACAAACCTTAACTTCCACTTTTAATGAATTGAAAACTTGACCCTGGAGAATAAGAAACACCAAAATATGGTTTAATTCCTTTTTAAAAAATAAAATGAAATATGGGATTAATCCAATATTGGGCTGCAGAGTAACAAAATTTCTTGTGTTCAATTTGTTTTTCTTGATCTCACTATTTAATCCTCACAGAGTAAGATTAGAGAGAACAATTCCCCTTAATTTACTGCTTGGTCTTGATTTTTTTTTTTTTTTTGTGAATCGATAATTGAGATCAATTACATCACATATGAAGTACAAAGTATTAATCCCGGGACACTACATCAATTGTGAGAGTTCACGAGACAACTAAACCCAACAACTTTACCAATACATGAAATAAGTCCGTTATAGGATAGAAACAAATTAAGAAAAGAAAAGCCCCTACATGCAAGCGGGGAGATTCAAACTCTTGACCTCGTAGTGACTAGTGAGATGCAAGAGCGTTACTGAATCCTAAAATTCAGGCTAGGCTTGATCTTAATAAAGTTGATCATTATTAGGATTATGAATTTGATTGGGATTTGAAGTCAAATGGCAAAAAGAAAGGAGTTCTTTAGCTCATTATTTAGTACGAATCGGACGGATTCTTTAGTTTTTTTTTTTTTTTGGCAAAAGGGAATTCTGAGAGGACTCTATGAGAATTTAGCAATCCGGCACTTTGATATAGTAAGGAATTCTGAATGAAATGATTTTAAATATCGATTCATAAGTGAAAATTCATTACCAAATTTTGAATTTTCTAAGCAAGAACCACCTCATTTGTTACTAAAATTCAATAGCTAACTGAAAAGTTCAAGACAGTACTACTACAATTGCATTTCCTAGACAGCTTGACAGTTGAGATATGACTTCATGAAATTTAATTGAGTCAGGTCCCACATCGACTTTTGTCATCTTTTACTATGGATAATGATACGGGTACAGAAAAAAGGGAACCGAAAATGTACCGATAGCATTCGGGGACCCACTTTTGGATCTCACACGAATGATCCGAACTGTTTATTGTTCTTAAAATATTTTTTCGAAGGGCCCCACAAAATTTCAGCTTAATCGGACGGTTGGAAGTGCTCGAACCAAACGGTGAGACTTTGGTTCGAGCACTTCCAACCGTCCGATTAAGCTGAAATTTTGTGTTCAAACTGTGAGACTTTGGTTCGAGCACTTCCAACCGTCCGATTAAGCTGAAATTTTGTGGGGCCCCTCGAAAAAATGTTTCAAGAACAATGAACGGTTCGGATCACTCGTGTGGGACCCAAAAGTGAGTCCCCGAACGCGATCGGTACATTTTCTGTGTTCCCCGTTCTGTACAGGTAGCACTGTCCTTTTACTATAGCTCCAGTCTCCAGATCAGTATCGTGGGTTTTTTTCTTGACTTTCTAGAAAAATTCCTCAATGTCAATAAATTCCTAAAAAAATGGGTACTATGAGGAAACCTGAGTTGCAACCACTCACAGGAAGGAGGGCTCCCATGCACCATAGCATGTTCAGCTAGTGAGTTAGTACCACCCATTGAAGACACCAAGCTCACTGAAGCATCCTTTAAGAGACCCTTACCCATAATAGGATACTCCGTCACAATAGCCCCGCGAATTAAGGTGCAAGTTGGATAGATGGTGCCCATTACACGGAATCTGGTTCACGAGGATTACTATTGCAAGCGGGATTCGAACTCGCGATCGTGTGGTGGGAGGAGTTTCACCCTCGCACCACTTGCCATATCGGCAACCACCTCCGGTGGTGCACAGTTGTAGTTGAAGAAAGAAGAAATTCCTTCACATTCAATTTGAATTCTTAATAAAAATATTTCCGACTCATTTTAAACAAATACTCCCTCCGTCTCTTTTATAGTGTTTAACTTTCCATTTTAGATTGTTCCTAAATAATTGTGTGTTTTGAAAAGTTAGTGGATACATTTCCTATTTTGCCCTTTAAAGTAGATTACTTTTTGAAAAGTTAGTGGGTATTATTATATTGATAATGATAAGTAGTGGAAAGTAGATGTAAAAGTAGTAAAAGTTGAAGTGAGAGAAAATAAATTGAAATTACAAGTCTGCACACTTAAAAAAGGAACGGAAGAAGTATTTTCTAAACTTTCTTGATTTTGCCTCAAGTTAACTTTTCAAAACTCTAGCAATCTACATGTGTGCAAGAACTCCAATTGCTCTTGTACACAACTAGGATAGATGGTCGTAACAATTGGGTAGCTCTATTTATGAAGAGGACCTTGTCACAGTTGTTGGAGCCTTGAAGGGTTGAGTTTGACAATAGACTAGTAGAGATTCTTTTAACATTTGAGAAATTGCATTTGCAAATTCTTCACAACCAAATGGATTATTTGTCTTTAGTAAACTTTTCAAAAATTTTGATAATATACTCTTTAAATTCCTCTCATCGAGACGAGTAATAATCCCAAGAAAAATAAAAAATAAAAAATCGATGCAAAATAACAAATACAAATAGTTTTCCAAATGGATTATTTTTGCCAAAACACTAGGGGAAAATTACGAATTTCATGTGGGTTTCAAATCCTGAAACATTAGAGACCACAGTGATTGATCTTCATGACAATCAACCATTTTCTTCTTGCCATAGTCACTATTCACCCTTGGGCTTGAACCCCTTTCATCTAAAGCCCATGTCGGATCTGGGCTTTTATTACAAATTAAAAATCTCTCCTGCAATCTTCGGTCCAGCGGGCTCGATACCGATGGGCTCCTATTTATGGACATTAACTTTTCTGGTAGTTTTCCATCAATTGGCCCAGAGATACTCGTACACCTACTCGTAATCATCAAGTTTTCTTGCAATCTCCTGTCCAAAGGCCCAGACCTCATAATTGGGCTCCCATTTGTGACCATCACCTTCTCATGGTTGAACTCCTTTGAACTGTTTCGCATCCTCAACGCTCCGGTCCAATGAGGCCGGAAAGGGGTCGAGTCCGGCCCGGTTGTGTGGGCCGAGTCTTTCGAAAAAGCCCACTTTCCCATACCCTTGGTAATGGACCTCTTTGCCTTGTTGATGGCAAAGAAGAGCCTCGAAACTCGATGCGGGCTTTTCTCAACCTCCTTCTGGGCAAGTTTGAGGATCTCTAGGCGGTGTTTGGCGACAGAGATCCCCATGCTTTGTAGCAATTCATGGTTGAAGGACGGCACATCCTCCTCTTCAAGCTCGTTGCGAGCAAACACAAGTGCGTACTCGTACACAAAAGCGCGGTCAAGGGTGGTATTGGACAACCAGGAGAACCAGTAGTCCATGTCTGGAGTGTGCCTTTGGCTGATTTACATTTTTGGAGGTAACTCCTAGAATATTTATAGGAAGAGTTATTTCTTTTTTGCTTCTCACTTCAATGGAAAAATGGAATGGTAGCTAGGAGTGATAAAAGTAATTCATGAAAGTGGATCAGCAACATTTAAAACTTTACAGGCCTCATGTGCCTCAGTGAAACGCATTATTAATGTGTTGGAAATGTTAGGTGTGTAACAAACATTTGGAACTAGACATAACTTTTGTTATGCAATCTCCAATTAATTCCATAGATTTTTCTCAGGCTCCGGTCAGATGTCGAGAATGTTGTGTGAAAGATGTATTCTCAGGTAAAGTAAAGTGAAAGTGAACTAAAAGAAAATTAAATTTATTTTTCAGTATGTGTTCGGTAGAAAAAGAATTTTGCAAAAAAGTGTTTCCCGACGAAAAAGTTGTAATCTCACGACTTTCTCGATCGGAAACTGGACAAAAAAGGTTGCAAGAAAGTTATTGCTTTCCCTTCTTTTCCATTATTTCCGTACAATTGAACTTGGGATGATTATTGCTCAATTACTATCGGCTTAAAACCCCAACCGCATTCATAAAAGCCAAGGACTGGCATTCACCTGCTGCTGTTTAAGGCATATGCGAAAACCAATAAATTGAGGGAAGGGATTAATGACCCAACAAACATGACCTAAAGGACCAAACAGGAAACTTGAACAAGAAATTATGGGTAGTATTCACCTCTTTTTAAAAAGGTAAACACAATCAAACTCACTTTAAGGAGAAAAACTTGAGTGCTTGGAAAGGGTACTATGTGGCGGTACCCATCGCGCATCTCGGCCGTTCGGAATACTTTTGGACGGTCCGGATTTTAAAAATAATCTTACGGGTTGTTCTCCAATGAATTTTATCAAACTTTGATAAAATCAAGCCCTTGATTTGTGAAGAAATTTGATAAAATTTTAGATTTTGCATTAAAAAATCTAAAAAAGTTCTAAGATTTTATCAAATATATTCACGAATGGATAAAATCAAGGGCTTGATTTTATCAAATCTTGATAAAATCCATTCGAGAACAACCCCTTACCAGTCCAGTAAAGTTTTATATAAAATCTGAATTGTCCAAGACACATTTGAACAGCCGAGTTCGTGCTTCTTCACCGCGTCAATCATTCGTACTCTACACCCACCCATTGGTTGAATTTGAATATGTAAACATTGGTGGGGGGTGGGTATAGAAAAAAGGTCTCAAATTAGGGGGTGTTCCTCTAACAAAAAACCAAAAACCGAGACAGGTCATTCTCTCACAATACATTACATAAAAAACCGTGAAAAACTAGTTTTTTCAAAAAACTAACTTAGTGGAACACCTCCTTAGTAAATGGGGTTGGGCCTTGAGGTGAACCCGAGTTTTTATGAAGGGGAAAGGCCTAGCCCATGGGTACAAAATTTAAGATCTGGTTTAGTTATGAACCGAAGTACTTCATTTTTTTATCCGAAAATTGTATGTTTCTTCGTAGGGGATCATCATTAGAATGGAGGGGGAATGTGTTTTCTAGGACTTTTTTGGTCATGACACTACATATTTTTCAATGCTTGCACTGTGGCTGCGTTGATTAGAAACAATTTCTTGAGTTAAAAAGGTTTAGTTTAATAACAGGGACGAAAATTCTGGACACACGACCTGTTATACGATATGAAATTAGAGGGTTTGGTAGACCATTGTTTGACACGAACAAGAATATGGCGTGAGAGCTAGCATAAAAATTGAACAGGACGAATACATATTAAACTTGAGTAACTCAATAAGTACATGAATAATTGTTTAATTTTTCGTGTCGACATGTTAACCTGACATGACATGACTCGGACACAACATGACACAATTATTTTTGATTTTCTAATCAATAGAAGATTTGATTTTCCCAAATTATGCTTGGTCAACTTGTATAGAAAAATATCAATGTAGTTATGAAAAGGCAAGACATGCATATTATAGTGCGGGAATTTTTATAAGATCAAAATCAATTGAATATTGAATTTTCTAATCACGGTATTTCTATGTTAAAAAAATCCAAAATTGATTAAATTTTGTAAGCTAGTGTTCTACAGTTCTAGTTACCTCCCGAGCAAGACTTCATATAAAAGTATCAGCCCGAGCACAAATATGTTGGATTAATGTCAAGATATTTGATATTTTTATATATTTTCACACTTTTATTTTAACATGAAATTTGACAAGAATTTGAAAATACGTAAATTCCGGAGATGACACTATACGAAGACTGCAGGCCGCGATGCGATTTCCATCCCAATCTATGCGTGTTTGAATTGGTATGCTTTTCTAAAAAAAGAAAAAAGAAAAAGAAAAAGAATTGGCATCCTCCAATCTCCAACTTAATTTTGGCGCACAAAATATTCCCAACATAGAAATTGTTTATGGTAATATTTTACTTTACGTAAAAGCACTAAAAAAAATAATGATGCTTCATTTAAAAAAATTGGAATATGAAAGGAGTATAAACCTTATATAAAAAAAATGGAAAAAAAATATTTGAACAACAAGGCTCTGTTCGATCAGATGTAAAAGGTTATCGAAGAAAATATTTTACCCATCTACTGCAGTTTGGAAGCTTAAAAATCAAGTAAAACATTTTTGGAGAAAGCGATTTTTATTCGAGAGCGTAAAATGACATACTCTACGAGAGAACCATTGGCTATAGTAGCTACCCAAAACCTATTTTAAGTGATCCAAGAGATTCTTTACTTTACTAGCCTCCACACCTTAAGTAACTTTAGTTAGTTAGGGCAAGAGACTCTCTATTCTATTCCTCTCTCATTCTCTTTACATTTTGCCCCTCAATTCTATTGTAAATGTTCAAAAAATATATATTTATTTGGGTAGAGACCAACACTAGAGAGTAGTGTTGGAATTCATTATTGGAAGATTGAATAGAAAAGGTACATATTTTCCTTTTCTTTTTTTTTTTTTTTTGTAAAAGTAGTATTGGAGATGCTCTTATTTTCCAAGATTGATCCACTTGCTCTCTGCTAATTCCAATAAGTTTTTTCATCTTTTGTCTCTAAATCTCGAAAAAAAATTTAGTGCTGCTGTGTGAATGGGCACGGCCACAGGGTGTGGAGGGTGTATCTCGGTCATCCAAAAGAGTTTTGGACGGCTCAGAGTTCTCCCATTATCTCCACCCTCTCTCTCTCTCTCTCTCTCTTTTTCAAAATATGAGCCGTCCAAAACTTTTTTAGATGACCTATCCACACGCTCAAACACCACGTCAGCTGTACCCGCTCGGTACCGGAAATTTTTGTCCTAAAAATCTCGCCCGTTCCCACCATGTTAACCAAATGCCAAAGTCAACCAGATGCCGGAAATCAGAAGAAGTGAAACGATTTAATCAATTTTAAAATAAAAACCATTTTCATGTAATAATTTACGTAGAAATAAACTGAGCCAAAAATGGTTTTCCTTCTCTCCAAAGTCCAAAACACGGGCAGCAGAATGCGCCGAAGTCTTTTCGATCAACGAACCAAACTATACTTCAAAAAAGCCGTTCGAGAACCAATCTCAGCCAACCCTCCTCCTCCTCCTCCGCCGCCGCCGTTGACTCTCTCTCTAAAATTTCTATATATCCATCCATTCACATGCATACACTCTTTCTCCACAAACCTATTTCTTTTTTCCTCTCCCTGTAACAAAATTCCAATTACGCAAAAAAGCGAACATATACTATGCATTATTCCTGGGCGTTGCTAAGACCATCCTCACCGTCGGTCCGCCG
>CM029273.1:37264954-37351328 GCA_016920895.1 Vaccinium myrtillus | reverse complement strand
GTATGCAACTTCACAGAAGATATTAGAACAAGTAAAATCATTTATAGATCTCTTACCACTCAAGTAATGTATTGAAAACATAGTGGACGAACTGCTTTGTTGGTTTCTAAGAACGTGTCGCTTTTGGTGCCTTTGATCTAGGAAAGGGTTGATTTAATCACCATTAAGTGTGCATTGAGACTTTATACTGCTGTGTTGTTGTCTCTACCTGTTATAGATGTGGTTGTGTGGTTGATAACTGCATTCTTTATATTCCTTAGTAATTAAATTACACCACTCCTGAGCTCTGCATTTGAATCCATCACCACTCTTCTAGAGCTTCAAGTTGCACTAGATTGTAAGTCACAGGAAGTTAACTCTAAAGCAGTTTTTACTTCTATGACGAAATGTTGATTTGTGTTCTACATATTTTGTGGTTTGGTTGTTTCAGGTTTTTGAGTACTTTGCATCTATCCGAACCCCAAGTGGAGAGGTACTTATGACACCAGCAGATTTGATGCGGGCAGTTGTCCCTGTTTTTTCTCCGTCTGAATCCAATCGTGTTAGAGAGGGATTTCTGAAAGGGGAGTTGGCCCCTGGCGAGTTGCATTGTGCTCCTTCAGATTTTTTTATGCTTTTTGATACGAATAATGATGGACTTATATCATTTTCAGAGTGAGTGGCAACTTGGATGAGCCACATACAATTGGGTTTTATTATATTATCCAAACTTCAAGAGGCAGTGTGTCTAAAGTTATCTTTTTTGGTTGTTGCTGTACAGGTATATTTTCTTTGTAACAATTCTCAGCATACCGGAGTCGAGCTTTTCTGTGGCATTCAAAATGTTTGACCTTGATAATAATGGGTACGTCTAACATGTGATAGACATTTCATGACATTTTGCCTAATGTACTAGATGTTGAGGTTTTCATCAAGGGCAGCTTCTATGGTGTACCAAGGATAACATTCACAACAGAAATGGTGTACGCCCCCAAAAAGATTATAAATAAAAACCAATTCACCACATCTTTCGTAGTAACATATTTTCTTCATAAATGTCATAAAATTCACCGTAATGATGGATAACGTTGTCCAACTAGGCTTAACACATTCATGGTTTCCTCGTGTATGACTGGAACCACAAGCTGATATAAATTTTGGTAAACTTCACCAAAATAATGACAAATGAATTTCTTGCGACTTTTTATGGGCTCCCTGGGACATCATAGATTTTCCCTTCTTCATGATACAAGCATATTGGTTATTGCTGCTAATAGCTAGTAAAATAGTTCTCCGTTTGTTGAACTCCAAGTATGAATCCACTTATATCTTGTACAGACTCTCAAGTTTTCAACCTCTGACCTGAATGAACAGACAGATAGACAAGGAGGAATTTAAGAAGGTGATGGCATTGATGCGAACTCGTAACAGACAGGGGGCTCGCCACAGAGATGGTCTACGTATTGGATTAAATGTTTCTGGTTCTGTAGAAAATGGTGGTCTCCTAGAGTACTTCTTTGGCAAAGATGGCAACCAATGCCTTAAACATGAGAAATTTGTGAAGTTTCTAAAAGACTTGCATGATGAAGTAAGTTGATTACTCTCTCTCTCTCTCTCTCTCAGTTTTTTGAAATGAATATGGTTTGTTATAAGATCTCTTGTAACCAGGAAACAATATGTTACTTTTTTTGTGTTTTTTATTAAATATAACAAATCCTTTAAGATTGCACTCCATTTCTGGTCATGTTCGGTGTACATAACAAGTGCAAGTTATGGTGTCTTTTATATTGCAATACTGCGGGTGTGGCAGCCATTTTGAACAGGTTTGAAATAGTTGTGTCACAGACTCACACGCTTTACTTATAACTTAAACTCCAGATGCAAGATCAATATTTTGTATAACCAGCACTCACAGCCATTGGCTTTTTAGTAGACCCCATATTTGCTACGCTTCATTATATTGCTCTTTTCATCATATTATAGCTCTCAAATTTGGTCTTTTTAGGTTTTCGGATAATGAGTGGAGATAGATAGATAGAGAAATGAGAGTAATAATTGGAGAGAAAATTTATTGGGGACGGTGCTGAGAGACGGGTGGTTCTAGAGAACCAAAGCAAACAGAGTCTGTCCCAATTAATTTGAGGTGTGGTTCTGTTGTGGTAGTTATAACTGAGTTTCCGTACTAGAAACCAGGAAAATAGAAATACATATATGTCATCTTCATGGTTGGAATTCTTCCAAAGCATTCGGTAATTTCATATTTGCATTTTATCCTTTAGGGATGCATAAAAGGTGAAGAACGCTTCGAGTGAGGAATAATCTTCCCCCTAGTTTTTTTAGTTGTGCTTGGAAGTTTAATCCAAAATGGTATGATGATCGAATTAGATATTCTACTTATCTCAATTTCTCGTGGACCCAATTGGCAGAGTAATTATATTCTCTCTCTTTTTTTGAAATTCTTTAGATATTGCGCTTGGAGTTTGCCCATTATGACTACAAGTCACAAGGAACCATATCAGCCAAAGATTTTGCGTTGTCCATGGTCGCATCTGCTGACATGAGCCATATTAACAAGTTTCTTGATCGTGTTGAAGAATTAAATGACGAACCTTATCTCAGAGAGATACGCATTACATATGAAGAGTTCAAGAATTTTGCCGAGCTAAGGAAGAGATTACGGCCCTTGTCTATGGCAATCTTCAGTCATGGAAAAGTTAATGGGCTATTGACAAAGCCGGATTTCCAAAGAGCTGCATACCAAGTATATTTTCTATGCTTGGATTTTTAGCCCTCCCTCCTCCCGCATTTATGTTCCCTTCTGGTAGTCGTGCTCTTTAATCAGGTTAACAGAGCTGGTTAGCTCCTGATCCAACTATAACTTCAAAGAGTTCAACATTTTCTCCACCAAACAAACGATCTCAATAATTTACGGACGATAAGTTTATGAAATTCATAGAATAATATATCAAAAAAATATGGAATTTTTTTTATATGTCCAGAATAGTGAAAACATAAACAAATGGGGACATGGAGAGGATTTCTTCAACATAAGCTTTTTTCTCCTTCTAATCCATTGAGCCCCTTTCATCTTAACCATGTCATTTTCTTTGCACAAGGTTTGTGGCATCTCTCTCACAGATCGTGTGGTTGATATGATATTTTACGTGTTTGACACGAATCGTGATGGGAGTTTGAGTACGGATGAGTTCCTAAGAGTATTGCAGAGACGGGAAAGGGGCGTCTTACAACCAAGGGAGACAGGCGTCGTGGGATTTTTGTCTTGCTTGATGGATTGCACAAAAAACTGCTCTTATTCAAAGATGCTACATTAGATAAACTTTTTCCACCGGTGGATGATGGTTCTTGAAGCGGAAAATAGGATGTAAATGGCTTTGTACTTTGGAGATTCAGCAGCAATTGTACAGACGAACACGACGATAGTTTTCAACTAGGCGGCATTTGGAGGAACTGTTTGTGATTCTGGCTTGTTAATGATGAAGGTTACAAATAACAAAGCAGGCTAGTTAATCACTTATGAGCTGCATTTTTTGTTTTCTGGTTATGTTTTAGTCATTTCTTTTAGATGTTTACGTGCAGATTGTTGGGCTAAAGGTGTTGACCTGTGTTAGTTTAGTTCGATGACACTGCAGATCTTGCACAGTTCCCTTTTCTAAAGAAATTAGATTGTACATTTTGTTAATGCTTTACTTAAGTACACATTTTCTGTTCTTCTATTAATAGATCATTGTTCTGTAATAATTTTGAGCAAATAATATTTTGCCAGTCATCAGGCTAGTCGGTGTCACATCATGTGTATACTATACACAAATTATGTTTCTGATGATAGCTATTGTCTTGCAACAGGTTCTTTAGCGCAGTTTCGATTCTATCCCCAGGAAGAAGAGTTCTTCGCAATCTATCTAAACTGGCAACATCACCTATTTGCTTGCTAACAGTTTCATAATTCATCTGCTAGCCAGAAACAATGTATTACAATCGAAGAACTTATAATTTTGTGATTCTATCATCTAGGTGTCCTGCAACCTATCTGTCTTGATATTGGCAAGTTCAAATGTCTCGGTTATCGAACATTCAAGCAGAAGGAGATTATGGGTTTACAAATGAAACCTTTGTATGGGACTTTAGTCGCTTTTCATATCGCCCTTTTTTGGGAATTCTTTTGGTTCTGTGTATAAATCCTCATTGAAGTGTGCCTCCAAGGAAGGTAGTATTTTGTTTTAGACAACATTTCCAAATTGTTCAAGTTCAGAAACATGAAGCTACTCCTGAGAAAAGAGTAAATATCTGTTCCCAAGTGAAGAAATGGTCGATTTTAACCCAAGGGGTTGGGTCAGCTGGTTAAGTCCTGGGGTTTGCTCCCACCAAGTCCATAGCCGTTTCGAATCTCCCCAAGGGCCACCCCATAAGAACGTTCAAGGGTCAAAAAGAGGGAATAGTCCCTGGTGCGCACAATCTGGCTCGGGGTGCATTACAAAAAAAAAATATACATTTTCCAACTATCTAGTTTAAAGGTGTTTTTTATTTTATTTTATTTTCATTTTTTTTAATTTTACACTCTGTATGAGTATGACTTCTTATACACAGCTTATTTATCCTAAATGAAACTGTAGTTCAAAGATCTTGGCCTAGACAAGTATTGCCCCCCCCCCAAAAAAAAAATAAAAATAAATAAATAAATAAAATAATAATAATAAATTATCAATAACTTTGAAGAACGACTATATTCAGAGGAGATTAACTTTTTCACGGAGCTTCAGTGAATAGCAATTTTGCAACCAACCAATGAATAGCTGACACATCATACAAAAGTGTACCCCCAGTAAAAAACAACATACTCCCACTACATCTGATCCCCTCCTCTCTCTCTCTCTCTCTCTCTTCCCTAAAATCTTTTCTCATCTCAGTCGACCGAGCACCGCTACTGGCCACCACCTCCTCTCTTACTTCCCTTCTCCACAAGGATGGAGCCAGGGGGGGCTAGTAGGGGCAGTAGCCTCCCCTACGTCTTAAAAAATTCGTACTATTATATTGAAAAAATATATATCTATCATCAAACTATATAGTCCCGTCCCCCCTCCGTTTTTCTTAAAACAATAATTGTAACAGCTTTAATATTTATCAAGTTATGAAACAACTTTGTATTAAAATTGGTTTTAATGAGGCTTAATTACAATTTTTTTAAACAAAACAACGCCCAAAATTTATAACCCAACACACTTCAAGGCCGGACTCAAGGCCTTGTTCACTTTTAAAAACTAAGACTCACTGAAATTTCAGACGTCCAAAACTCTTTAACGTGGTTTGTGGACATCAAAGTGAAGGCGAAAGAAATTGGGGGATCCCAAAACAGTCAATTCTCAATTGCAAGAATTGAACACTCGGTTTAAGGAAGATACAATGCTCATTCTCAGCACATCTTTAGATATGCGATGGTTTCAGATCATTCAACATTGAAGATACTTGCAAGCTTGCAAAAAAGGATTATCCAATGGATTTCACTGAGCAAGAAACGCACCACTTGAGATATAAATTGCAAAATTATAAGCTTGATGTGTATAGGTATCCTGAGTTCCAAAATTTGTCGACAATTTCAAAGCTGAGTGATTGTTGGCGAAGTCAAGAAAATGCATGATATATCATCTTTTCGATAGGTTGATTCAGCTTACATTAACTTTGCATGTTTCAACGGCTACAACCGAACGTGCATTTTCTACTATGAAATGTGTGAAGACAAGACTTCACAATAGGATGGAGGATGATTATTTAGCAAATTTCTTAATCACTTATATTGAGAAAGATATTGCTTGAGGGTTGAACACAGAATCTATCATTGATGCTTTTAATAACAATAAAGAGTGTCGAGCACAGTTCAAGATGCATGATTCCAGTGAACACTAGATAGGATTAGGTAGACGTTAATACCTTTTGCAATCTAAGATGATATCAGAAACATGTTTAGTTTCATACATATGAGTGTTATTTTGTATAAATATTTTTTTTTAGTTAGTAAAAATTCATATCGTTGTCTTAATTTTAATTTTTTTTATTGTATATATCCGTCCCCCCTTGCCAAAATCCTGGCTCCATCCCTGCTTCTCCAACGATCATTACCACCATAAATTCGTCGCTTTCACAAACTGGGTTCGATCAATAAGTTTCGACAATGATTGGTTCTCTTCGGAAAACAATAGATTCAAAAATAGAGAAAATGGGGAGGGGAAGATGAGTATGAAGTCTGATTTCGAAGTGAGGAAAAGACTTGTGGTGGAGTCCAAGAAACAATGGAAGCTTTGCTCTATAAAAAGGCCCATTTACATTACCTAAAATCAGGTTAGGAAATTGTGGATTTTGCGAGGATAGGTGCCGACGAGAAAGGAATCGATCGGCGGTGGAGGCGGATGTTTAGATATTGTGCTGGGTTTGACGGTGGATAGAGTAAGACGAGGAGAGGAGGTGGCGGCCGATGCTCTGTCGTGGGTGCTTGGAAGAAGAACAAGAATTTGAGATTGGTGTGTTTTGGGGAAGACAGAGAGGAGAGGATCAGCTGTGGAGGGTGTATGTGATTTTTGATGGGGTTTCGCTTTTGTGTGATGTGTTAGTTCTTCATTGGTTGGCTGCAAAAGTGCTATTCACGGAACGTCCGTGAAATAGTTAATCTCTATTCGGAGAGTTGGTGGAAATACAAACGCAGTGCGAGCACTGTGCTAAAGGCTAAAGCGGAAGGTGTCCCTCTTTTATGTTCCAAAAAAAAGTTAAAATAGTACTTGGTTTGGATAGATGATAAAATGGGAGATAAGGTTATTTTGTAGTTGAAATAAGGGGGAGGGGATATTATTCTTGGCTAATACCCGGGAATAACTTTTGGGCGGGGGGAGAGGTGCCCAAAAATAATACCCCTCTATCCCTCTAAGCCCGATTATTTTTTAAGAGGCGAAAATTTATCCCCTTGCATTTTTGGATACCCAAACCATGCTAAATGTGTCACATCAAACCTTATACCCCCTCCAAAAATTTTACCCCTTCCTCATACCCCATCCAAGCAAGGCCTAACAGTCAAGATTCCATCCTGCATTTTTCTTCAACACTGTTTTTCCTAGCACTGCAAGTGCAAACATGAGTTTGTTTGTTGTGTGTGAATTCAGGCAAAAGGAAAATTGTGAAAGCACCAAAAAGCAGCCATCAAGCTCTTTTCCAATTCACCTTTCTAAACAATTATATTCAGAAAGTTAGTGGGAATATAAACGCAGTGCCGGCACTATGCTAATGCAGAAGGAGTCCTTCCTTTAGGTTCAAAAAAAGTAAACTCTAACAGTCAAGATTCCATCCTGGATTTTTCTTACACACTGTTTTTCCTAACGCTGGAAGTGCAAACATGAGTTTGTTTGTTGTGTGTGAATTCAGGCAAAAAGAAAATTGTGAAAGACGAGTGAAAAGCACTTTTCCCATTCACCTCTCTTTTTTTAAAAGTAGTTTACATGCGGATTGACGTGCATGGATCATGTACATTTGTACATTATTGATGCTCTGGATTTGGATTTTGAAATTAAGAAGGAAGCAACATATTGAGCGAAGGAGGTGAATCAGACTCTAAGCCTTGCCTCTCTGACACCTCTGGTTTTGATTTGGAGGTGTGACTCCATATCATGATGTCCCTCTTTTAAACGTTATGCGAGCAGCCACTTTAAACATATACCGTAAAATGTTAAGTCTGTATCTTGTCCTCACCAATTGGGAATTACTATATTCATATAGTTATTGTGAATGACTTTGAACTCAACTCTGAACGTTTTAAACCTATGGACGCAAGATTTATCATCAGCGGAGTCAAGAATATACGGCATATACTTTCTTAATTCGTCCCATTATGATGGTCCCCTATTAAAGTAGATTCAATTTTCGGATAAAAAATTAAAGTATTTTCAAGCATAATTTTTCTAGTTTTTCGTACCAAATTAGTTCTTTAATTTGGTTAAGAAAAATTTAAAAATTATGAACAGAGGTACTTTATTATTTTATCTAAACCGTAGGGTACTATCAAAATGGGACAGAGAGAGTACATGAGAATACTAACCAAAAGAGATCTATTCAATATATACAAGCAAAAAGTGGTATGTCATGTTACTTGGAGTAGAGAGAGAGTGAGAGAGAGAAAAAAAAGAAAATTATATGATGTATAAATGTACTCCACTTATTCACATGGAGGGAGAGTGAAAAAATGGTGGAACAAAAAAAAAAAAAAAAGATCATTGGAGATTGAGTGAACCGTTGGGCAAGGTTGTAAATATTTCATGTTTCTTGGGGTAAGATCTAGAGAATAGAGTATAAGTCTTGGGGCAAAATTACCAAAATATTCAAAAGTATATGTGCATATCTGTGGAGAATTTTAAATCTAAAATGCATGTGAATCTAGTGCATGGGTGCTCAAGGAAAAAGTGTAGTTTTACAATTATTGTGCCTACCCTTGAATGAACGACAAAAGGCTGAAAACTTCATATGGACTCCAAGAGATTGTAGGGAGCTTGAGGAAGCGATTGAACGGATTGGATCTTGAGCTTGGTGACTGGTTGATGAAAATTTGTGTTTGAGTTCTTAGGTGAGTTTTAATGGTGGAGTGCTTGAGGAGGAAGAAAAAGCAGATGTGAGAGCAAGAGAGGGTGGAGAGGATCAACCAAAGGCTTACTAAGGGGAAACTCTATGGTACGCGGCGTACGTCCCTAATTACATGCGTTTTTTGGTATTTGTTACGTATTTTTTGGTCATGTAAGGACTGATTCACTATTCACTTTAATGTCTACAGTGCCCTTTTAACGTGTGATTTTTGTATTTGTTACGACCGCTATAGGTTAAAAAAAATCACTTTTTCACATTACTCCTCACGAATTCATAGTACTGCTCACGGAAATCTACCAATAAATACGTAAAAATAGACAAAAACATACGTAATGGGGGGCGAACGGTATGCTTCTTTTCGGGGTACGGTACGCCCCAAATTAAAAAACCCCGAGTCTGAATGCAACAAAAATTAAGGCTTCCTAAGACCCTTGAATCTGAATGCTTGGTGACTGCGCCAGCTGCTGGGTTTTCTCCCCTCCCCTGTTTTTCTCCCCTCCTCTGGTTTTCACTTTTTCCCTTTAACCTTCTATTTTTTCAAATGTCGTGTGTGAATTCAAAACAAAGAACTTTGTGAAACGCACTAAAGCGGTAACCCTATTTAAAGCAAAGGCCATGCAATTTGCTAATCTATAAACATTTCAATTAATCACTTTGTGAACTCATCTTTCTCTGCATAGTGAGTGATGGAGTACGTTCAATTGGTGAAGTTATTATGGTTACCAGTGATTATGTTAGCTGTAAAGAATGGATGCAATGGGTGCTGGGAAAAAGAAAGATTTGCTCTTTTGCAGCTTAAAGATTCCATCAACTTCCCAGACGGAAATTCATTGGCATCATGGGAGGAAGATGATGATGCTCACTTGGACTGTTGTCAATGGGAAGGTGTTGAGTGTAATTCCACAACACGTCGAGTTATCAAACTTTCACTTAAACGCACAAGGGATAGGAAATTTGATGATGGTTATTGGCATCTAAATGCCTCTATTCTTCTCTCCTTTGAATCACTCCGAAGCCTAGGCTTGTCTGGAAATCGCTTGCGCCCCGTTGGGGATGAAGGTATGGTTTTCGACCTCCAAATAAAAACTAATGAACCTAGAATTCATGTGGTTTTTTTTTTTTTTGATAATTCAAATTGTCCGGGCAAACTTACATGCCCCTTGATAGAACTTAAAGTCAACTAACAGGGGCACTGAAAGTCGGGGCAAAATCAAGTATGAATTAGCGAGATAAAAGTGGATAGCACATGAAGGTTTCAAACCTCATATCTAAGAGGGATTAAGATCTCCTATAGGGATTAATTTTTTTTGCTGATTTCAATTTTCATAAAACCGTGTGTTTCTCTCGCAGGTCTTGGAATATTGTCAAATTTGAGTAATTTGGAGGAACTTGATCTTAGATACAATGGTCTTGACAATAGCATTCTACCGTCTTTGAATAAGCTTTCAAACCTCAAGATTCTAAACTTGGCTGGAAACGCATTGAATGGGTCAATCTATATGAAAGGTAAGTTCAACATATACTACAATTTGTTGTCAAACTTAAGTTAACCATAAGTCAGAACAGTCTTTTTTCTCTTTTCTTGGAAAACGCTGTGGACAAAGTTGCCTGGATACGTATATATTCAGAGGGTGTTCCACTAAGGATATTTTTAGAATAAACGAGTTTTTCACGTTATTTTATGTGCTACATTGTGAGAGATCGAATGACCTGTCTCGGTTTTTGAAAAAAATTATTTTTTGTTAGTTGAACACCCCCTCAGACACCGGCCATATGTTACTTCAATCGTTGGAACATTCATATAAAGATTTGTGTCCGAACGTCGTTGTCCATAGCATTGCTGCTTCTTTTTTTGTTTTGCCCTCTCTCTTGATTCTTATTTTGTTGTTGTCTTAGTTGAAGTGTTTCCTAGTTTTTTTTTTTATGCATCACAGATTTTGATGGTTTGAACAATTTGAAGGAGCTGGACTTGATCGAGCTCAAACAGGCTTCTAGGATCATAACTGTCAACGGCATGGAGTTGAAAATGTTAATGCAAACTAGACTTGTCACCTGTCCTATGCTGATAATATAGACAACCCTCGTGATTTCATAGTTTGAGGAAAAAAAGTTCGTCAATTCGGACTACAAAAATGCATATAAATAGTACCTTTTAAACAGTAATTGATTTTCCACTAAAAACACTTTTGGTATTTTTGAATTTTTTTTATATTTTCGGTATTCTTGCACTCACAATGTCTAATTGGCAAAAATATCAAAAATACAATAGTGAAAACTAAGTCACATGCCAATGTGAGTAGGGGCAGATACTGTAACGGCTCTGTAATCTTTTTTTTTTTTTTTCCCCAAGCTAGATGGAATGGGATTTATTAATCATTGAAGGAAACAAATTAAAATATCCCAAACTTTGACCTCAATGACTAATAGGTACCCAAATCTTCTTAAACTTCAATTAGACACCTACCCTATACAGCCGTTATTCAATGAAACCTCTACTGTCTAAAGTTTTCAATTTGCTCATGGAAAATGCTGAGTTGGACACCTTTAGCCATAAACCCAAATTTCCCATTACAAATATACCTTCAAATCAAAACTCCAATATTTTCAACAGGTCGGCAACAACACACAGGACATAAAACAATAAAACAAAATCTTTGGTTCTTTCCCTAACATATCGGTGATGATTCATGAGCATATTGACGACTGTACCAGAGAAATTTGTTGGAAGCATTAAGGATGAGCTTATATTTGGGCCAGGGTTTATCGGTTTAATCTTTGCAGAGAAAGTTAAAATGGAGGGAACAAATTTAAAGCTAGAGTTTGGGGATTTTCCCTCCAAAAATGGATGAGTCATCCATATTTTCCCTCAATTTAGGCCATGTCACCCAGCAGTGTAACACCTAAGGGTATCCAATTCAGCTATTTCCGTGATAAAATTGACAAATTTAGAAGGCATGGGTTAATTGAATACAGCTCCATGGTTTAATTGGTTAATTGAAGGTTTTTTTGTCCCTCCTGATAACTGGAAGTCCGGGCCAATTTGCTTGCACCTCAACTAATTCCGAGACACTAGAGATAACGACCAGACATAACCCGTGTGTGGTTAATTGAAGTTTAACAAAGTTTGGGTGTTTGTAAGATATAATTGTGGTCATATTTTCTATTAATGTGGCCAATGTCTACCATTCCAATTTCCACAGTTTCACAAGAAGAGCAAGGAATATTGAACAAGTTAGAGGTCCTTTATGTGAGTTCTAATGTCCTCGATAACACTATTTGGTCATTTTTTAGAGAGCTTTCATCAATCAAGGCATTGGATTTGAGTAACAATGATGGCTTGCATGGAGCTGTTCACAGTAAGGATACCTCTTATATCAATCAAGGCATTGGATTTGAGTAACAACCAGGGTATTCTTACAAATTTCTTCCATGTTTTTGTTCAACCACTTAACACAGACTTGAAAAAGCTCAGCCGCATAAAAAATTTGTTCATGGATGGTATTATACTCGACAATGACTTTCTTCTGAACATTAGAAGCATGACTTCCATTCAAGTGTTGTCCTTACGAGCGTGTGCACTCAATCCTATTCAACCCATTGAAGGTAGGACACAAAATTGTTATTCTACTCCCTATCCCCCAAGTAAAAGGATAAAAGGAGAAAGGAACATATTATCCTTCATGTACTTTTCCTGTTGAATATTTAGCTAAGATTTTCATTGTGTTCCATTTCTTTCAAGGTCTGTGTCACTTGAAGAATCTCCTAGAGCTTGACACCAGAGAAAGTGGTTTTGGGGGCTCCTTACCGTGGTGCTTGCTGAACTTGACATCCATTCGACTATTGGATATCACTTCTAATCACTTTAATGGAAATATTGCTAGGTCTCCTCTTATCAATCTGACATCCCTTGAATACCTAGCACTTTCTGATAATGACTGTGAAATTCCAATCTCATTCAGGTCATTTTTTAACCACTCCAAACTTAAGTTTATTGAAAGCTTGAACAACAAGTTGTTGGAAGAGGAGGACATTTTTGCCACATCCCTAACATTCCAACTCATCGGACTTCGTTTGTCCAATTCTGAATATGGCAGAATCACAAGATCATTTCCCCACTTTCTTTACCATCAACGTGATCTTATACTGGTTGAGCTCACTAGAACTGATTTTACTAGAAGGTTTCCATATTGGTTGTTGTATAACAATACGAGAATGGAAACACTTCTTCTATCCTACAATTCATTTGATGGACCATTATTGTGTCCTTCACATAGTATGAGAGAGCTTTTAGTATTGGATGTCTCTGATAATCATCTAGAGGGCTTCATTCCTTACAAAATATCCAGTTCTTTCCCAAGTTTAGCAATCTTGAAATTGTCTAGAAACAACTTTGCAGGTAAAATTCCATCTTCGCTTGGGGACATGACTGCTCTGAAAATGCTGGACTTATCTGATAACAAACTATTTGGTGAAATACCGGTGCATTTAGCCATAGGTTGCCGCCTCTTGGTGTTCTTGAAACTATCAAATAACAACTTGAAAGGCCCAATGCTACCTCGGCAAAACAATATGACAAGCTTGCGTAACTTATATTTGGACAGCAATGGCTTCACAGAAATTTCACCTAGCTTGTCTCAAAGCCCTTTGACACAGTTAAATGTTAGTGCTAATCAACTGGTAGGAAAGATTCCAAGGTGGATTGGGAATATGTCGTTATCATTTCTAGCAATTTTTGGTAATCATCTTGAAGGTTCTATTCCAATTGAAGTTTGTCAACTGAAAGACCTTTGGGGATTAGATCTTTCAGACAATAAAATCAATGGGACTATACCATCTTGCTTCAACTCATCAAATATCAAACGTATTCGGTTGTCCAAAAATGGGCTACATGGACCTTTTCCAATGACCTTTCAGTACCTCCCTTTGATGGAGCTTGATCTCTCTGATAACCAATTCAGTGGAAATATTCCAACTTGGATAGGCCGCCTTTCTGAGCTTACGGTTCTTCTCTTGCAAAATAATCATTTTGAAGGCACTATCCCAAATGAATTATGCCACCTGACCAGCTTAAAATTGATTGATCTTTCTGTCAACAATCTCTTTGGAAACATTCCCCATTGTTTTAGTAAACTTGCATGCAAGGGAATACCAACACTGATGGAATATGAAAGCAACAACCTTTATTTCCCAGAACCTACATTCTGAATTTTTCCCAGAACCTTTATATATACAGCATCATTACGTGATCTGGGGATGGTGTTAAAGAGTGAAAGTCAATATCTGAATTTTGGTTCCTCTGCAATAGAAGCAGTAGAGTTTGAAACAAAGGGGACGTCCTTGTCCTACAAGGGAATCGGAAACCTTAGCTATGTCAAAGTGCTAAACTTTTCCCACAACAGCTTGATTGGAACAATCCCTGCAACATTTTCAAACTTGAAAAGCATAGAAAGCTTGGATCTTTCCAACAACCACCTCAATGGGAAAATCCCCTCTCAGCTTATGGAGCTAAACTTCTTGGAAGTTTTCAATCCTACAATAACTTGAGTGGAAGGACACCTCAGAGAGTAGCTCAATTCGCGGTAGCGATATTGGTGATACGGTGAAATATTGGCCGATATTGGACCGTATAGCGGTCAATATTTGTATCGGTCCCTTGAAAAACCGATACGTATCACCTACTCAAAAGATTGGGCCTTTTCGGTTGAGGCCATTTTCTGAAATAAGATTTGGCCTTTTTTTGTCTAAGCATTTTAAAAAACAGGGCCTTTTTTTTTTTCCGATAAAAAGACCATTAGTGGGAGTACCACTAATTTTTGGAGGAATATCTGTATATGGAGGAATATCCTGTGAGGGAGTACCACTAGTAAAAATAGTAATTTTCCGATAAAAGAACCATTAGTGGGAGTAGATAAAAGGACCATTAGTAGATAAAAGGACCATTAGTGGGAGTAGATAAAAAGACCATTAGTAGATAAAATAAAAAGACCATTAGTGGGAGTAGATAAAAAGACCATTAGTAGATAAAATAAAAAGACCATTAGTAGATAAAAAGACCATTAGTGGGAATAGATAAAAAGAGGAGTAGATAAAAAGTGGGATTACCACTAGTAAAAATAGTGGGAGTACCACTAATATTTTGACAAAGCCATAAAGACTTTCCGCGTAAGTTGGTTGGAATAGTAGCTGCCGACGCAGGGAAAATGATCCTGTGCTTCACGCTCCTATTCACCCTTGGGAGGAATCAACAGATTGTAGATCTCGATTCGTCTTTTTTCTCTGTTTTCTTTCTTTCTTCTTTTTGGTAGAATTCTTCAGCTTCAGCAGATGGAGGAGATAATACCACGGCTACTTGTTATTGCGGCACTGTAATTAGGCTGTTACCCTCTGGCTCAAATAACTCTCGCCAGTCGCCACCCCACCCCTCCTCTTTGTTTTGTACTGTATTTTACATCACTCGATCCCGTAGTTTTAAAGAGTGGTATCAGTATATCGAGAACCAGCGTATCGAACAATATGTCGCGAGAATCAGGTGTAACTAGCGGTCATGAATTTTTGAACTTTTTTGATTATCGGCCGATAGTATGGTCTGTTCCGTATCGGAGCCTCCAAATCCCGAGACATACCGTATCGGCCGATATTCAAAACTATGCTCGATTCGGCCAAATGGACCGAATTATTCAAAACTACGCTTGATAGCATTATTGTAAACAGAACAAAAGTGAAATCTAAATTTAACAATGGTTGACTCACCATTTATAATAAATACGTAAACTTTTGATCAGTAGACTTGATTTCATCTCAATATATGTTGTACCCAAGTGATATTGTGCTGACTCTACAATTTTCTCTGCAACAAATTGCATCGCATGCACGCAAGATAGACAACCACACCGAATTTTCAAGCTAGCTTCTTAACAAAGGAATTGCTAGCATGCTGATAAGAGCAGGTCCGGCCCGGGTGTTTGAGTGACCCAAGTCCAACTCAAATTTGGCTGCCAACTTAATAAGACATGAAATTATAATTGCATGACGTGAGGGAAAACCATTCAATTGCACTTTTTTTTCTAATGGGTATTTTTTTATTATCATCCTAACTTGAAAAAAATGGAAACTAACTAAGATGATTGTTTTAAAAACATATATCTTTATTAATTGAATATATTTCAGTTAGTTCATGCCTATAATGGATGACTAGTTATTTTGGTTTTTTGCTAAAGAATTTAACTACAACCTCAACTCTGGAAAAATTTTATTTTTTTGGGGTCTTCAGACTCAACCGCATTGTCCCCTTCATAAATTGCAGAAATTACATAATAGATTTTAGTCTTCAAAATGTTAAAACCGTGTTTTGATTTTAATCTGGTGTTAAACAAATGTTTGAGTATGTAAGAAAAAATTGACATCCTTTTTATGCATAGTTAAGCAATTACAATTTCATTCAAAGACAAATTGACTCTTTCGAGTTGCTCCAGAGATAAAAAAAAATACTCAAATTATGACGGTACTTACCACCAACATCTTTCAATGAAGTAATAGTGAAACAAGTAATAACTTTGAACGACGATTAGATCTTCAGAAAGTTTGAAGAAATGTAACCTCAGATATGGGTAAAACTTAAAAGACAATTTTTTGTTTTTTGTTATTTTTGGTCCTTTTTCTTTTGCAGACGAAGGCTCCTTCTTGAATAAAGCAGAATTATTGTAAATTTCCCAGGTTTCTCCCTTCTTTTATTTACTTGGAAAAAATATTAAGTGCTCTAGGCCTTCTCCACCACATATTAGCAAACAAAAAGAATCTTGTGCATGAGGTCCAAAGCCAGCTCTGGGTCAAAGCCCAAGAAAATCAAGGGTTGGGTTTCCAAACCGGTTTTCAAGACCAAACCTTTGTTCGGTTTTCCAAATAGGCTCCCACTGCTGTATTCAGAAAAAGTACAAGTGAACAGGTACATTGTCTTTCTTATTTACAGTTGTCATAGTACACGCATGAAAACATGTTGTATTCAGAAAAAGTATAAGAAAACATGTTCGGGACCCACATATTTTCTGAGTTTTATTTTTTTTATGGGTTTAAAGGTAGAAGGGACCCACCATCAGTCCCTTTTTAGAAAACCAGTTTAGAAAACCAGTTTCTGAGAACCGAGGCTAAAAACCTTAACCGAACATGGAAGCCTCCCAAAATTGTTTGAACCCCAAAGTATTTAACCCCTTCACTATGTATTGCTAAATTACTAGTATTTATTAGTTTAATCCTGAGTTTCCCAAAAAAAATTATCAAAGATAAAATCAAGATTTGATAAAATCATGGTTGATTTTATCAAATGAGGAAGAGGTTTGATAAAATCTCACCTCTTTTTAATGCAAAAGGCTGAGATTTTATCAAACATCTTCCTCATTTGATAAAATCAAGGGTTGATTTTATCAAATCTTGATAATTTTTTTTGGGAAACTAGGATAAGTCTGCCTATATCTACCTAAGCTTTAGGGATTAATTATTCAATAGTCCCGGAGCACAACGTGGTGCTCCAGTTACTCCAACGCCACACATTTATTTACATGAGATCCATACACTTATGTGGGTCCCACAAGATTTTGTAGTGTTTGAGTGTTCCGGAACACCACGCGGCGGTCATCTAAGAGCACCGCATAAGTAGACAGCTTTAGGGCCCAAATACATGTGGTGGCAAAATTCAAATTATCAATAACTTGACGCCTAGTTTTCAAACATGATTGATAGGGATGGTGTGCGGTGTTCTTCAATTTTTGGTTCTGCTTGAAATTAATGAGAGACTGTGAGCAGTGGCGGAGCCAGGATTGGGAATCCGGGGGGGCCGAGTTCAATGGCGGTTCTAGGATTTTCATCTAGCGCTGACAAAAATGCACAACGTATTTATGATGAAAGCTGTATGCAAAGAAGTCGTCTAATTCTCTTCAATTTTTTAGTATTTTCGCATTAAACCTAATTCAGACAACTATTATCCTTATATGTTTATTATATATAGGTTTTCATAAGTGGGTCATGCTTGTTTTGTTTTGTTAGGGCTATAACAATTTAGTTCAAATTTTGTTGGAAACATTTATTTTAATTTCAAACGAGTAACCATGCGCCGAAAATAGCAAAAAAAAAAAATTTATATCTAAATTTAATTTTTTTTTTCGGTGCATTTTTTAAACTGCGGGGGGCCAAGGCCCACCCCTAGCCCTAGGCTGGCTCCGCCCCTGACTGTGAGATTGAAAGGCACTAAGGAAGAAAAAGTTGAAGTCAACTACTTAGACGAAGACAAAAACGAAGACCCAATGAGCAGTATGATCTTTTTGTACGCTGTAACTCTATATATAAAACGCAAAGGCCATGTAATTGTTTATCTATAAGCCTTTCAAAGAAATACTTTGTGAAGTTATATTTCTCTGGGTGGGTGATGATGGAGTACGTTCAACATTTATTGATGAGGTTATTTTGGGTATTGGTGATCATGTTAGTTGCCAAAAATGGATGCAATGGGTGTTGGGAAAAAGAGAGAATTGCTCTTTTGCAACTCAAAGAATCCATCAACTTCCCAGACCGCACTTCATTGCCATCTTGGGAGGAAGATGATTATCTGGACTGCTGTCAATGGGAACGTGTTACATGTAATTCCACGACACATCGAGTTGTCAAACTTTCACTCAATTATACAAGAGAATGGAGAGCAGAAGATTATTGGTATCTAAATGCCTCTATTCTTCTCCCCTTTGAATCTCTCCAAAGCATAGATTTGTCTGTCAACCAATTGCATGGTTTCGTTGGAAACGAAGGTATGGTTTTAGACCTCTTCAAAATGATGAAATGAAACCTAATCTCAAATTCAACTTTTTCTTTTTTTATTTTTATAATTCAGGTGGTTTGGGCCAGTCTATTAGCACCTCAATTAAATCTTAGGATACTAATTTCACTGTACACATACGCATACACAGCACACACACACACACATATATACACATTTGCATAGTAAATGGACTTGCACAACAGAGAAAGGGGAAGCCACTTGTAAGACCCGTGTTTTTCGCATGTAATTTAATTCACAAAATAAGGGATTTAGTTGGTGCTTAGACAGATTTACATTTTATATGGTCTATCCCTCGGCCGTTCGATCCTGTTTTGGACGGCTAGGAAGCGTTCGAAATTTTTAATTTAATTTTGATTTATTTTTACTAGTAAAAAACAAAAACACATCCATACTGTCCAAAACACGATCGGACGACCGAGAGATGCACAGTATAGTGCAAAGCACCTAGGTGCATAGCATGCCCTCGGTTTCCATGGACGTATTAGTTTAGTATTGGAGAATTTAATTTGCATGGATTATATTGGTGTTAACTTTGTTGGAGTATGCATGTGGGCACTGCTGCTAATGGGAACGTGTTAAATGTAATTCCACAACACGTAGAGTCCCCTTTGAATCACTCTGAAGCCTAGACTTGTCTCTCAACCAATTGTATGGTTTCGTTGGGAACAAAGGTATGGTTTTTGACCCCTTTTACAAGATGAAATGAAACCTCATCTCAAATTCAACTTTTTCTTTTTCTCTTTTTGATAATTCAAGGGATTTGGGCCAGCTTATTAGCCCCTCAATTAAATCTTAGAATACTAATTTCACCATACACATACACGATATCTATATATACGTTTGCGTAGCAAATGGACTCGCACAAAAAGAGGATGGGGAAGCCATTTGTAATACCAGCATGCAATCTATCCACAAAATAAAGGATTTTGTTGGTGCTTAGACAGATTAACATATTTTATATGGTCTACTAATCTGGCAAAGAGAATTTTGTGCTATATGGATGTATTAGTTCAATATTGGAGAATTTAATTTGCGTGGAGGATATTGGTGTTAATTTTGTGGCCGTATGCATGGTCTTAAAGATTAGTTTGTTATTATGAGGAAAAGGCAAGGAAACAAAAGAAGCAAAACACAAATATTAAAGGACAAGTGTAATGATTTTAGGTTAATTTGATGAGTCAACTTGATTTTGAGGAGAGTTTGGGTTGTTACATCACTGTCATACTGTTTTACACACAGGAACAATGGGACAGTGTCAGTTTAATTTTTTTTGTAAACAGAAATTGGTGGGGCCGTGTGGGGGTACTGCAATGTCCGGCAAGAGATTATTATCCTTTTGTTTGGGGACAAAAGTGAAAATTACTTTGGTCCGGCAAGGCTTCACAAGAGAGAGACACCAGTTTGGTGCTCTCTTTTTTATTCATACCGGAATTCTTTCAATCTCTCCAAAGCCTAGAATTGTCTTGGAACCAATTGCGAAGTTTTGTTGGGAAAGAAAGACGTTATGGTTTCAGACCTCTATAGCAATTCGGGTGAATTATGTCCACGTGGAAGGCTTGTCATTTGAACCAACTCCAATCAATATGTCAATTGCCTTAGTGTTATTTGACATCTCCGCTCTCATGACAAATTTGATATGTGATTTCAAATAATTTTTCTTGTATAATTTTCTTCCCCAAACCTAATAAGTATCATTGGCCTTGAGATGTCAAATTGACACAGAAGCCGTCAAAAAATAAATGACTTCTGTTTTGGAGGCTGAATAAGAAGATTATTCTTTTAAGTTAATTTACTTTCTTTTAAGATTGAAACTTACAATTATAACATTTGTTTTGAGTGATAAATGAAATTATTGTATATGGCTTCTGTGCTCTACTAATGCTATAAGTTAATTTTAGTGTCACCCTGGCACCCGCATGTCTATGCCCCTGCTCATTGCGAGATCAAACAAAAAAAAAAAAAAAAAAAAAAAAAAAAGATGAATCTCAAATTCCAAATTCTCTTAATCAAATTTGTCTCTTGCAGGTATTGGAATATTGTCAAATTTGACCAATTTGGAGGAGCTTGATTTTTACTGGAATTATCTTGAAAATAGCATACTATTGTCTTTGAACAAGCTTTCAAACCTGAAGATTCTAAATTTGGGCAGCAACATATTGAACGGGTCAATTTCTATTAATGGTAAGTTTAAAATACGTACTACAGTTCAGTTTTCTTAAACTGAAAACCAGAAGTCAGAACACAATCTCTCTTTTTTTCCTGAAAAATGCTTTGGACATTAAATTCTTATTCATAAATGTAACCGCTATCATTTGATATTTGTCCCACGTGCATCAATGGATCTGAACACCTTTACATCCGATTTGTGCCTAGACATATTTGCCCATAGTACTAGTCTTTTTTCCCTGATTCGTAATTTATTGCATATTGTCCTTTTTCAAATGTTTCATGTTTTGCCTAGGTGTCATTTGACATCTACGCTCTCATTTCAAATTTGATATGTGATGTCAAATAATTTTTTTCCAATACTTTGCTTCCCCAAACCCAATAAGTATCCATAAAAAGGAAATTCGGCATATTAATTTGTAGTGGGCATCGATCCTAGTGACGTCAAATTGACATAGAAGCCTTCAAAAACAAAATTGACACATCTTCATATTTGAAGTCAAGATCGGAAATGCTCTAAGGTTAAACTAATAAATGAACTCTCTTGTGGAGGCTGTATAAGAAGATCATTCTTTTAGGTTATTATACTTTCTTTTAAGATTGAGTTTTTGTGTATCAGTATCAGTGGCGGAGCACAGAATTCCTATTTTAAAAGGGGCCAAACCGCATATATTTTCAGTAGTGGCGGATCAAATAAGTTCCTCTAGAGGGATCACGGTGGAAGGCCACCAAGCTCGCACCACTTTCTATTTTTCAATTTGAAAATGAGTATAGATATTTTTTTATTTTGTATTAGTGTCAGTGTTAGTTAATTTAAGCTTGTAGAAAACTACACAAAATGTAAAAAATAAAAAAATAAAAATTGATAATTAGATGTCCAGCCGTCCAGACAAGCTTATGCATACCTCAGCTAATTCCGGGGCCTTAGAGGTAATGAACGGGGTTATCCAGTGGCCCAAGAGTTTTGCTGGTAAGGGCAATCGAACCTGAGACCTTAGGTTGGAGCAAATCCCATAGTCTCAAAATAAGACCACTTTTTCAACCCTTTGGGGTTAGTAATTTTGTAATGGGTGTTGGGAAAAAGAAAGAATTGCTCTTTTGCAACTCAAAGATTCCATCAATTTTCCAAATGGCACTTCATTGCCATCTTGGGAGGAGGATAATTACTTGGACTGTTGTCAATGGGAACGTGTTACGTGTAATTTCACGACACATCGAGTTATCAAACTTTCACTCAACACTTCTAGAGATTGGAGACAAGATGATTATTGGTATCTAAGATTCTAAATGCCTCTATTCTTCTCCCCTTTGAATCTCTCCAAAGCCTAGACTTGTCTCAGAATCGATTGCATGGTTTCCTTGGAAACGAAGGTATGGTTTTTGACCTCTTTTAAATGATGAAATGAAACTTAATCTCAAATTCAATTTTTTCTTTTTTCTTTTTGATAACTTAGGGGGTTTGGGCCAGTTCTGTTAGCGCCTCAATTAAATCTTAGGAAACTAATTTCGTAGTATATATAGACACACAAAAACACATTTGCATAGTAATTAAATGAACTTGCACAAAAGAGAAAGCGGAAGCCATTTGTAAGACCCAGATTTTTCGCATGTAAGCTATCCACAAAATAAGCGATTTTGTTGGGGCTTAGATAGATTAACATATTTCATATGGTCTATTATTCTGGTAAAGAGAATTTTTTGCTATATGGACGTATTATATATATCAATATTGGTGAATTTAATTTGCGTGGAGGATATTGGTGTTAATTTTGTGGGAGAATGCACGTGGGCACTGATGTGTTAATTTTGTTGATTTGCGGAAGATTGTCGTGCGAGTGTAAGGATTTGTGTAGATTTTGAAGAGAGAATGTAGATGGGCGATTTTAGCGTTCGTTTCGTAGTTCTTGGAGTGAAAAACGAGCAAAGAGCCTTTTAAATAGAAGTCTAGATCATGCCACAATTTTTTGAAAATTTGCAAGCTGTACCGATTCTGGGAAAAACCTAAAACCGGTTCAAGAAGCATTTTGGACGTTCTAGAACATGGGAACAGTTCTGGACTTATGGGTAAAGCTAGAACCGGTTCGGGTAGAAAATTTTGGCTACTGATCAATTGCTACCGGTTCTAAGAAAAACCTTTTTTTTTTTTTGCTAAGCAAAGAATTTATTAATCTTTGAAAACAGATTACAAAGATTAAAAGGGCCCAAGACTAAAAACGCCAAGGACCCAAAGGGGAAAAGATAACATTGTTGGCAAGAAACCAACGGGATAACCAAAGATACAAAACCCTGAAATTCCTAATGGGAAAGAACCCACCCCGAGTAGAGGCCCTAAAACACCCACAACGACTTAATTACCTAAACCAAACCACACATACACTCCCCAAAACCCAGGCAACTAGAGAAGCAAGAACCCAAAAATCGCAGAGATCTCCGTATCACGAGAGCTAGATCAAAACTCCACTGAATTGGAGACATCTTCCTCCACCACTTCAAGTTCTGCAATTTCTTGTTCAGTAATAACAACTCCCTGCGCTTCTAAAAATTTCTTAATATTGAAGCTTTCTCTTCCATGATATTTAACACCTAACTTAGCAGTCTGTTTCATAGTCTCGCGAGCTTCTTTGATTAACCTTGATTTCCTTATGCGACTCTCGCAATTCACTCCCTCTTGCAATTTTTTGGAGGTTGATGAGGCTACGGTTTCAAGCGCATTTCTGATACTCAAATTTCTCCTTTCAATGTCAGCTGTGTTAATAGATTCAGAATGATAGCTGGCTGCGCCCCCCTGACATTCTCCTATTCCATTACCAAATGAACCGTGGTCCAGAAAATCATCTCTTCTCCTCTTTGATCTTTTATCTTTAGCCATGGCATCATCTTCGGAACCCACTGCTTCTCCTCCCACAATTTTATCCATTGCCCTAATCGCCTGAGCATCATTAATAAGAAGTTTGTTTCTACGAGTACCTTCTGAAGAAACAGAAAGGGATGCCGCCGCCACAGCCGATCTAAAAACCACCTGTTTGGTTTTCTTTCTCCTTCTTCCCCCAAATAGTGATTTATCATAAAAAAAGTTAAGCCCTAGGATATCTTCCCAAGTTTTCTTTTTGCGGCCTGGTTTGAAAGAATTCCTCAAGTTAAGATCCAGACCATCAACATTCGAGTCAAAACTCGGCTCAGACAAACTAGAAAAAATAAATTGATTAGAGCGGGCTTGACCATCTTCCAAAAAATTACCCGGTCCAGGTTCCTCCATCGTAGACCCATTGATCGGTAATGAAGGTATCCCCAAAATTGAAGGCCCAGATTCTTTCGTTGATGATTTATTAGCCTCCAAAAGATTAATATGGGTCCCATCCATGCCAACAAATTTATTGGTCTCGGGACCACATACATTTCCATCAATAATAGACCCAATTCCATTAGCATTACTCTCACCTACCTCTTTAATTGTTATATGAGTCCCAAAATCTCCTCTCTCCCTCATCAATTGAAATTGTCTTGGAACCACAATCCTTTAATGGAAAAATCCCAGACTCCTCGCATGCCTTTTTTCCAGCCACCAAAGCCCCCCTAAGAAAAACTTTAAACTGGTTCAAGCTGGAAAATTTAAAAAACGCTTCACCGTGCACCGATACAACTCCCGTGCAAGCACAACAAACACCTTCCCAACTCTTCCAAACACCATTACAAACAAGAAATCGATTTCCCAACAATCCACCAAATTTCCGGCGCACCAAATACATGCAAACGTTTTACGACTAGAAACATAAGCAGAAAGAGGGGCGCGATGACTCAACCTAGTTCGTGGATGACAAACGTTTTACCACAAACATACTAACAAAGAAGATTTATTAGATTTTGTATTGTTTAACATATGATGCTTCCTTCGACTTGTAGACCCTACTTTGGGGCCTAATTTTTTGGGGCCTAATTTCTATGGTGTTCATGTGATTCCTTCGGTTCTATATTGGATCTGCCCATGATTATTAGCTTAACACAAAAATTGTCATCCTTAACATGTATGCGACAAAGGTAACCATAAAATAAATCCAATAAGTATTTTCTCACTACAAATAAAAACTTAATTAGATTCACATTAAAACTTATGCTCTGCAATACGGTAATAGCCTTATTGTAAGTGGCAGACGTAGAACTAGTATTTAGTGGAAACCCGAGTCACATTTACTTCTACACCATAACAACAAAAGTATATTTTATAAGCTATTTGTTGCTATAAGTTTGAGGAAGAGAATTGTTTGTATATGTAATCGTCATTTACATTTACACGTGCTTCCAAGAAAAAGATGGTAGCGTGGAATTTTAGAATTTTAGAACTTTTTTATGCATCCAAGGGACTTACACGCCGAATCCCAGATTTCAAATTCTCTTAATCAAATTCCAAATTCCCATTTGTTTCTCTTGCAGGTATTGGAACATTGTCAAATTTGAGTAATTTGGAGGAGCTTGATCTTAGCTCGAATTGGCTTGACAATAGCATACTACCATCTTTGAACAAGCTTTCAAACTTGAAGATTCTAAATTTGGCCGAAACAGGATTGAACGGGTCAATTTCTATTAATGGTAAGTTTAAAATACGTACTACAGTTTTATTTTACCGAAACCAGAAGTCAGAACAATCTCTCGTTTTTTTCCAAAACTGTCACGCCCCGTCCCGGAATAGCATCTCAAAACAACTACAGCGGAAGTCTGGAAAGAAATCAACTACACATAAACAGCTACCGTCCAAACTAACCATACAAACATCAACTACTAGCCAGGAGACAAGACTCCTACAGGCCTCAACCACGTACTTCCCCGAGCGAGTTACAACCGCACAATGTGACCCGCAGTGGACACCAACCCATACCTGTAAAATTGGAACTCAGTATGATTTCCAAGAGTGTATATGAGACATGGATCGATGTTGTTCAATGGAAGCAGTAAATCCAAACATCAACAATAATTATTCGTTAGGAAATAATCGATCCAAAATCATTTAATCGACATGAAGTCAAGATCTTGACACGAAGTCATATTATTGGCACAAGAAAAATGCTTTGGATAGAAATTATAATGCGCAGATGTGACAGCAACCGTCCGATATTTGTCCCACATGCATCAAACGGATCATAACACATTTAACCGCAAGCATTTGATATTTGTCCCTCATCCGTCAAAAAGATCTGAAATTTTGTCTTGGAACCAATTGCGAAAATTTGTCGGGAAAGAAAGACGTTATGGTTTCAGACCTCTATAGCAATACGGGTGAATTATGTCCAAGTGGAAGACTTGTCATTTGAGCCAACTCTAATCAATATGTCAATTGCCTAAGTGTTATTTGACATCTCTGCTCTCATGTTAAATTTGATACGCGATTTCAAATAATTTTGTTCCTATACTTTGCGAACTGGAGAGGTGCTGCGCAGCATGTTCTGCGGCCAATTCCAGCGCCGCGCAGGAATCGTTTCGACGATCGGAGATGTCCACCGTGTAGAGCTCGTCAAGTACTACAAGTGTACCAAAAATCAACTCAATAGGATGTGGTTAAGTGTCTCATCGGAACATAAATAACTTGAAAAAATGGGTTCAATTGTTTTCATCCAGTATTTGAAGACATGCGTTTCGATTTTTTTTAACTGATATGTGTTCCGATGAGGCACTTTATGATATCCGATCGAGTCAATTTTTGGTACACTTTTAGTACTGAACGAGCTCTACGCGGAGGACGTCTCTGAACATCAGAACAATGCCGGCGCAAGGCCAACATCGGCCGCCCAGCACGCTGCGCAATATGGGCCGGCGCAGCAACCCCTGTTTCCGTCAACATTGACATAAAAACCGTCAAAAAAATTTGACGTCTCCATATTTTTGAAGTCAAGGTTGGAAATGCTATAAGGTTAAATCAATAAATGACTTCTGTTTTGGAGGCTGTATAAAAAGATTATTCTTTTAAGTTATTTTACTTTCTTTTAAGATTGAAACTTACAGTTAAAGCATTTGTTTTATGTGATAATAAAATTATTGTATATGACTTTTGTGCTACCAATGCTATAAGTCAATTTTAGTGTGAGTTCGAGTATCAACATAATGAAAATTTTATTGAGAGCTTTTATGAACCCTAGAAAAAGAAAGAAGGGCATGGGGACTTAAACCTAGGTCATTGGTGTGGATAACAAACGTTTTTCCACTAGAATACTAAAGAGATTTATTACATTTTGGACTATTTAATATATAATGCTTCTTTCGACTTGGGGCCCAACTTTGAGGCCTTATTTTCAGAGGGATCACCGTACCCATATTGGATCCACCCATGATTCTCAACTTAGAACCAAATTAAAACTTAAGACTCTTTAAGACGGCAATAGCCTTATTGGAAGTGGCAAACGTAGAACTTGTGTTTAGTGGAAACCCGATTCACATTTATTTCTGAACTATATAACAAAAGTATATGCTATAAGCTATAGATTACTTTAGGTTTGAGGAAGAGAATTGTTTGTACAAGTACTTGTCATTTAAATTTACATGTGCTTTCGAAAAAAGGTAATAACGTTGAATGTTAAAGGGTTTTTTCTCACCCATAATAAATTTTATAAATTTTTTTATCTATCCAAGGGACTTACAGGAACCCATTCCATATACCTTTTTTCCAAATTAATTGGAAAACTAGTACAGCTAGTGCAAATATTTTCAGTTGTGCAGGGCCTGGTCATCCTGGCACCCGCATGTCTATGCTCCTACTCATTGCGAGATCAAGCAAAAACAAGAAAAAATAAGATGAATCTCAAATTCCAAATGCTCTTAATCAAATTTGTTTCTCTTGCGGGTATTGGAATATTGTTAAAATTGTGCAATTTGGAGGAGCTTGATCTTCAAGGGAATTTTCTTGAAAGTAGCATACTACTGTCTTTGAACAAGTTTTCAAACTTGAAGATTCTAAATTTGGCCAGCAACGAATTGAATGGGTCAATTTCTATTAATGGTAAGTTAAAAATACATACTACAGTTCAGTTTTGTCAGACTAAAATTAAACCAAAAGAGAGAAAAAAATCTCTCTTTTTTTCCTAAAAAATACTTTGGACATTAAATTCTGATACCCAGATGTATACTTTCTGATATTTGTCCCACATGCGTCAACGGATCTGAACACATTTATATCTAATTTGTGTCTGAACATATTTGCGCATAATACTAGTCTTTTTTTTCCTGATTCGTAATTGCCTTTTTCAACTGTTTCATGGTTTGCCTAGGAGATTTATGAGTTAATATTATAATTTTAAAGGCCAATATGTTTCAGTTTTATTTTCTGTAAACGGAAATTAGTGGGGGCCTTGTGGGGGTATTGCAGTTGAAGTGGAGTATTTTACAGTCTTACCCAGGCAGTTACTTCATTGAAATGTCCGATATTATCCTTTTGTTTCGGGACAAAAGTGAAAATTACTTTTGTGGACAAGGCTTCACAAAAGAGAGACAATAGTTTGGTGCTCTCCTTTTTATTCGTACCGGAATTCTTTCAATCTCTCCAAAGCCTAGACTTGTCTTGGAATAAAAATGAAAATTATTTATGTGACAAGTCTTCACAAAAGGGAGACACAACAAACTGGTGCTCTCCCAATGGGAGCCCCACTCAAATTCTGACTTACAAGTTACAAATGATACTTAATTAAAGGAAAAATGATCTTTAATATCCAAATAATCAAATTCTTTTTAGGTTCTCCAATAAAAAACAATTTGTATTGGGTGCGGCAAGGAAGGCGCCTAGGATTTATATAGAGGGGAGCCGGAATTTGGAACATGGAATTCTTCGTATTCATACAGAAATTCTTTCAATCTCTCCAAAGCCTATGCTTGTCTTGGAATCAATTGTGATGTTTCGTTGGGAAATACATTTACGGTTGCAGACCTCTGTAGCAATACAATTGAATTATATACAAGTGGAAGAATTGTCATTTGAGTCAACTCTAATTAATATATCAATTGTTCAGATGTCATTCGGTATCGCCGCTCTCATGTCAAATTTGATATGTGATGTCAAATTATTTTTTTCAATACTTTATTTCCCCAAATCTAATAAGTATCCTTATTTAAGAAATTAATTTGGTATGTTAATTAATTGGTAGTGGGCATCTTGGAGATGTAAAATTGACATAGAAGCCTTTAAAATTTTTTGACATGTCTATATTTGATGTCAAATTCCAAATTCTCTTAATCAAATTCCAATCCCCATTTGTTTCTTTTGCAGGTATTGGAATAATGCCAAATTTGAGTAATTTGGTGGAGCTTCATCTTGACTACAATGAACTTGATAATAGCATACTACCATCTTTGAACAAGCATTCAAACCTGAAGATTCTAAATTTGGCTGGAAACAGATTGAACGGATCAATTTCTATTAACGGTAAGTTTAAAATATGTATTACAATTTTATCCAACCGAAAACCAGAAGTTAGAACACAAACGCTCTTTTTTTTCCTGAAAAATGCTTCGTATAGGAATTTTGATGCATAGTTGTAACCGCAACCGTCTGATATTTGTCTCTCATGCATCAAACGCATCTTAACACATTTTTATTCGAATCTCTGTCTGGACATATTTACTAGTCTTTTTTTTTTTTTTCCTTGATTCCTAATTTATTTCATATTATCTCTTTTCAACTGTTTCGTCGTTTGTTTTTCTTTTCTTTTAACACAGAATTTGATGGTTTGAACAACTTGAAGGAGCTGCACCTGAGCTCAAACAGGCTTCGTAGTATCGTAACTGTCAACGGTATGAAACGACAATGTTAACAAGACTTTTTTTTTTTTGGACATACAAGAAATGTTAGTCATTTTTGGACCGCATCAAAACGACATCGTGAATGGCATTATGATAGTACGTATCATTTTTTGAAGTTATAGTTACCCTTTTGACTTACTGAACTCACTATATATCGTCAGTGGCAAAACCACGCCTAATGGGAGCACCCGGCCAAATATACTTGAAATGAGCTTTATTTTATAAGAATACTGAAATTCTTTTGGGGGGATTGTCACGTGCTTCTCTCCTCTCTCTGCCTTCTTTCTCTTTTCTTCCCACGCATTGCACAGCACTTACACATACTTTTGTAATAGACCAAGAAATAAACTCCAACCAACCGCCATACTGACATGAAATAGCTTCTCTTGGTCACCTCAAATGCTCTCATCTCTCTGCCTCTCATAACTCACAGAATAATGGAGCTCTTATCTCCTCTCTGGCATGGCCCTTCCTGTTCCTGGCTGTTGATAAAGATTTTAAATTCTAACTTGATTCTGCTTCAGTCAAGATTTTAGCTGGTACTATTTACGGAAAAAAATCAGCTTTTATAAAACTTAAAATCTAATAATGGCATCAGTGGCGGCTCCAGGAATTTTCCTGAGGGTGTTCATAAATATTTACACTAGTATATTATCTCGAGAAACTACAATATATATAAACTAAAATTCATATATTCAAGGGCGGTACTGGGGGGTGCTAGGCCCCTGCAAACCCCCCAATTTTTGTCATATTTTCAATTTTTTTCAGTGTATTTTTATTACATTTTCAATTTTTCTGTATATTTTCTATGGAGTAGCCCCCCGCAGCTACAATCCTGCGTCCGCCACTGCATATATTCATATGAACAATGTTGTCCAAAAATAGCAAAGTACAAATACCTATTACAATAGCCCTCGACGACTTTTCATGTTTTGAAACCGTGGCATAATAGCCTCATTATCAACGGAACTAAACAATCACTCATCCACTGATCTCCCATTCGATTGCGCAGATTGCTCTTTATGTACTTCGTTGCCGAAAAACTTCTTTCAACTGAGGCAGTTGCGACAGGAAGAGTCAACACTAATGTTACAAGCAAATACACCTAAATTAGATTGATTTGCACTTTGTGGGCTAATTTTTTTGTGTGAGTGGTCATTAATTTTAGACTGAGTGTTCATTCATATTTAGAATGGGACTAGGGTGTTCATCCATATTTCGCTTGGGTGTTCAATAGAGGACTAACCTAAATTTTTTGACATCTATTCTAGGTAAATTTTCTTTTTTGGGTTGTCAGTTGACCATCCTGAATTACTAGTGGAGCCGCCAGTGAATGGCATTCTACCATCTATGAATAAGCTTTCTAACCTCAAGATTCTAAATTTGGCTGGAAACGGATTGAATGGGTCAATTTATATGAAAGGTAAGCTTAAAGTGTACTCCAATTTGTTGTCGAACGCAAAATCATAAGTCAGAACAATCTTCTTTTCTTTTTTTTCTTTTTTTTCTTTTTTTCATGCTTTGGATACAGATGTCTGAAGAATATTCAAAGACACATATGTTACCATATATGATATCTGTGAGTCTACCACTTGCATCAAATGACTCATACATATCTGTATCCAGATCTTTATCCAAAAATCAGTATCTGTAGCACTAGGAGGATCTTGATTCACTCTTCGAAACTCTCTAAATGCATTTCTGTAGCTCAAACATTTCTATGTATCAATGTGGTGCAGGTTCACAAGAAGAATCAGGAATATTGAATGAGTTAGAGGTCATAGATCTGAGTTATAATGACCTCAATGACTCTATTTGGTCCTTTTTGAAAGAGTTTCCATCAATCAAGACACTTTATTTGAGTGGCAATCATGGCTTGCACGGAGCTATTCACAGTAAGTGTAGCTCTTACATGAAGGCTCCGTTGTTTCTACTTAAAACATTTTCTTAAAAAATATTTTATCTATTTTCCAGTGTTTGGTTGGATAAGTGACAAGTAAAATACCTGTTTTTGTAAAATGATTTCCTGATATGGTGTAAAATGACTGACATGGGAAACGGCCTTAAGTTGTTTTTGTAAAAGCCTTTCAGTTGTCTCAATGTCTTCCAGGATTAATAGGTAAACGGCCGAAATGCTTCCCCAAGCTAGTTCACCAACAGGACTCTCCCTCCCCCCAAAGTTCTACGGAACACCACTCTCTTTGTTTACATTTGCTTTACATCCCCTACTTATTTTCCCAATTTTTGATCTTGTAAATACTTTTCAAGTGCATCCAAACACCGTAAAAGAAAATTAAAAAAAAATCATTTTACATAAAAATATTTTCCATCCAAAAATATATTATATCGAAATAAACGGAGCCAAAATTTTGTTAAAAGATTATTCGCACCTTCCTCTCTCAGAGTACTTACAAATTTCTTCCATGTTTTAACCTAGACTTGACAAAGCTGAGCAGCATTGAAAATTTGTTCATGGGTGGTGTTATACTTGACGACGACTTTCTTCCTAACGTTAGAATTATGACTTCCATTCAAGTGCTAGCCTTAAGAGACTGTACCCTCAATCGTATTCTTCCAATTAAAGGTATAGAACACAGAATTGTTATTTTAATCCCCTCCCCCAAAATAAAAGGATGAGAAAGGAACATATTGTTCTTTTATGTATTTTCTCTGTTGAACATCATGCTAAGATTTTCAATATGTTCCATTTCTTTTAAGGGCTTTGCGAATTGAAGACTCTCCGAAAGCTTGATGTCACAGGAACTGGTTTTGGGAGCTCCTTACCAAGGTGCCTGGTTAACTTGACATCCCTTCGACTACTGGATATCACTTCCAATCACTTTAATGGAAACATTGCTTGGTCTCCTCTTATCAATCTGACATCTCTCGAATACCTTGCAATTTCAAATAATGACTTCGAAATTCCAATCTCATTCAAGTCATTTTTTAACCACTCCAAACTTAAGATCGTTGAGAGCTTAAATAACAAGTTGTTGGAAGATCAGGAGGACATTTTTGCCACACCCCCAAGATTCCAACTGATCTTTCTTTCTTTGTCCAATTCTGAACATGGAAGAATCACCGGATCATTTCCCCAATTTCTCTACCATCAACATGAATTTATATCGGTTGAGCTCTCTAGAATTGTTTTTACTGGAAAGTTTCCATATTGGTTGTTGGAGAACAATACGAGAATGGAAACACTTCTTATATCATCCAATTCAATTGGAGGACCATTGTTGTTGCCTTCGTGTCAGATGAGAAATCTTAAAAAGTTGGATATCTCTAACAATCACCTAGAGGGATTCATTCCTTACAATATAGCCAGTTCCTTCCCGAGTTTAGAATTCCTGAACATGTCTACAAACAATTTTGAAGCCAACATTTTCTCTTCGTTCAGGGACATGACTGCTCTGGGTTTGTTGGACTTATCAAATAACAGACTATCTGGTGAAATTGCAGGGTTGATCGGGAATACCTTTACTCCGTATTATCTATACTTGTCCGGAAATCATCTTGAAGGTCCTATTCCAATTGAATTTTGTGAACTCAAACACCTCATAGTGTTAGATCTTTCAGAAAATTTTCTCACTGGGGTGATACCATCATGCTTCAATTCATCATCTTTCACTACTATTCGGCTGTCCAAAAATAGGCTACATGGACCATTTCCAATGGCATTTCAAAACCACTCTTTGATAATGGAGCTTGATCTCTCTTATAATCAATTCAGTGGGAATATTCCAACTTGGATAGACAGCCTTTCGGATCTTAGCATACTTTTCTTGCAACATAATGACTTTGAAGGCAATATCCCAGAGGAGTTGTGCCACCTGTCTAAGTTAACCTTGATTGATCTTTCATTCAATAATTTCTTTGGCAGCATTCCCCCTTGTATTGGTAAAATTTACTTCAGCGGATTAATTGGTGAATATGCTTGGACTATGGGCCTTTACAAACGACCAACACTCCCATTATCATTAGAAAATCAAGGGGAGACTAGTGATGCTCATGCAATACAAGAGGTAGAGTTTGAAACCAAGGGAATGACCTTATCCTACAAGGGAACCATCCTACAATTGTTCTCAGGAATTAATCTCGCCCACAATAGATTGACTGGCCCTATACCACCTGAAATTGGGAACCTTAGCTATATTGAAGTGTTGAACTTTTCCCACAATCACTTGAACGGAACAATCCCTGCAACATTTTCAAACTTGAAAAGCATAGAAAGCATGGATCTTTCCTACAACCACCTCAGTGGAAAAATCCCCTCTCAGCTTACAGAGCTATACTTCTTGGAAGTTTTCAATCTGTCCAACAATAACTTGAGTGGAAGGACACCTCAGAGAGTAGCTCAATTCGCAACTTTTGAATCAAGTAGCTATGATGGAAATCCACTTCTTTGCGGAGAACCACTGCCAAAGAAGTGCAATGGGGATTATTCACCTCCACCGATGCCAAGAGCTGCTATAAATGGTAGTGAAGAGGATTCCAGCTTCATTGACATGGGTACTTTTTACATGAGCTTTGCAGGGTCTTACCTAACTGTGGTGTTGGCAATTGTGGCGATTTTGTTCATAAATCCTCATTGGCGAAGGGCATGGTTTCATCTTGTTGAGGTTTTCCTCATCTCTGCCCATTATTTTGTTGTGGACAATCTCGTGCATCCCATGCGTGGATTTCTTTGGAAATAAGCAGCCTACCTATCACTGTCTGATGGGGTACTTAAGGCACAATAAAAAATTTCTTATGGATTGTTGTTTGTACTGAATAAATTTGCAAAGTTACACCTACTTCTTGTAATTCGTAATGGTTCAGTTCTATATATTTGACCAAAAGCCTTGTAATATCATTCTAGATTTGTCATATATTTGATGTACAATAATATGTAGCAATAAGTGTTATGAACCCCACTGTCGTAGCACCTCAAGAGCATCTCCAATAACATCTCTAAATTTGTGTGTTATAATGTGTATTAGGATAAAAAAAAAAAAAAGAGAGAAAAGAGTTACCACAGGATCTTGGAGATAGAAATGCGGCAAAATAAAGAAACCAAAAGTTCGAACAGACAAGAACAACAGATTTACGTGGTCACCTAATCTGGGATACATCGCAGCTATTTTCTCAATGATGAAAAATCATACAATCACAACAGAGATATCGTACCATAAGGTAGATAGCTGGTGTTGCGTGTTTGTAGGTAGTAACTAATGTAGCTCCACACTTGTTAAACGAAAGAAAATGTCCGAGGACTCGTGCTTATTCGTTGCCATTTTCCCCCTATTTCAATCGTGGTCAAAAAGGTACGACTGATTGAATTGGGTGTTTTGGCTAAAATAAATCAAATTGTTTTTTTCTTTTATTGTCTTTATTATTATTTTTTTGTTAGTTTTTCTTTTATAATTTTTTAGATTATTGGTTTGTCAAGAAGAGATGAATCTAAAAAGTTAAAAAAAATTATGAAAATTTTAAAAACTTTCAAATTTTTGTGGATTATTAAATTATTTGCCTTTATTTACAAAATTTTAGTTTACTTAATATTTTTTTACCCTTTAAATTTCTCTTGTCGAGACAAATTCATAATCCACAACAAATCGACACAAAATTAACAAATGCCAAAAAAAAAAATTAAGTAAAGGCAAAAAAGTGAGCCATTTAGCTTATTTTGCCAAAGCACCTAGTATAGGAGGGTAGACCAAAGGTGTCTTTGGTCTACCCTCCTGTACTCATCTCCTCGGTACACACTTAAGACCGATCTTCCTTAATCACCTTAATAAGCCGTTATGTTTAGCCTCATTTTTAGCCTTGCCTTGGCGAGTTCTTCGTCAATGGAGGGGTAGTTTTTATAGGCCCGGCCTAGGGTGATCATCACCCTATGGCCTAAGTGGATTCATAATTCTCGCACTCGTGCTATCAAAGTTTGTTTGTGTTTAATTTGGACTCAAAACTATTGATTTAAAACTCAAGGTTGTTATGTTTTTTATTTTGCGTCGACACTAACACTGGCACGCGTAATGCTTAAATCGATGTCACCTCGAGGGTTTAACAATTTTCTGTCGAGTCTTAATTAATATCAAGCACAGTTAAGGAATCTAAATTAATTGTTTGTCCATGTGTAGTCGAGTTCTCTTCGGAACTCAAAACTGTGATGTCTTTGATTTTGAATCGACAATGAAATTGGCATGCATAAGACTTAGGTCGATGTCCTTTTGAGGGTTTGACAAACTCCTTAGAGAATTTGGCTAAACAAAGGCATAATCTTCCGAGAGAGCGCACAATTACCGCGTGGCTCGATCGTGTAAACTTTTGAGAATCATGGATCTATTTAGGTTATAAGTGGTGTGAACCTTGGCCTGAGCCTCCTTTTTAAATTCAAGCAAGTTTTAGTTTTAATTTTAATTTGGCAATCTATGGTTCTTAAAATCACCAAAAATCAAGAAACGAAAGGGTTGGCTACCTACAGTTGAAAAAATCACTGTTTAGATCGATAGGCCATTTCACTCCAGAAAAACCGTTCCCTGTGGACTCGACCCCGTTCTTACTAGGTTACATACTTGCAAGCGATTCCATAGCCCTACGCTTGGGGTTAAGCACTCAGAGATACAATCTTTGGCCGCAAGCAAGTTTTTTGGAGCCATTGCCGGGGAACAGTGTAATTTGGAGTATTTGGCTACGTCGCTCTATACTAGGGGTGAAAAAAAAACCTGCGGGACCCGAACCGAACCGAAAACAGAAAAATTCGGTCCGGTTTTCAGTCGGTCCAAGTAGAAAAAAACCGACCAAAAAAACCGAAATATATTCTAGGTTCGGTCTCGGTTTATTGTAATTACTGTCGAACCAAACCGAATGAAGACCAAACCTCGCGAGATCTACACCGTGCAATCCTAAGTCTAACCCTTGATCAACACCGTCCATTCGTCCAACCCTAATACATGTCTTTCTTCATTCTTTTCTTCCGCCCACCATCTCTATCTTCATTCTTCTCTAACTTCTCTTCTTCCTCTCATCAGTAACAGCCCACCATTTCTATCTTCTCTCCCATCAGTAAAAGCCCGTCATCACGCACAAGATATTTCCTAAATCACCGAAGAAACATGCATGCAAATCTCATCTCTCTAGTACTCCGTGGATTTTTATGCTTCTCCAGTTGGTCGCCGGCTCACCAAGGGGGAACACATCATTACTTACTGAGATTGAATGCTGGCCATTTCTCTACTCTGTGGGTTTTTATGCTTCTCCAGTTGGTTTGTTGCTTACTCAGATTTATCACAAGCACAATTGTAAAGTTCATCTGGGTAAGTTTAAAAACTGTCTTAGAACCTGTATTTCTTTCTAGTTGCTCCCCAAAAGATATAACTGGAATTGCTGAAGCAAAAAATATGTTGTTGGAGCCAGGATCCTGATAGACAAAAATTCAAGGATGATACATGGCATCTACATCATAAGTACTGGATACCATGCGGCCAAGACCGAAAAAACCGAATACCCCGAAATCTCAGACCGAACCAAGGCACCCCGAACCGATATCGGTTCCTTCGTTAAATCGGTCGGGATTGGTTTAGATAAATCCTACCCCGAACCGATTCGGTCCAAGTAAGAGGCACCCCGAACCGACTGAACTGCAAGGATGTTGATAGTTGTTTTTTTTTTTTTTTACTTATTTGTTGGGTAAGGAATAGAAAGGTATTTTGCGTTGAATTTTTTCCTTTATAATTCGGCCCCTCCGAATTTTTAATCCTAGCTCCGCCACTGCACGTGAAGAGAGTGATGTGTCTCCAAAAGCATGAAAAATCCAAATAAACCTCTTCACGGAAGGGCGCTGTGGATACCCCTTCGGAGGATTTCATCGTCGATTCGGAGTCGCTACCCGGGTTTAGCGGATTGTCCCCGAGGAACCGAACTCAATTGACTCGTGCCTCATTCAATGGATAAGGATTACTGGCCCATCATCACCATACTATCTTAGGTTCGGCAGCGCAGTTACGAGAGGGGAAGAGTTTTACGGCACCCCCCTCGCCCGGTTCGAAGAACGGTCTCTACTTAACTTTTGTGGGATTACGTGAAATGGATGCAATTCAACCATGAGCAAATACGGGGAATAAGGGATGGGAAGCCAAATAATGATAACAAACATAGCAACAAGCTACAATGTATGCATGTGAGATGGGGACTACATGAGTGATGATGATAGTGAACAAATGTAAACTACGAATGATAATAACAATAAGAGGACAACATTAGTACATGTTAAACAGCGACTGAAAACTGGAAATAGCATGAACAATATACAAAACAAGCTAAACCAATTTGATCCACTTTCAGTGGTTTGAGCGCTCAAACTCATGCTCACTCACACATGCTTGCGATGTTTCTGATGATTCTGATTTGATGAAAACATGATTTGATCTCTGTTGTTTAGTTAGAATCAGTACTGGAATGATTGAACAGAATCGCATAGCCATGTATGCATGATTTAAAACCCACTTATAACCCAAATGAGATGAATAATACAGAAGGAATGAAGACTCAAAATTAAAAGACAGTATTTCAGAGTATTCAATGCTCAGAAACCAAGCTTGGATAAGAATAACATTTGATGGACCAGAAGACAGTTTATTTGAGCGCTCAAGCCATCTCCTGGATTTGAGTGTTTCTGCTCCATTCTTCCTGCATTTGGATCATGGGTGAGTTAAAAAATTATGCATGATGATACACCTGTGCTTGAAACTTCATGAACATGGATAAAATAAACTTGAGGTGTCCACACCAGTGAGAAATGATTATTGGGCCATGCATAAGCATGATTAGAGTGAAAGGGAGAGAGCATTAGGTTGGCTTAAGCCAAACAACAACAACAACACACACACACACACACTGTAATGAACTTATTCATGATATCGGACTGAAATAAACAAGAATCTAACATAAATCAGAATAGAGTTCGAGCACTCAAAGACTATGGTTTGAGCGCTCAAACCTCATTCTAGTTGTTAAGCTTTTGTAACTTTCAACTCATTTTCTGATGTTCATATGCATCTCAAGCTTCTGATCATTGTTAAAAAGAGTGAGATGGACCCATTCATCTCATAAACAAAGCTCATTCATTACTCGATAATGATAAAACATCATTTCCATGGCTTTGGCTTCATCAATCAATGATCAAAAGTGAAGTAAACTGATTTGATATTTTCAAAAGTTGTTTTTCTTCATTTCTTGGACCTTGTAAGCTCATAGAAGGTACATAGAAACTCCATGAACTCACTGGTTTCCCTCAGATTGACCAAAACGTGATTTTTCACATGCTTTTCTACCTTTTTGGCTATGATCAAGGCTTGAACTTGTGGTTTTGTTGGATGATGGAGTAATGGCTCAGGACATAGGCTTGAGGTGAGGTATTTTGGATAGAGAAGTGTGAGTACAAGGCTGATTGTGTGATTACTTGAATGGTTTAGGGTGTATTGGAGCTTGGATGACCATTTTTGGCATGATCAAGTGGGTTTACTTGATTTTGGATGATGGAGCTGCAATTGATGGATGATTACAGTAGAGAGGACTGACTATGGAGTTTTAGAGTGAGAAAGAGGTCAGGATCAGTTGGTATCTTAAAGACCCATGTGCATTTGGTCTTAAAGATGAGATTTTTGAGTGTTTGAGTGGTTAAAATGGGATGATCAGTGATGAATAAGGACTAATTAAAGTGGGTTTGAGGATTTAAGGAAGGTTTGAGGGCAGTAGGCTTGGTGAGAAGTGGTTTCTTCAAAGACCCAGGAGATTTAGGCCTTTAAAAGAAGGTTTTTGGGTGTTTTGGAGGTTGAAGATGATGGAAATGGATGAGAGAGAGTGTAAAACGTGATTGAAGGATGAGAGAGAGTGGTTTTGGCCTGATGAAGGGTGTGAGAGTGTAAGAGATCAGCCAAGAGTTCTTAAACAAAGGGTGGAGGGTGGTTTATATAGAGAGAGGGTGAGAGGAAAAGTTGGATTTTGAATTTGAATTAAAATTGGAGAGTTGGAGGGATTTTGGACGTGAAAACGAAGCTTAGAAATCAGGGGGAGCCCATGGATTAGCTAGAAAACCAGCTGAAAGATGCCTTGAAAAGTTTTTGGTGCGCGCAAGGTTTGAGCGCTCAAAGTGTGGTTTGAGCGCTCAAAGGGCCTGCTGACCAAACTTCACAGGGCTGTTCCGGGTGCTACCAAACTCCGTTTTGTGTGTGGTTTGAAGAGTTGGAAAGCTTGTCAAGTCTACTTTCTAACCCAAGTGGTTTGAACCCAAGATAATTTGTACATCCAAGTGTGTGACCATTTTACCCTCAGAAGGTCGGGAAAACAAGTCGTTTTGGTAAAACGTGCACATCTCCCTTATTTCAAAACGGGTTGAGACGTATATATATCAATAAAGAAGGTTTTGAATGTACTAGAAGATGGTGTAGGATTTGGTTTATTTTGAAGAGGTTTCTAGGTGGTTTGAAGGGTATTTTAGTCATTTTGGTTGGTTTAAGGTTGTTCTAGGAGGGTTTAGAATGGTTTAAGGTGGTTTGGTGATTTCAAGCTTTGTTCTTAGCCTCAAGGTATGCACGGTTGGTCCATTTCATCATCGGAAATGCTTGATAAGTTTCTCGGGTCAAAATCGGGGTGTCTACAGACGCCTACAACTACAATAGGAATTCACACATAACACCGGGGGAATACAAGAAGCAATGTTCCAATTGGAACACGGAACCTGATTTATGGAGGACCTTTTAAACCTTCTCCAAGTACTGAGACAAGCCTTTGCAATAGAAACTATCAGGCCCAAAACAACCTCCGCGGACGTTGGCACAGTTTGAAAAGATCTTAGCATTCCTCTCAAGCCACACATGGACATGCTACAGCTGCAGCAAAAACCAATTTGTATACAGCATGCAGGAAACTAGCACCATTTCTAAAATTACTGGCTCATTCAACTTCTTAGGCCAAACTTAAGAGGGCTTCCACCAATCACACATCTGCTTAAGAGAGTGACCCTAAAATCTGGGCAGAGTATGCACGTCTGTTTCAGATCGAACTAGCATGAAATTGAAGTTAACAATGGAAGAAACTGTCTCCGTTACTTTCTTTGGTATCTCATGGAGACGAATATTCAGTTAGGCAAGAAAAATCTAAGCCAACAATATGGCTGTTTCTGGTTGTAGCAACGAATACCATGAAATCAAACACAAAGCAGAGTAGCTAGGTTAAAAATTTACAGCTAATGTCCTTGCAGCAGAATTTGCTAGATGGGAGAGTTTGTAAACGTTTTAGTAACAAGCAAGCAATTTGTGCACTTGTTTGATGGAGGCCTTCCAGCTATTGGTTGGTTATAAGAAGGCATGGTCAATAGTACTCAAAATCAACACTATTGAGACAACATTAATGTTGCAAAAATGGATGAATACAAGCCAAAGGGGGAGCCAAATTGCAACGGTCAATTTTGAGATGTGGCATACAAACCACGAAGGCTCCTCTTCAATGCACTATAAGAGAAAGTTGGGCTTCTACCCTGAAGTTTGCAGCATCTAGAAGTGCTCTACCGTGAGCCAATCACCACACGAACTTCGCAGGGTCTTATGTAACTGTGGTATTGGTAATTGTGGCGATTTTGTTCATTAGTTCTTATGGACAATCTCGTGTGCCCCTTGTGTGTATTTCTTGTTTTTTCGTTTTCTTTGTTGTTGTTGTTGGCCAGAGTTGTTTCTCCCGGTATTGTAGTTTGTTGTTGTGCGCTTGCCGGCCGCGGTCGTGTTGGGTCGAGATCGTAATGTCCAGAAATGGCAACATCCCCGGATCGGCTCGTGGTTTTCCTTGCTTGGTTGGCATAGCGTGGTTCCGTTGTTGGATTGGGTTTGTGTGTTATTGGCACATCGTTGTCCAAGTTCTACTTGGTTATTGTCAGATGTGTATTCTGTTCTTGTAATTTGATCTTGTATCAATGGAATATCTACAATTTCCTTGTCAAAAAAAAAAAAAAAAAAAAAAAAAAGCTGTGCATCTCTCTTACTATGTGATATGGTAAACGTATCCTAAAAGGTTCCAATTAACGGAAACTTTGGTCAAAGTGCATCAAAGTTTGATTGATTTCAATATTGTTTTATTAAGCGGCCAACAATGTCCTCTCACTGGGAAAGATTTCATACGAAATAACAGTCAGTTTTAATTTCAAGCTCTTCACGTTCACTGAGAAGAAAAATGGAACTGATGCAAAAAATAAGACATCAAGCCATGGGCGATTGTAGCTCAATACAAGATTCCATGAAGTGTAGATTGGAATTCAGCTGTTGGTAGATGTCAAAAAGAAAGAGAACCATTCAATTGCACTTATTTTCCTAATGGGTATTAATTTTTTAATTATCATCCTATCGTGGAAAAATGGAAACTAACTTAGACGAGTGTTTTAAAAACACGTATATGTATAAATTGAATATAATTCAGTTAGTTAATGCCAATTATAAATGACTACCTATTTCGGTTTTTTTGTTAAACGGATTTAACTACCTAAACTCTGGAAAAAAATTGGTTCTTTCCATCTCTTTGGACACAACCGTGTTCATATGGGGTCCATATATTTGATTGTGGGTCCTACAAAAAAGTGTGACATTTGAGTTATCCAAATCATTGAATAATTTGGCAGCTTAGGGCCCAAACAAATGTGGTGTTAGCAGTGCAATTATCAATAACTTGATGCCTAGTTTTAAAGCGTGATTGAAAGACATGGTGTGGAGCCCATCTTGGCCCCTCTTTAATTATCAAAACCGTCTATTTTGTAAAAACTAATGTGGAGATCATCTTGCAAAAATCAACTGTCCATTGTTTTCCAGACAAATAAGAAACTTACAGATATGCGGTACTAAAGGTGGGTCAAAGTGAGCCCCACGCACCTTATTACTGTTTTTCGGTGTGGGTAATGAGAAAAAAGGGAGTGTTTATAGAATTAGTATGTGCCGTGTTATTGGGTTTAGTTCTGGTTGATATATTTACAGAGATTGAGATGGAAAGGAACTAATCAGCTGCCAAGGAAGAAAAACTTGAAGTCAACTATTACGGCGAAGACGAAGACGATGCACAGTCGTCAGTGACAAACCCATCAAAGATTCCATCAATTTCCCACACGGCATTTCGTTGCCATCTTAGGAGTAATAAGATGATTACTTTGGACAAAAAAAGCTACACACAACAAATCTCACAAAACACCCACACAACAGTACTCTTACAATGGCACGTAGGTATGGACCCCACCCCAATGTGAGAGTGTTGTGTGTATTTGTCGTGTGTGTAGCATTGTCGAAAATTCACAATGATATACTCATAATTGCATAATCAAACTTGTTATATCACCTTTTTTAAATAAAAACTATGAACATAGAAAACAATTTCCAAATTAATAAGAACTCTTTTTGAGAAATAGAAAATGATTTTTCAAAAACACTTTCTTAAAAACTATTTTTGGAAACTGTTATTTTGAAGAAAAACAATTTTCTAAACAAAAAACAATTTTCCCAAAACTGTTTGAAATAGAGGCCCCAGAATATTTAGGCCCCTTACTATATAATATATATGTAGTGCTAAATTACTATTTATATTAGTTTAAGTCTGCCTATATCTACGTAAAATTTCGGGATTAATTATTCAGTAGTCTTGGAGCACAACATGGTGATCCAGTTATTCTAGCGCCATACATTTACGTGAGATTCATACACATTGTTTTCGATCACACAAGATTTTGTAGTGTTTTGAGTGTTACGAAACACAACGCGACGGTCATCCAAGAGCACTGCATAAGTGGACAGCTTCAGGGCCCCAACAAATGTGGTGGCAAAATTCAAATTCTCAATAACTTGACGCCTAGTTTTCAAACATGATTGATAGGGATGGTGTGCCGTGTTCTTCAACTTTTGATCATGTTGTACGCTACTGTTGTTCTTGCAGCGGAATTGCTAGATGGGAGAGTTGGTAAGGGTTGTAACTAAGCAAGCACTTCCTCAATCCCCTAATAATTTAGTCCACTCCCTACTGTCCCATATATGCAACTTTTAATTTAGTCTTCAATCTTTTAATATGTTACAATTATATAATTATATATATAAAGGGCATTTTAGGATTTATTTAAATCTCGGGATGGAAACATATATAACTCCTAAATAGGCTCAGGATGATTTCAAATGACTAAAATGATGATTATTAAAGTGTCCCATAAAATTGTGTAGCTGACCCAATTAATTGAAACATTAGGCTCGATTTGATTTAGTTTGGTTATTTAAGCTTAAGAGACAGAGCCAATAATTAATGTTTTAGTGGCCTGGGCAACTATTACCTACAATCTAATAAATTATGCTATCCACAACCGAAGGTAAGTAAAGAGAGGGTTTTCCAATTTCGTGATTTCCCAATTTTGGCCAATTTGGACGATTTTACCCCTCGATTGGAAATCTCTGCTGTTGAATTAGTTGTAATTAGGTATTTTGTACGTGGGCAATTGAGTCATTTGGCGTTTGCTAATACCCCTTCCCAACTTTTGCTTTAATGCCCTCTGTGTCCCTTCTCATTTTTTTTACGCTAGAGAGAGAGAGAGGCGAGAAGAAGGCGGCGAACCAGCGTGCTCCATCACCGCCCCCCACCACCGGCGTGGACCACCGGGGACTGGTTCAGGGTTTTGTTTTCTGGGGTTCACGACGCTTCTTCCATGGAACTGTGCTCTCTCTCTCTGTCTGTGATACGACCCAGCTATACTCTTCCTTGCCACGTCATCAAGCACTTTGCCAGCTGGCACAAGCATTGGTTGCAAGTTGAATGAAGGACTGGCGTGTACGTCAGTTACAACTGTGTAACTACTTGTATTGAATTCATTTCTTGTTTTCTGCAGTTTATAAGGGAATAGATATTGAATGTAGAATTCATTCTGAAAAATCTTGAAAGTGTAACCGAGAGGACGAGAGTTCCCCTTTGGCAAAGTGGGCGAGAGTTCCATTTTTCTATCCAATACAATTGTTTCTTCTTCGTCTGATTTACTCCATTTTCTCTCGCAAGTCATATCTACTGTAATTCTTGTTTGTTCTCATTTCCATTTCCACGAGAATTGCGGTGATTGTAACATTGGTATCAGAGCTATCCTTCCTTGGACTGTGAAGATCACTGCGCACCATGGTTACTCGTGAAGATGTCTGGGAAATCAAGGCATTACTTTCGAAGATACTTGAAAAATGCGACGAAGTTCATCAGAAATTCAGGGCGAGTCTTGATTACCTTGAATCATCCGTTGAGGAAACGGGTTTCGAAGATCCAGGGATCAATAATGAAAATCAAGAATATAATTTGCAGTTGGGTTCTGAGGAAGCTACGAACGCAGAGCCCGACGATTCGGCGCGAAACAGAGAGTGCTGGAGAGAGGCGGTGATAACGAAACCTTCCGCCAGTAAGATAATCGATTGCGAAGACGCAGACATGGAAAATGGAGTTGCAAATGAAAAATTGCAAATGGAGTGCGCACAATCTATAGATGTGGAGTCTAGCTACTGGGCAAATAGCAAAGATTGCTCGGACAAGGTTGTGGTTTCGAAGAATCACTCCATCCCAAACAACCACCATTCTCTATTGCCACCATTGTCTATTATTCCGAGTTATTTAGTCAAATGTATACCTTCTCACTGGAGTTACAAGGCAACAATGACAGGTATTTGGGATCCAGGTGGAATAATTCTTGAAGCAAAACTCTTATTTTTTGGCTCCAATAATCCTTTGAGCTTGTTCTCTAGTGTTTCAATTCTTGAAAGTACCACATGTGTTGAAAGGGTTATGAATTACATGTCTGATGAATTGGGTCATTGGGATTGTGTAAGCAAGGTGTTTGATAAAACTACTGATACACATTGGCTGACTCAAATGGTGATTGCTTATGCTAAAATTGAAGGTGTTAGGTTTGTAGGGATGATGTTTGATAACATGCCACAACAGGATCCAATGGCATGGAATGACACGTTCGACGGATATGCACAATATAGTAATTAAGGGAGGCATTATTTTGGTACCATGAAAGGCAAATGGATATGCATATTTTGGTACCATGGGTACAATCAGACCAAAACAGTGATAGACAAGTATGGGCTCCTTGCTCCCACGGGCACTTTACTATTCAATCAGCTTATAAACTAGTCGATAATATGCAAATTGGTGAGGTAGAACAAAAGAACTGGAAAAGGTTGCGGAAAACAAAGGGTATCCCTAAATGGAAGTTCTTGATGTGGTTGACTCGGAATTATCGATTACTAACAAATCATTTGAAGTGCACCCGGAAGATAGCAGTGGTTACGATGTGTTTGGTTTTCTCTCTTGGTCCGGAAACTACCTTACATGCCATAAGAGAGTGCAGCCTAGCCAATGTCATTTGGCAATTCCTAGTGCAACCACGGTATGACTATCGTTTCTTTCATTTGCCTCAACATCAGTGGATTGATCAAAATCTTACTAAATGTGTGTGGGGCCATTCTATTGAGATGAACTGGAGCTTAATTTTTATTGCCACTATTGCAAGTATTTGGGTTTGCATATTTGAGAGGAGTCATGGTCCTGAATTATTTTTAACTCCGTCCGACCCTTTAGAGACTATTATGATGGATATTGATGACGGGTCCTATTCAATTTGCAACAAGTCGAATCTTAAGTTGGGAGAAAATTTCAGTCTAGAAGGAAGGACAAAAAATTCTAATTTCAGTTTGGGTACACAGTGCTTATTGGATGGAAAAAGATGCTTGGATAATGTGTTGATATCCAAGATCGAACACAGTTCTGAAATTATTGAAGGGAAGACCAACTTAGAGGACTTCCTCTCCTCCGTCGAGGGCCGTAAGCAGAGCTGTGATTTTAGCCCTCATTATTTCCTTCCCCAAGCTTTCAAAACTACCTTGCCCGTAATTGATAGAGTGGGTCTTACAGCAGCCATGAAGACTCAAACAATACAGACAAAGGAAATGATACAACAGCTTTCTAAGAAACAAAGTCAAGACATGACTATGGGTGTCTCTTTGCTCAAACAGAAATTGGGACACCACGTTGTTCCTCAATCTCTGCTACTAGCAGACACTAAAGCTGGTACTTTGGAACCAGTACCACTGGCTATTCTTGATCGTAGATTGGTGAAGTTCAAGGGGAAACCTGCCACTCAACTCCTCATTCCTTGGACAAATTCCTTTCCCGAAGAGGCTACTTGGGAGTTTTACCACTCTTTCAAGGCCAAGTTTCCTTTATATATGCACAAGAAAGGGTTACTTTTCCCAAATGCTTCTCGGTTTCCTTGTGTTGTTGACGGAGCATACTTATATGCTTACACTGCTTTCAATGAGCTTATCACTCTTCTCGTATTCGTGGAAATGATGCTTGTCTGCCATCTTGTTGTTGCTGGTGTAGCAAGAAGCCGAGTTAGCTTACCGTTTGGCATCATGGGCAGCCGTCTCATTTGTGCGGCATTGTATTGTGGTGTTTGCTTAGTCATGACTGTTATAATCAACATTGGTGCTGCTGCAGAACTGACTACTACCATTTTGTTTACCCGTTTCTTTTTCAACCTTGAGGACAAGGTTGTTTGAAGGGGGATGGAATGATACGACCCAGCTATACTCTTCCTTGCCACGTCATCAAGCACTTTGCCAGCTGGCACAAGCATTGGTTGCAAGTTGAATGAAGGACTGGCGTGTACGTCAGTTACAACTGTGTAACTACTTGTATTGAATTCATTTCTTGTTTTCTGCAGTTTATAAGGGAATAGATATTGAATGTAGAATTCATTCTGAAAAATCTTGAAAGTGTAACCGAGAGGACGAGAGTTCCCCTTTGGCAAAGTGGGCGAGAGTTCCATTTTTCTATCCAATACAATTGTTTCTTCTTCGTCTGATTTACTCCATTTTCTCTCGCAAGTCATATCTACTGTAATTCTTGTTTGTTCTCATTTCCATTTCCACGAGAATTGCGGTGATTGTAACAGTCTGTTCCCACTGATCGTCTGTACCACCGCGCCAAAACCCACCAATCAACTCAACGACGCAAAATCGATTGACTCCAAGATGCTTAGAAGAGGAGGAACGAAGAAGTGTAGCACAACAAGTTAATGATTCAAGAGATCAGATTTTGCGCCCGATTTCGATCGACTCCAAGACGCTACAAAAGAAGAAGAACGAAGAACCCTTCTCTCTCCCTCTCTTGAAACGGCGAGTAGCGATCTACAGTGCCGAGAGCTTCAACGACAAGAACGCCATCTTTAGAAAACTAAGAGCCAAGTCCGAGAACAAGGTACATCTATCCATTTTTGTTGATTTTACGTAAAGATTTTTGGGAGAGTTTTTGCATCTGGTTAGCGTGATCTGATTTTTGGGAGAATTTTTTGCATCTGGTTGTGTTTTTCTGATTTCCTTCTGGATTTCTTTTTTCAGACATGTTTTGATTGCAATTCCAAGAATCCAACGTGGGCGTCCATTACATATGGGATTTTTTGTTGCATCAATTGCTCGGCCGTTTACCGGAGTCTCGGTGTTCACATCAGCTTTGTCAGGTGATTCTCAATTGTGCTTCCGGTATGGGTTTAAGGATTTCTTATCCATTTGGCTTTGCATTGTGCATCAGTGGTGTTGGCAAGATTCTTAAAAAATGTTTCGGTGACTTTCCTTGTTTGTACATACTGGTACTACTAAATTTATCGGCATAGTATAACAAATTGACATAAGAGACGTATGATTCAGTTGGGTTTTGGCGTCTACAATCATGATTTTGTGAAGATTTCTTGTTAGACTGGGACCTCAATCAGGTTCATGTTTAGGTTTACTGGCCCTTTTCAAGTTGTAGTATATGGTTGCTATTTTGTCATGCTGTCTATTTTGAGGTGTCCTGTGACTTAGTTTTTTGTTTTGGAATATGAGGTTGAGTTGTTGATTCAAAATTGTTTTTCATGTCGCTTTCATACGAAAAAAATTAGAAGCAGACCAACACAAATGCACAAGAAACAAAGAGACAGCCAGACAGGGATAACTTATTAACGCGGTGCCATCCAATTGACAAGCTAACCATTTTAAGTTTTGAAAATTTTCATTTACAGCTTATTCATGGTTTGGTCGACAGAGTTATGGAAGTAATTGGGTCCTCATTTGTAAAATCCACGGATAATGCAGGCTACTATGTTGAAAGTGTAGATGGAAGTGCTACCTCTCCTATGGATTCCTTTGTACTACATGACTTGGTGACTTTTTGAATATCTTTCTGTCATGATATAAATAAAAGGAGCAAGAGTTTGTTCCGGGTAGACAAGCTAGCATCATTTACAAAGGGGGAGCACGTAGGCGCATAGGCACTCTTGGTATGGCACAACTAACCGTTTTCATTGGGTGCTGATTTCAGTTACCTACAGGCTACCAGGATAATCATGCTAGCTTAATCTTCTTTTGTGCTGCTTTCAGGTATTAAACAACCTTGGCATTACTGATCCATGCTCATTTGCGGTACTTGACATTTAGAGTTTCCTATAGAGTTAGGGTCAGAGGAACAAGTCAAGAGGATTAGATAGTAATTATGATTGATCTTAATTGCTTGTCGGAAGAGCAACAAAAATTCTCTAGGTATCGGAACATGGAAATACAGTTTTGAAGTCTTCAACGGTATAGTTATATCTCAGTTGCTTGTTTTGATGTTTAAAAGCTATAGCACGAGTTATATATTTTGAATTGTCTGATGGAAGCCTTGAATGGCAGGTTGTGGGCTTTTCAATTTGTGGTTTGATAAGTGAAAGTTTATGTACAGGGAATAAGAGTAAAAGAACCCACTTTTTGGCATATTTTGTGTGCTCATATTTCTATGGTTTGCCTTATTTTTTTCCTCTCTGCCTGAACCTTCTTGACCATATGCTATATTGGATATCACTTGTGATTGGGCATAGAGGGGTAGATAATGTTGTAGCCAATTTTGGTACAAACACTCTGATAGCCTTGAAGAGGACCTGCATAACGAGTCCGATGACAAGTGGTGATTTATCATACAAATCATTTTTATACCTAATCTGCTGAGATACATCTTGCTCGCCCGACGTCGGAGAACACGATTCAATTCCAAAAGAAGTCTACCACCTGCATAGGAAGCAATACAATTTCCTCATGAAAGCTAAGTAACTGAGCTATAAGATCTGACCAACGATATTGAACATGGGAACCAATAAGACCTTCTATATGCCAAGGAACTCGACAATGGGCACAATGAACAATTTCAAAGACCCTGATTGGAAATGGCTATCGCTGAGAGCCCATAACAGCAGATATTGCAGGTATTCCTCTTTCAAGAGCAAACTGAACTTGAGACTCGTGTTCGTCTTTTGGTGCAAGAGACATTGCAAGAACATCTCTTTCAAATAGGAACCCCCCCAAAGCTTGCTACTCCACAGCCAACGTCCAGTATGACGCGACTGCGCTTCCCCCATGCAATGTCAGGTAATGCCTGCATTCATTAACATTTAGTTTTCTTGTTCCTATTTTTTTTACGTTTGTCATTTCTAATGAATATAGTAGGCTCTTTATCAGGGGCTGAGGAAGTCTAACCCTGGATCTTCACTCAATATCACTGTTTCCCTGTTTCCCTTTACAGCCTTCTGTTATATAGTATTTTTCCTGACACTTAAGATGGAATGCCAACTCTTTTTTGCTTTTGTATTTCTGTAATTGTTGAATCATTGGCATCGCGTTAAATATTGAACTCAGCCTAAAATTTTCCTTATGTTGTGTCTTATTCTCAAATGTATTGGATTATTGCTTGGACTTGGATCAAGATTATGAAATATGAATTGGCAGATAAAGCATCAGTACAGGATTGCGCCACCCTCAACACTATCCAATGCAAAGAAAAATTCTTCTTTGTTATTCTTAGAGGGAATGCACAAAAAAACTCCCAAAAGTGGACAAGGCTGTAATCCAAATTCTAACCAAATCTTAGATTGATGCAGATGTAGAAAAGATGAAACGCATGACTGCACAGGAAGCTACTGCTGCAGCCACGCAAGCAGTTGCTGAGGCAGACACTGCCATTGTGGAGGCTGAAGAGGCGGCAAGGGAGGCAGAGGAAGCAGAAGCTGATGGAGAAGCAGCTCAACTCTTTGTTGAAGAAGCAATTATGGCATTGGAATCTTGTAGCTTCTCCGACTATAGTCTGTTAGAAAGGTTATTTCTGTAGGCCCTGTTTGTTTGTCTAGATTATCTAGCATAGAACACAAGGGCAAATAACACACGGACATCACACTCGTGCTAAGCACGAAGCCTTTCAACTAGCTACCTTATATATTTCACCAAATGCAAATCGATACTATCAACAAAACGACTCAACAACCAAACACGGGCATCAAACTCGTGCTGGGCACGAGAGCTCGACACTAGTAGATAATAACGAGAAGGTACCGGGATTTTTTTTGAACTGAAAATAAGCACAAAACAAGCAAATTAATTGTATTGCTTTGGAGCCATACCACGGCACGTAAATATCTTGATGTACTTTTATCTGATACCACTTTTCGGAGAATGAAAAGTGGAACCAAAAAGGAGCCTTTTGCGAAGTGTAAATTACCTCGTTCGTCCGAATTTGTTAGTCCATTTTAGATTAGATAATTTTGCTACGTACACACCATTTCGAATACACTTTTGAACACAATAACCGAAAATGAGAGGTCCCACTACATATTTGGACAATCAAATTTGTTCATTTTATAGCTTTAGACGCCTAGATCATTATGCAAAAAATGAGATTAATTAGATATCGAAAAATACTCGATTCAAATCTATTGAATAACAGGAAGAATTTTAACGATTTACTTTTTCTCAATGAAATGTAAAATTTTAAGATTGCTATTAATGTCTAATGAATTTGATTTTTGGCATGGATAATATCCATGTCAAAACTTACAAAAAGAACAATTTCGAATGTCAAAGTGCGTCGTGAAACTCGCCCTTTATATTTGATTTGATTGTGTGCTTGAGGCCGGGTGGTGTGAATAGAATTATCCTTTAGTTAGAAATTAGAACATGCATTCATATTTTGATGGAAACTTGCCATAATTTTATTAAACTAAGGGGTAAAACTCAATTATTGCAAAAATCGTTTGGGGCACACGTAAGACGCCTTTGTGTAGGTTAATAGACTTATTAATTAATTTCGGAGTCCACGGTGCCAGCTAAAAGTACTACAAAATCTAGCATAAATTGCTCAACACAAGAATGATAGCACACGGATGAGAGTCACACTCTATTTTATCATCAATGAATTCCTCCCCTCCTCCCTATACTTGGAGTAAATATTAAAGGAAACAAGGGGTGCTACGTAGAGTGCTGTTCGGGCTCATTTTGGCACCGCGCCGGCACCATTCCGACTATCGGAGACGTCCACCATGTAGCTCGTCTAGTACTATAAGTGTACCAAAAATAAACTCAATCCGATATCATTAAGTGCCTCATCAGAAGACAAATAAGTTGAAAAAAATGGTTTCAATGGTTTTCATCTAGTGTTTCAATACATATATGTTCCAATTTTTCTAAACTTATTTTTGTTCCGATGAGGCACTTAACGATATCCGATCGAGTTGATTTTTAATACTATAGTGGTACTCGATGAGCTATACACGGTGGACGTCTCCGATCATTGAAACAGTGCTGGAGCGGCGCCGAAATAGGCCGCACAGTACGCTGCGCAGTCCATCCCCGATTTGAGGCTGTTCTCTCCACCGCACAATGGCAAAGGAGAAGGACCCAATGCGAGTAAATATTACTCCCTCCGTCCCTTTTTAAGTGATCCACTTGGGAAACGTGTATTTTTGCGGACGTTTAAAAATGTACTTTCGCATATCGTTTTTAAATTTTTTTTGCACCAAATTAAAGTACTCTATGAGCACTTTAATTTGGTATAAAACAAATTAAAAAGTTATATAGAGAAATTTATTTTTTAGGGGTTTGAAATTGCACGTATTCCCGTATGGATCATTTAAAAAGGGACGGAGGGAGTAAGTGCTTGAGGCCTTCTCCATATGGAGAAGGACCCAATGCTCGGAGAGTATTACAACATCTTCTGCGGCCAGAGCCGAATCATGGTGGAAGCCCATGATGGACCCAAGCCCAAGAATATACGGGAGTGCCCAAACAAATGCTGTGGCAATATAGAAATTACTAACAACTTGAAGCCCTAGTTTTGAAACGTGATAGCCGTGTTCTTTTAATTTGGTTTTGCTTGGTACTTGAGTTGCGAGAGACTGACATGGAAAGAAACTAAGAGCATCTCCAGGTCGCCTACCCCACTCATTTTAAACAAAAAAGAAATCAAAAAAATTACTTAAGTCAAAAAGGGCAATTGAAGAATGTCACTATTCACACACTCCGATTAGAATTCTTCATTTCTATCTTTATTCTTCAAATTTTCATTCATTTTGTCTCCAAAACTCAATTTTCCTCCAATGGTTAAATTTTCAGATTTTAAAATATATCAAAAAGTGGTCTTGTTTTGACGGTATCGCAAATACCTTCCCAACGGTACTAATTTTTATAAAATCAAGTTATAATATATTTAGTTAAATACACATTTTGTAGGTTAACCTGTATTTGGTGATATGTATAGAATTTTGTAATAGGAGCAGTGCTTGGAGATGTGTGCGGAATACATTCCATATGTTTATAATTTATATAAACCAAAATGCAAAATGTAAACAATGACAAGTCAAAAAACTCCTATCTCCTATTTTTGGCTTTTGTTCTCTAAATCAAAAATAAAAAAATTCACTATAGGAGAATTCATTATATATAAATGACTCCAGCCAAAAACCTAAAAGTGGAAAATAAAAAAATCGAAATGGAAAAACTTGGTATCCAAACCCCACAAAGAAGAAACAATTGCAATCAACTACTTTGACGAAGATGAAGACGAAGACGAAGGCAAAGACGAAGACGACAATTGATGGAGATGGAGACTGACACATAGAACGTACTAAGTTTCCTTGTCGTTTTTTCTTATTTTCCAAAAGGTATGTGAATTCAACCAAAACGAACATAGGTGAGAGATTGATTGGCAAGCACTATCAAAATTCGCAGAAAGTGAGAGCACTTAATTTCTTTTTTCTTTTCTTTATTTAAGGCCTAGTTTTCCAAAAAAAAATTAGTAATCCAATTGCTAAAATCATGGTTGATAAGATATGGCCAATGATCCAGCCAAGGAAACAAGTGGTGGAAGTGGTGGCGGGCCGCCACCACAAGATTTTTATAAAATGCAATTGTTAAATATAAAATAAATTTTTATCTCCAAAATATATAGACTTCCTACTACTATATTAAACTGAAATTACACTTTTTTTTTTTAACTTTACGTGCATATGACAAACAACGTTGATTAAAGTTATTATACAAACAGCGTTGGAACTTTACATGCCTTTCTCTATTTTTTTTTATCTTGAGCGGCCTTTGCTGCTTTGCCCTTAGTCCGTTTAATCTTTTCCCCGTCACCAACAGTTATCGGGACAAATTTGAGACACATTACTGTATTCGGATATCTGGTATGGGTATCTCAAATATCGGTCACTTACCATTCTAAAGAAGAGGCAGCTTCTAGGGCATAGAAAATTATTTTCACTTGCATTGAAGTCTGCATAATGGAGAAATATTTGCCCTCTACGAATACAACATTTAGACCTGGTATAAATCAAATCCAAATACTTTTCTACAATTAAATTTGGCCAGTTAGACTGTTGTCCACTAGCTTCTAGTGCCCGAATTTCTTTTCATTAAAGAAATTATTAGAAAGTGAGATGTATTATGTATAGGAAAATACTAAAATAGGCCTAGTGGGCTTATGTTAAGGATTATTAAAAAGTGTATTGAAATGTATGAAAATTTTATAAAAATATGTGTAAATGTATTGAAAAATATAAAATGTGAACTGAAGAACATGTTTTTTTTCCTTTGCTTATTCAAGTTTGGTGACGTTGGTTGTACTCAAAGATTCATGAAGTCTACTTTTTGGGCACGGGATTTCATCCTCTTCCCCAACTGAGCTCGTGACACATTCGAATATTAATATTCTATTCAAAGTTTAGCATTTTCACTGCATATTTTTTCACAGGCTATGATAGTATGAAGGTACAATGAAAAGGAAATCACAAACATGTCAATTTACGTGTGTGTGTCTGTGTGAATAATTCAGGGATTACTCATCTTTTTAGACGTAGAGCAAAAGAGGGATTCTTTATTACCTCCGGCATTCATAAAACTTGTCAATATTTTTTTATAGTGAAGTGGTTTGACTAGCTACTTATTTACGAGAACACAAAAAAGAAAAAAAACTAATACGTTGTACAGAAAATGAAAAAAGAAATTGCAATTTAAAGCATTATCGGTTGTAATGTTTTGTATTTGAATACTATAAGGTTACGTTTGGTTGGATGGAATGGAATGTTAATTGGAATGGAATTGATGATGGAATGGAATTAGAGGAATTGAGATTGGAATAATCATTGCCATTCCCATGTTTGGTTGTAGCTAGGAATGGAACGATTCTGGAATGAGTTTCCATATCCATATATATAAAGCACGCTGGTGCAGCAGTCCCTCGGTTACACTCTAAACGGCATCGTTTGGTGGGTATGGGCTGGGAGACCAAAAACTTCTTCCTCTCTCTCTCTTACCCCTCTTTCCCATTCATTGCTACAACACTAGAAGCTTCTTCTCTCTCCTACCCTTCTCATTATTCTCTCTCTCTCTCTCTCTCTCTCTCTCTAGAAAGGAATCCGCCCAATAACTCGAAGAATCTGGTTTGCAAGGAAGGAAAGTCGCCTCCAGATTTGCGTTTAAACAGAGGTTCTCTCTCTTTCTTTCTCCAACCATCCAGCGAAGACGCAATGGCGGAGGGAAGTTGCCCTTGCAGCCGTCGTCGGTCCACCATGGATAGAACTCCAAAGGCTCCAGTGGGTATTTTTCACAGATTTTCCGTCCTCTTCCTTTGACTCTATTTATCAGAAAATATTCGACGGCGGCAGCTTCCGTGAGGCCGTTTGAGGAGACAACGGCGGCGCTGTGGCGGGGCCATCGATGGGGCGCAATCGGTGGGGCAGAGTGAAGGAGGGCGATGAGCGCGGCTGCGGGGAGAGAGAGACAGCTCGTCGATTGGGGACAGTCGCGCCGAAATTTCTTTTCGGTATATGTCGACGTGAGTTGGATAAGTTCTGGAATTAGAATTCTTTACTTTTTCTATGGAATGTAAATTCCCTCATTAGGAGGAATAGTGATTCTATTTAGAATTGGTATTCCATCTAATTTTTACAAACCAAACATGGGAATAGAGTTTCAATGGAATTTCTTTTCCATTCCATTTTCAATTCCAGCGAACCAAACACACCCTAAGAGAGTCGGAGAAAGCCTTTATTAAAAAAAAAAAAAAGACCATGTATAACAATACCTAATTATATAACTTCCTAATTAATTTCTTCTTTATATTTTTCCGTATAACATGTAATTAGTTTTCTATTGAATGGTGTCACTCCTGGGGCCGAATCCGGACTCCGTCCCCAAATTTATGGTGTTTGTATTGAGATAAAAAAGAAATGGGGAAAGACATTTTGCGGCTAGCATTATTTTCCTCTTTTCTCTCCCTCAGAGAAAGTGATGGGCACGCCACATCAAAGTTACACAAAAACGACCACGTACGCGTTTTGCCTTTTGCCCGAAGTGGTGAAACACTTTGAGGACATGATTTGACTGAAGACTTGTGTCATGGACACGTAGTGGTCTTCGCAACAGTTGATTTGGCAATAAACTTGTTTATTTTTGGCTTATTTTTAGTTTTATCAAAAAAATATTAGTTTTTGACCATAATTTTATATTTTTTTGATTGGTTTCGTCGAGACGAATTCATAATCCACGAAAACTTGATGCAAAACTAACAAATACAAAAAAATAAATTGAATAAATTCAAAATCAAAAAACCAGTTTTGCATTTTTTTTTTGTCAAAACACCCCTGATCAGTCAAGAGTAACCATTTGTTTGGGAAAATAACAGGTTCATGATTCATGCACCAAGCACTACTGTTGGAAGAAAACTCCGTCGTATTTTTATACACATGAAAAACCTCACCGAGAAGAGCGTCACGGCTCTCCCTCCCTCCCAGGCCACTCCCAACCAGGGACTACTCAAGGGTTTTTAATTAGTGCCTAAGATCTAATCTAAAAATTTTGCCCTTAAGAGTTAAAATAATTCCCAATGTTTCCAACTTTGCGTGAATCAATGTGTCAATGTCTTTGGATACTAAGAGACAGCGAGAAAGGAAAGAAATATGGACCCGTACAAGTTACAACTTGTTTGAATGAATGAACAGGTGGGAAACTGTGAGAAATGAAGGAAAAATATTGGTGGGTTTTCGTTGGTTCAGTTTGTTTCTCATTGATGAGTAATGGTGATGATGACAACAAGATCAGAATGAAGAACAAAAATGGCGAGATTAGAAGAAAAATAGTGGGTTTTCATCAATTCAGTTTATTTCTTGCCCTTTCGGTGAGAAACATAGGCAATACCCCTACCAAGGTTTTAAATAGTGGTATCGGGATACGTAGCGGTAGCGATATTGGTGATACGGTGAAATATTGGCCGATATCGGACCGTATATCGGTCAATATTTGTATTGGTCCCTTGAAAAACTGATACGTATCACCTACTCAAAAGATTGGGCCTTTTTTTGTTGAGGCCATTTTCTGAAATAAGATTAGGCCTTTTTTTGTCTAAGCATTTTAAGACCATTAGTGGTACTCTGTTTTCCGATAAAAAGACCATTAGTGGGAGTAGATAAAAAGACCATTAGTGGGAGTAAAAAAAAAAGACCATTAGTGGAGTAGATAAAAAAGACCATTAGTGGAGTAGATAAAAAGACCATTAGTGGGAGTACCACTAATATTTTGACAAAGCCATAAAGACTTTCCGCGTAAGTTGGTTGGAATAGTAGCTGCCGACGCAGGGAAAATGATCCTGTGCTTCACGCACCTATTCACCCTTGGGAGGAATCAACAGAGATTGTAGATCTCGATTCGTCTTTTTTCTCTGTTTTCTTTCTTTCTTCTTTTTGGTAGAATTCTTCAGCTTCAGCAAATGGAGGAGAATAATGCCACGGCTAATTGTTATTGCGGCACTGTAATTAGGCTGTTACCCTCTGGCTCAAATAACTCTCGCCAGTCGCCACCCCACCCCTCCTCTTTGTTTTGTACTGTATTTTACATCACTCGATCCCGTAGTTTTAAAGAGTGGTATCAGTATATCGGGAACCAGCGTATCGAACAATACGTCGCGAGAATCAGGTGTAACTAGCGGTCATGAATTTTTGAACTTTTTTTATGTATCGGCCGATAGTATGGTCTGTTCCGTTACTTCCGTATCAGAGCCTCCAAATCCCGAGACATACCGTATCGGCCGATATTCAAAACTATGCTCGATTCGGCCAAATGGACCGAATTATTCAAAACTACGCTTGATAGCATTATATATTGTAAACAAAACAAAAGTGAAATCTAAATTTAACATTGGTTGACTCACCATTTATAATAAATACGTAAACTTTTGATCAGTAGACTTGATTTCATCTCAATATATGTTGTACCCAAGTGATATTGTGCTGACTCTACAATTTTCTCTGCAACAAATTGCATCGCATGCACGCAAGACAGACAACCATACCAAATTTTCAAGCTAGCTTCTTAACAAAGGAATTGCTAGCATGCTGATAAGAGCAGGTCCTGCCCGGGTGTTTGAGTGACCCAAGTCCAACTCAAATTTGGCTGCCAACTTAATAAGACATGAAATTATAATTGCATGACGTGAGAGAAAACCATTCAATTGCACTTGTTTTCTAATGGGTATTTTTTTATTATCATCATATCTTGAAAAAATGGAAACTAACTAAGATGATTGTTTTAAAAACATATATCTTTATTAATTGAATATATTTCAGTTAGTTCATGCCTATAATGGATGACTAGTTATTTTGGTTTTTTGCTAAAGAATTTAACTACAACCTCAACTCTGGAAAAAAAAATTATTTTTTTGGGGTATTCAGACTCAACCGCATTGTCCCCTTCATAAATTGCAGAAATTACATAATAGATTTTAGTCTTCAAAATGTTAGAACCGTGTTTTGATTTTAATCTGGTGTTAAACAAATGTTTGAGTATGTAAGAAAAAATTGACATCCTTTTTAAGCATAGTTAAGCAATTACAATTTCATTCAAAGACAAATTGACTCTTTCGAGTTGCTCCAGAGATAAAAAAAAATACTCAAATTATGACGGTACTTACCACCAACATCTTTCAATGAAGTAAGAGTGAAACAAGTAATAACTTTGAACGACGATTAGATCTTCAGAAAGTTTGAAGAAATGTAACCTCAGATATGGGTAAAACTTAAAAGACAATTTTTTGTTTTTTGTTATTTTTGGTCCTTTTTCTTTTGCAGACGAAGGCTCCTTCTTGAATAAAGCAGAATTATTGTAAATTTCCCAGGTTTCTCCCTTCTTTTCTTTACTTGGAAAAAATATTAAGTGCTCTAGGCCTTCTCCACCACATATTAGCAAACAAAAAGAATCATGTGCATAAGGTCCAAAGCCAGCTCTGGGTGAAAGCCCAAGAAAATGCGGCTTCAGGCCTCCCAAAACTGTTTGAACCCCAAAGTATTTAAGCCCTTTACTATGTATTGCTAAATTACTATTTATTAGTTTAATCCTGAGTTTTCGGAAAAAAAATTATCAAAGATAAAATCAAAATTTGATAAAATCATGGTTGATTTTATCAAATGAGGAAGAGGTTTGATAAAATCTCACCTCTTTTTAATGCAAAAGGCTGAGATTTTATCGAACATCTTCCTCATTTGATAAAATCAATGGTTGATTTTATCAAATCTTGATAAATTTTTTTTGGGAAACTAGGATAAGTCTGCCTATATCTACCTAAGCTTTAGGGATTAATTATTCAATTGTCCCGGGGCACAACATGGTGCTCTAGTTACTCCAATGCCACACATTTATTTACATGAGATGCATACACTTATGTGGGTCCCACAAGATTTTGTAGTTGAGTGTTCCGGAACACCACGTGGCTGTCATCCAAGAGCACCGCATAAGTAGACAGCTTTAGGGCCCAAATAAATGTGGTGGCAAACTTCAAATTATCAATAACTTGCCGTGTTCTTCAATTTTTGGTTCTGCTTGAAATTAATGAGGGACTGAGATTGAAAGGCACTCGAGATCAAAAAAAAGATTGAAAGGCACTAAGGAAGAAAAAGCTGAAGTCAACTACTTAGACGAAGACCAAAACGAAGACCCAATGAGCAGTATAATCTTTTTGTACGCTGTAGCTCTATTTATAAAAGGCAAAGGCCATGTAATTGTTTATCTATAAGCCTTTCAAAGAAACACTTTGTGAAGTTATATTTCTCTGGGTGGGTGATGATGGAGTACGTTCAACATTTATTGATGAGGTTATTTTGGGTATTGGTGATCATGTTAGCTGTCGAAAATGGATGCATTGGGTGTTGGGAAAAAGAAAGAATTGCTCTTTTGCAACTCAAAGATTCCATCAACTTCCCAAACGGCACTTCATTGCCATCTTGGGAGGAAGATGATTACTTGGACTGCTGTCAATGGAAACGTGTTACGTGTAATTCCACGACACGTAGAGTTATCAAACTTTCACTCCATGCTACAACAGATTGGAGCCTAGAAGATTATTCATGGTATCTAAATGCCTCTATTCTTCTCCCCTTTGAATATCTCCAAAGCCTAGACTTGTCTCGGAACCGATTGCATGGTTTCCTTGGAAACGAAGGTATGGTTTTTAAATGATGAAACCAAACGTAATCTCAAATTCAACTTTTTCTTTTTTCATTTTTATAATTCAGGTGGTTTTGGCCAGTCTATTAGCACCTCAATTAAATCTTAGGATACTAATTTCATTGTACACATGCACATACACAGCACACACACACACACACACATATATATATACACATTTGCATAGTAAATGGACTTGCACAACAAAGAAAGGGGAAGCCACTTGTAAGACCCGTGTTTTTCGCATGTAATTTATCTTTATCCACAAAGGGATTTAGTTGGTGCTTAGACAGATTTACATTTTATATGGTCTATCCCTCAGCCGTTCAATCATGTTTTGGACAGCTAGCATACGTTCGGCAATTTTAATTTAATTTTGATTTATTTTTACCAGTAAAAAACCAAAACACATCCGGGCTGTCCAAAAAACGATCTGACGGCCGAGAGATGCACAGTACAGTGCAAAGTACCCAGGTGCACAGCATGCCCACGGTTTCCATGGACATATTAGTTCAGTATTGGAGAGTTTAATTTGAATGGATTATATTGGTGTTAACCTTGTTGGAGTATGCATGTGGGCACTGCTGCCAATGGAAACGTGTTAAATCTAATTCCACAACACATAGAGTTACCCAACTTTCACTCAATGGTTTCGCTGGGAACAAAGGTATGGTTTTTGACCCCTTTTACATGATGAAATGAAACCTCATCTCAAATTCAACTTTTTCTTTTTCTCTTTTTGATAATTCAGGGGGTTTGGGCAAGCTTATTAGCCCCTCAATTAAATCTTAGAATACTAGTTTCACCATACACATACACATATCTATATATACGTTTGCGTATAGTAAATGGACTCGCACAAAAAGAGAATGGGGAAGCCATTTGTAATACCAGCATGTAATCTATCCACAAAATAAAGGATTTTGTTGGTGCTTAGACAGATTTACATATTTTATATGGTCTATTAATCTGGCAAAGAGAATTATGTGCTATATGGACGTATTAGTTCAATATTGGAGAATTTAATTTGCGTGGAGGATATTTGTGTTAATTTTGTGGCCGTATGCATGGTCTTGAAGATAAGTTTGTTATTATGAGGAAAAGGCAAGGAAACAAAAGAAGAAAAAGACAAATATTAAAGGACAAGAGTAATGATTTTAGGTTAATTTGATGAGTCAACTTGATTTTGAGGAGAGTTTGGGGTGTTACACCACTGTCATACCTGTTTTACACACAGCAACCACGGAAATTGGTGGGGGCTGTGTGCAGGTATTGCAGTTGAAGTATTTTCCAGTCTTATCCCAGGCAGTTAATACATTGAAATGTCCGGGAAGAGGTTATTATCCTTTTGTTTGGGGACAAAAGTGAAAATTACTTTTGTGAACCAGGCTTCACAAGAGAGAGACGCCAGTTTGGTGCTCTCCTTTTTATTCATTCAAGAATTCTTTCAATCTATCCGAAGCCTAGAATTGTCTTGGAATCAATTGCGAAGTTTTGTCGGGAAAGAAAGACGTTATGGTTTCAGACCTCTATAGCAATACGGGTGAATTATGTCTAAGTGGAAGACTTGTCATTTGAGCCAACTCCAATCAATATGTCAATTGCCTAAGTGTTATTTGATATCTCCGCTCTCATGACAAATTTGATATGTGATTTCAAATAATTTTGCTCGTATAATTTTCTTCCCCAAACCTAATAAGTATCATTGGCCTTGAGATGTCAAATTGACACAGAAGCCGTCAAAAAATAAATGACATCTGTTTTGGAGGCTGAATAAGAAGATTATTCTTTTAAGTTAATTTACTTTCTTTTAAGATTGAAACTTACAGTTATAACATTTGTTTTGAGTGATAAATGAAATTATTGTATACGGCTTCTGTGCTCTACTAATGCTATAAGTTAATTTTAGTATCACCCTGGCACCCGCATGTCTATGCCCCTGCTCATTGCGAGATCAAACAAAAAAGAAAAGAAAAGAAAAAATAACATGAATCTCAAATTCCAAATTCTCTTAATCAAATTTGTTTCTCTTGCAGGTATTGGAATATTGTCAAATTTGACCAATTTGGAGGAGCTTGATTTTCACGGGAATTATCTTGAAAATAGCATACTACTGTCTTTGAACAAACTTTCAAACCTGAAGATTCTAAATTTGGCCAGAAACGAATTGAACGGGTCAATTTCTATTAATGGTAAGTTTAAAATACGTACTATAGTTCAGTTTTATCTTACTGAAAACTAGAAGTCAAAACACAAGCTCTCTTTTTTTCCTGAAAAATGCTTTGGACATTAAATTCTGATACACAAATGTAACCGCTACCGTTCGATATTTGTTCCACATGCATCAATTAATGGATCTGAACACATTTACATCCGATTTGTGCCTGAACATATTTGCCCATAGTACTAGTCTTTTTTCCCTGATTCGTAATTTATTGCATATTGTTCTTTTTCAAATGTTTCATGTTTTGCCTAGGTGTCATTTGACATCTACGCTCTCATTTCAAATTTGATATGTGATGTCAAATAATTTTTTTCCAATACTTTTGTTTCCCCAAACCCAATAAGTATCCATAAAAAGGAAATTTGGCATATTAATTTGTAGTGGGCATCCTAGAGACGTCAAATTGACATAGAAGCCTTTCAAAAAAAAAATTGACACGTCTGCATATTTGCAGTCAAGATCGGAAATGCTCTAAGGTTAAACTAATAAATGAACTCTCTTGTGGAGGCTGTATAAGAAGATCATTCTTTTAGGTTATTATACTTTCTTTTAAGATTGAGTTTTTTTGTATCAACATCAGTGGCGGAGCACAGAATTCCTATTTTAAAAGGGACCAAACCGCATATATTCTCAGTAGTGGCGGATCAAATATGTTCCTCTAGAGGGATCACGGTGGAAGGCCACCAAGCTCGCACCACTTTCTATTTTTCAATTTGAAAATGAGTATAGATATTTTTTTATTTTGTGTCAGTGTTAGTTAATTTAAGCTTGTAGAAAACTACACAAAATGTAAAAAATAAAAAAATAAAAATTGATAACTAGATGTCCAGCCGTCCAGACAAGCTTATGCGTACCTCAGCTAATTCCGGGGCCTTGGTGGTAATGAACGGGGTTATCTAGTGGCCCAAGAGTTTTGCTGGTAATGGCAATCGAACCTGAGACCTTAGGTTGGAGCAAATCTCATAGTCTCAAAATAAGACCACTTTTTCAACCCTTTGGGGTTAGTAATTTTGTAATGGGTGTTGGGAAAAAGAAAGAATTGCTCTTTTGCAACTCAAAGATTCCATCAATTTTCCAAATGGCACTTCATTGCCATCTTGGGAGGAGGATAATTACTTGGACTGTTGTCAATGGGAACGTGTTACGTGTAATTTCACGACACATCGAGTTATCAAACTTTCACTCAACACTTCTAGAGATTGGAGACAAGATGATTATTGGTATCTAAATGCCTCTATTCTTCGAGAGCAATTTTGTTCACCCTCCTCAAAAGAGGGTGAACAAAACCCTCCCTTCTATTGGTTGAAAAGTGTGGGTCCCATCATAACGTGATGTCATGCTTACCAAAAAGTGTATTGTAGAGGTAAGCATGACATCACTTTGTAGTGGGATCCACACCAGTTCAACCAATAAGAGTGAGGGTTTTGTTCACCCTCTTTAAAGGAGGGTGAACAAAATTGCACTCCTATTCTTCTCCCCTTTGAATCTCTCCAAAGCCTAGACTTGTCTCAGCATGGTTTCCTTGGAAATGAAGGTATGGTTTTTGACCTCTTTTAAATGATGAAATGAAACCTAATCTCAAATTCAATTTTTTCTTTTTTCTTTTTGATAACTCAGGGGGTTTGGGCCAGTCTATTAATTAGCGCCTCAATTAAATATTAGGAAACTAATTTCGTAGTATATATAGACACACAAAATCACATTTGCATAGTAATTAAATGAACTTGCACAAAAGAGAAAGCGGAAGCCATTTGTTAGACCAAGATTTTTCGCATGTAATCTATCCACAAAATAAGCGATTTTGTTGGTGCTTAGACAAATTAACATATTTCATATGGTCTATTATTCTGGTAAAGAGAATTTTTTGCTATATGAACGTATTATATCAATATTGGAGAATTTAATTTGCACGGAGGATATTGATGTTAATTTTGTGGGAGTATGCACGTGGGCACTGATGTGTTAATTTTGTTGATTTGTGGAAGATTGTCGTGTGAGTCCAAGGATTTGTGTAGATTTTGAAGAGAGAATGTAGATGGGCGATTTTAGCGTTCGTTTCGTAGTTTTTGGCCCCAAGTTTTTTGAAAATTTGCAAGCCGTACTGATTCTGGGAAAAACCTAAAACCGGTTCAAGAAGCATTTTGGAGGTTCTGGAACACGGGAACGGTTCTGGGTAAAGCTAGAACCGGTTCGGGTATAAAATTTTGGCTACTGATCAATTGCTACCGGTTCTAAGAAAAACATTAAACCGGTTCAAGCTGGAAAATTTAAAAAACGCTTCACCGTGTACCGAAACAACTCCCATGCAAGCACAACAAACACCTTCCCAACTCTTCCAAATACCATTACAAACAAGAAATCGATTTCCCAACAATCCACCAAATTTCCGGCGCACCAAATACATCTACCCTCATACAAATATTTCATAATGAACATAATTTTTTATTTAAAATGCATTCACACCAATCATGAACAAGTAAAACAAATGGGTTTTAAATTACAGGTCTTCACAGTGGCTGATCAATGAAGTTCCTCTAGAGGCATCACGTTTGAAGGCCACCAAGCTATTTGTTGCTATAAGTTTGAGGAAGAGAATTGTTTGTATATGTAATCGTCATTTACATTTACACGTGCTTCCAAGAAAAAGATGGTAGCGTGGAATTTTAGAATTTTAGAACTTTTTTATCCATCCAAGGGACTTACAGGCCGAAGCCCATTCCATATACGTTTTTCAAATTAACCAGAAAACTAATACAATTGGTGGAAATATTTTTTGTTGTGCAAGGCTCGATCATCCTGGCATTGGCCCCATGTCTATGCCCCTGCTCATTGTGAGATAAACAAACAACGAGAAAATATAAGTTGAATCCCAGATTTCAAATTCTCTTAATCAAATTCCAAATTCCCATTTGTTTCTCTTGCAGGTATTGGAACATTGTCAAATTTGAGTAATTTGGATGAGCTTGATCTTAGCTGGAATTTTGAGCTTGGCAATAGCATACTACCATCTTTGAACAAGCTTTCAAACCTGAAGATTCTAAATTTGGCTGGAAACAGATTGAACGGGTCAATTTCTATTAATGGTAAGTTTAAAATACGTACTACAGTTTTATCTTACCAAAACTAGAAGTCAGAACAATCTCTATTTTTTTTCCCAAAATTGTCACGCCCCGTCCCGGAATAGCACCTCATTAGCCTATCTTGACACGACATGTGACAACACCAAACAACGACTACCAACAATTCTAAAGTACAACCAAAAAGAATTAAAGTTTAACAATCCCATTTTATATATAGCTCAAAACAACTACAGCGGAAGTCTGGAAAGACATAAACTACACATAAACAGCTACCGTCCAAACTAACTATACAAACATCAACTACAAGCCAGAAGACAATACTACTACGGGCCTCAAACCGCACAATGTGACCCGTAGTGCAAAACTGGAACCCAATATGATTTCCAAGAGTGTATATGAGACATGGATGTTGTTCAATGGAAGCAGTAAATCCAAACATCAACAATAATTATTCGCAAGGAAATAATCGACACAAAATCATTTAATCGACATGAAGTCGAGATCTCGACACGAAGTCATATTTTTGGCATAAGAAAAATGCTTTGGATAGAAATTCTAATGCGCAGACGTGACCGCAACCGTCCGATATTTGTCCCACATGCATCAAACGGATCAAAACACATTTAACCGCAACCATTTGATATTTGTCCCTCATGCATCAAAAAGATCTGAACACATTTATATCCGAATCTGTATCTAATCAGATTTACTAGTCTTATAATTGCTGATTCATAATTTGTTGCCTATAATCCTTTTCCAATTGTTTATGGTTTATTTTTCATTTCTTTTTAACACAGAATTTGATGGTTTGAACAACTTGAAGGAGCTAGACTTGAGCGACAACAAGGTTGCCAGTATGATAGTCACCGGTATGGAATGGAAATCTTAACTACTTATTTTTTTTTTGGACATGCAAAAAATGATGTTAGTTGCTAATTATTCTTACGTATGGGGTATATGGTGCCTACCAACTTGACTACCACTCCACTTGCAACAAGACTACCTTTAGCCATATTCGTTTTGATAGCCATCACGAGTAACAGTATGATCTTAATCTTTAGGGGAATTTGCACTTACACCCCCGGTACTTTACACGATTTTTATAGACACTCCGTGAACTCCATTTTTAGGCACTTACACCCCTCGTACTTCTGACTAAATTGCAACTGCCAAAAAATCTGTTAAGATAGACGGAGAAGTGAAGGGAGGGAGTTTTCGCAATCTATAATGACTAAAATACCTAGGAAGCCATTTATAAGGCTTATCAACATCCACTTCACAAAAAAAAAAACATCCACTTCACAAAAAAACTGAGCATTGCAAACCCCCAAACCTTAAATTTTTCAACTCGTTAAAAAACAAAATAAATGCAACGCTACAACTACTGAAAAAGAGCAACTGGAAAAGGCAATTCAATTCAATTCTTCATTGAATGAAGGCTGCTTGGGCAACCTAAACCGCCACACATCAAGCTCCACTCATGAATGAAGACTGCTTGGGCTCGAGCCAGAGCTAGCTGGTACAGTATTGGTGGAACCTTGTCTAGTCTCGATTTTATATGTACGGTCGTAGATCGACTTAGAGCTCAAGCTAAAATATTACAATAAATATAAAAATCTGATTCTATTAAAAAACAGGTAACAGACTGTTGTGTCGAAAATTCCAACACAAACAGCAATAAGTATCTCTGAATGCAATGTAAGGAGATAAAATAAATAAAAACAGAGGATAGATGTTAGTCCTAGCACCGATAAATCTCCAAAAGGGAAACGGAGAATTCAGGGCAAAAAAAAAAAAAGACTAGTAAAGAATCATAGTGCTTGCTTTGGAACTATAGTTATTGAATAGACAAAAAAAACATGTACAGATTTAGCCGGAGCATATTTTCCTTTAGGCAACAACTAGCATGTCCCTGAACCAAGCATCCAGAGGCTTACCGTTCGCGTACAAAACCACCAACCCCGCTACCTCTAGTCACGATCTTTGTCACCCCAGGGTAGAACTCAACAGTTTCAGTGCTGATGTTAGCGCCGATGCCATCTTCGTCATCGAATCGAAAGCAATCGAGGGTTTCTTGAGTGGAAAGGAAGTACCAAAACCTTGGCGAAGAGAGGTCAAATTGGGTTCACAGAGAAAGGGGAAGGAGAAGGCGAAGGTGAGGGAATCTGGTGCAGTTTTTTGAAAACATCAATCCATTAAAGAAAACACAAAGACAAATCCTTTGCCAAAACGGAATCTAAGTTGGCGGAATATAACCCAAAGAAAATGAATACTACCATTATGACAATGCGCCACTCTATTGCACTCCTTCTCCACCAAAGAAAAGACCATTTGGAATCTGGTGCAATTGGATAAAGGGGAAGGGGTGTTTTCAGGGATGTTTTTATTTTGGTTGATTCTATTGGCAACCTGTGAAATGCTACATACAACCCGGGCAAAATAAATACAAAATCCTTCCATACAAAAAGACCATTTAGCAAGTAAATTAAAATTCGGGAGTTAATTCCAGAAAACATTGTTTAATTTTGAGAGTCAATTCCCGAACTGTCATTGCGAAAAACTTCTCATTGTTATGTTTTGACTTGTAATTTCTAAATTATGGTTAGTTTTTTGGGAGTTGTTTACCAAATTTGCTAACAAATATGGGATTCAATTCCCGTTTCAAATTTGGGGGGAAAATTACTATAAGGGTATTTTGGGAACTTAACCAGGTTTTTTGTAGCAAAAAAATGTATTTGCCACCTCAACCGGGTTGTATGTAGCAATTGGGTTTTATGAAGTAAAAAACAGGTTGGCAATAGAATCACCTATTTATTTTCTCTCTAAGTGAATGGGCATTTAAGACTCTTCAGTTGTTTCGTTAAAGGCATCCAGAGTTGCAGTTTAGTCAGAAGTACAAGGGTTGTAAGAGTGTAATGCAGTTCAGGGGTGTCTTTGCAAATCGGGTAGAGTACGGGGAATATAACTGCAAATTCCCCTAATGTTTATGCAAATAGTGGTAAAATGTGGTCAAACTTTGCTTCCATTCGCCTAAATCTACTATTCTACAGGTACCCAAGAAGAATCAGGAATATTGAACAAGTTAGAGGTCCTTTATCTAAGGGAAAATAAACTCAATGACACTATTTGGTCAATTTTTAGAGAGCTTTCATCAATCAAGACACTGGACTTGAGTTACAATTTTGACTTGCGTGGAGCTGTTCACAATAACGGTACCTCTTATAAGCAATTTTGTTATAATTAACCTTATTAGCACGTTCGTCTGCCAGAGTATTTAGAAATTTATTCCTATGCCAATTTTGTTGAACCAATTATTACAGACTTGAAAAGCCTCAGCAACGTTAAAACTTTGCTCATGGATGGTGCCATACTCCACACCGACTTTCTTCGGAACATGAGAGTGATCATGACTTCCATTCAAGCATTATCATTGACAGATTGTGAAATCAATCCTCTTCTACCGATTGAAGGTATGACGGAATTGTCGTTCTATTCCCCCTCCAAATAAAAAGAGGAAAAAGAAGAAACATATTATTCTCTATGTATTATGCATGTTAAATATCATCAAGCTAAGCTTTTAAGTGCGTTTCTTTTGTTTCAAGGACTGTGCAACTTAAAGACTCTCCGAGAGCTTGACATCACAGGAACTGATTTTAGGGGTACTTTACCATGGTGCCTGGGGAACTTAACATCACTTCGACTATTGGATCTCACTTCTAATCATTTTACGGGAAATATTGCTCAGTCTTCTCTTATCAATCTGACATCCCTCGAATACCTTGCAATTTCAAACAATGACTTTGAAATTCCAATCTCATTCAAGTCATTCTTTAACCACTCCAAACTTGAAGTCATTGAGAGCCTGAACAACAAGTTGTTAGAAGATGATGACTTTCTTGCCACATCCCCAAGTTTCCAGCTAATCGGACTTCGTTTGCCCAGTTCTCAACAAGGCAAAATCACCAGATCGTTTCCCCACTTTCTCTACCATCAACATGATCTTAAATTGGTTGAGCTCCGTCAAATCGGCTTCAATGGGAAGTTTCCAAATTGGTTGTTGTACAACAATACGAGAATGAAAGCACTTCTTCTATCTTCCAATTCATTTGGTGGACCATTATTGTTGCCTTCGCTTCCTGCGAGAACACTTTTAGAATTGGAAATCTCTAAGAATCATCTAGAGGGATTCATTCCTTACAAAATAGCCAGCTCTTTCCCGAGTTTACAAATCTTGAATATGTCTACAAACAACTTTGGAGGCAACATTCCCTCTTCGTTTGGGGACATGACTACTCTAACTTGGCTAGATTTATCCAATAACAAACTATCTGGTGAACTACCGGTGCATTTGGCCATACGTTGCCACCGCTTGCAGTTACTGAAACTATCAAATAACAGCTTGAAAGGCCCAATACTACCCCATCAAAACAATCTAACCCAGTTGTATATCTTGCATTCCGACCACAATGGCTTCACAGAAATTCCGCCTACCTTGTCTTTAAGCCCTTTGAAATGGTTAGATGCCAGTGCTAATCAACTAGTAGGAAAGATTCCAGAGTTCATCGGGAATATGTCGTTATTAGTACTAGCCATGGCCAGTAATCGTTTTGAAGGTACTATTCCAGCTGAATTTTGTCAACTCAATAGCCTCTACTCGTTGGATCTTTCAGAAAACTATATCACTGGGGCCATACCATCTTGCTTCAATTCACCCAATATGTTGACTATTATCCGGTTGTCCAAAAATAGGCTACATGGACCTTTTCCAGTGGCCTTTCAAAACAACTCTATAATGGAGCTTGATCTCTCTTATAATCAATTCAGTGGCAATATTCCTCCTTGGATAGGCAACCTTTCCGAACTTACGGTTCTTCTCTTGCAAAATAATCATTTTGAAGGCAATATTCCAAAGGAATTATGCCACCTGTCCTACTTAACCTTGATTGATCTTTCTTCCAACAATCTCTCTGGCAGCATCATCTCTTGCATTAGTAATGTTAAATTCAACGGAACAGACGGGGTAGTAGATGGGTCTCGCGATGGTATTGATTACTTGCCATCTAACTTCACGTCATTGTTGCATGATCTGAGAACAAAGGGAGAAGAAATTGAATTCGACATGTTTATTAGTACTGATAGTTTTAGTTTACTAGATGAGGTAAAGTTTCAAACAAAGGGGATGTCCTTGACCTATAAGGGAACAGTTCTACAGCTTTTCTCAGGAATTAATCTCTCCCACAATAGATTGACTGGCCCCATACCACCAGAAATCGGAAACCTTAGCAATATCAAAGTGTTGAACTTGTCCCACAATTACTTGGCCGGAACAATCCCTGCAACATTTTCAAACTTGAAAAGCATAGAAAGCTTGGATCTTTCCTACAACCACCTCAGTGGAAAAATCCCCTCCCAGCTCACGGACCTAAACTTCTTGGCTGTTTTCAATCTGTCCTACAATAACTTGAGTGGAAGGATGCCTCCGAGAGTAAACCAATTTGGAACTTTTGAATCGAATAGCTACATTGAAAATCCACTTCTTTGCGGAGAACCACTGCCAAGGAAGTGCAATGCGGATTATTCACCTCCACCGACGTCAAGAGCTACAATAAATGGTAGTGAAGAGGATTCTGATTTCATGGACATGGATACTTTTTATATGAGCTTTGCAGGGTCTTACGTAACTGTGGTGTTGGCAATTGTGGCAATTTTGTTCATAAATCCTTATTGGCGAAGCGCATGGTTTCATCTTGTTGAGGTTTTCCTCACCTCCTCCTCCTATTTTGTTGTGGACAATCTCGTGTACCCTGTGCGTGGATTTCTTTGGAAATAAGCAGCGTACCTCTCACTGTCTCATGGGGTACTTAAGGTACCGTAAAAAGTTTCTTATGGATTGTTTTTTGTACTGAATAAATTTGCAAAGTTAATTACTTGTTGTAATTTGTAATGGTTCAGTTCTATATGTTTGACCAAAAACCTTGTGATATCATTCTAGATTTGTGCTATATTTGATGTACAATAATATGCATCAATAAGTGTTATGCACCCGAATGTCGTACCTGAAGAGAATCTCCAATAACCTCTCTAAATTTGTGTGTATAAACTGTGTATTAGGATAAAAAAGAAAAGAGTATTAACAAAGGATCTTGAGCATAGGAATGTAGTAAAATAAAAATAAAAAAACCAAAAGTCCAAACAAACAGGAACAACGGATTTACGTCGTCACCCAATCTGGGATACATCACAGCTAGTTTCTCGAACCTGAGACCTTAATTAAAAGAAAACTAACCCGTAAGTCTTAAGGCCTCGACCACCAAGTCTCGTTGGCATCTGTATGCCGCATGATCGACTTCCCTATGTTGCCCAACTTTAGAAGCACGAAAAACTGAACCCTTGGTTTCTTCCTGCACGGTCTAAAGTAAATAATTCTGATAAAGTATGCAAATGGTGTCAAGGTACTCAGTTTTGGTCATATGTCTAAAGTCAATAATTCTATCTCGTTGAAGTTCTAAGCGGCTTTTGTAATTGCATTAGACTACATTTCAGAACAACCACCGAAACTACATTCGACATGGATCGAATGCAAGACTAATTAACAATGGTCGTAAGAAAGTCATTTTTCAGAAAAAGTTTTTTCAAAACTCCAGGGAAGAGACACCCACAAATTCAAAATTATTTTACGTACAACAATAACCCTTCAGTTATAATAAGACCAAAAATAATCTTACAATACAAAAATTCTTCTCATGTACGAGAACCACAACTGGAAAATAAAATTGGTTTCTCTACACACAAAAATATTAGTCCGCTACATAACATATGATGAACTATATTTTCTGTAGCACAACAAATGTGTAGAACTTCCCAACCTTTAAAGCACGATCCCAACATTAAAGCACAAGATGAACCAAAATGGCTAAAAGCACTTCTTTTGAATGTAATTCAGCTTGGATGCCTCAAGTGCCTAGTGAAAAGAAGAGAAACCCACCACACTTACTAAAACTAATCCTGCTTTCACAACGAAAGTAACGAAGGGAAGTAGACCTTCCCTGACCACATACGAAAACAAAACAGACACATACCAGACCCAAAGCAGCCTACAGATACAACAGAATTGACACAACACCAGCTATATGAAGAGGAAAAAAATACAAGAAGCTACAGTCTTATTGGAACACGGAACCTGATTTCTGGAGCACCTTTTGACCCTTCTCCAAGTACCAAAACAAGCCCTTGCGTCAGAAACAACCTCCACAGAAGTTTACACAGTTTGAAAGATCTTAGCATTCCTCTCAAACCACACATAGTACGTGGCTGTAGTGAAAACCAATTTGTATACAGCACCAATTCTAAAAATAAGAGTACTTCTAGCAATAGCGTACATCTTCTATAGGGGATAAAGGGACCCCAAAATCTGGGCAAATTATGCACATCGGTTTAAGATCAAACTTGCATGAAATTGAAGTTAACGGAAGAAACAGTCCGTTTTTATCATACTAACTTTCTTTGGTATCTCATGGAGACGAATATTCAGACGGGAGAGAAGAAATCTAAGCCAACAATATGGCTGTTTCTGGCTGTAGCAACGAATACCTCGAAATCAAACATAAAGCATAGGAGCTAGGTTAAAGATTTACAACTGATATCCTTGCAGCGCTAGATGGGAGAGTTTGTAAGTTGTTATAACTAAGCAAGCAATTTGTACACTTGTTTGATGGAGGCCTTCTAGCTATTGGTTGGTTACAACAAGGCAAGGGCCAAGGGTCAATAGTACTCAAAATCAATACTATTGAGACAACATTCATGTTGCTAAATGGATGAATAGAAGCCCGGAAAGCTCAAATCAGAAGAAGAGTGATCCGAAGCTGCGTGACTTAATAATGTTGAGCACAGACAATAACAAAAAAAGGTCAAGCATGTCCAAATGGGATAAATAGTTTCTTACAAATCTATTCTTATAGTGCTTGTCAAAACTCGGATGAGGGAAAGCTCCTCTGTACAAGGAAACCTCTCTAAGAAGTAATTTCCTCCACTAACATGAGAAATCGACACAAACAATCAACTGCAATGACCATGTGTGGTCAAAGGGAGGCCTTGATTGGTGCCCAAAAATCTTTTTTTCCTCAATTGTAAAGCTCCCTACAGCTCAATCATGTATCTTTTCTATCTCCATAAGCCATCAAGTCATCATATGATAATTCATCTTCTTGTAACAGGAGCAAGGTTAACAATGGTAGAGCATTTTTGGGGGGGGGGAAGAAGTCGATGCAAGAAACAATTGAGTGACACAAATTCCACCTTGTATATGGAAGAGAGAAGTAGCAAACTCACAACTGATGTTCAGATAAAACCAGACAAAACATTATTGGGAAGACACATTGTCTTGATAGTGATCGCTCATTTAGGCTGTTAAATTCCTTGTGTTAAGAGGCCTAAAAAGGCCGAACGAATCTCACAAATTATAAGTAACATCCAAGAGACTGAACGCAAGACATCCATAATCTCAACCAATGCCATAAATTCCACAAAAATACGTATCGGAACAGGTCCAACAGGAACAGAACTATAACGTTTGTGCATCTAGTTTCGAGAGAAATACAACGTTGAACATGCTTAAACTCACGACCCTGGGGAGGGAGAGAGTTTCACCCCACACCAACTCAGTGGTAACATATCAGATCAATTGCAGTGGAGAGTTCCTAGATTGGAATATTTCGAAAAGAGAGTGAACCCAAGACTAACATCCAAGAGACTGAACACAAAACACCAAAATCTCATTCAATGTCAATATGAACAAAAGCACTTATTCAAACAAGAACAACTACTAGTAAAATTGATCAAACATAAGGAAAATGCAAAAAGATCTCATCGAATGACAACAATCAGAACACAATATCTTATTCAAATGAGAACAACTAGCACAATACTGATCAAAAACCCATTCGAATTCCATTTACTGAAGCAGCTTCCCAGCTTGGAAAACCTCAAACATCAAACCCTCCGAGTAAGACTAATCAATTCCATTCTCCTTCAAAAACTCCTCAATCAACTTCTTAGCCTTTTCCCCTATTTCAATCGGTCAAAAAGGTTCGACCCAGATTGAATTTGGTGCTTTGTCTAAAAAAAAATCAAATTGGTTTTTTCTTTTTTTGTCTTTATTATTTTATTTTTTTGTTAGTTTTTCTTTTAGAATTTTTTAGATTATTGGTTTGTCAAGAAAAGATGAATCTAAAAAGAAATTATTAAATTTTTAAAAAACTTAACAAAAACAGAAATAATCCAAATTTTTGTGGATTATTAAATTATTTGTCTTTATTCACAAAATTTTAGTTTACTTAATATTTTTTTACTCTTTAAATTTCTCTCATTGAGACGAATTCATAATCCACAACAAAATGACAACAAATTAAAAAATGCCAAAATAATTTTTTAAGTGAAGGCAAAAAAGTAAGCCATTTAGTTTATTTTTCCAAAGCAACTAGGAGTTGTATTTAGTTGCCTAGGTTGAGGAAATTCACAAAAAAATGTTTTGATCCCCATAGTCTTACTCTATATAAATTTAGACTCCTGAAGATAGATAATCTATCTGATTGTGGTTGATGAGATCCATTCTCCTCATTATATTAAATATATGATTTGTATATTTTTTTTCTCCTTGACCCTTATAATTGATCATAGCTCAATCACATCTCTATGGATATTGAATGAGAGAAACATTGTGGATTCTTCTTTTTTATTTTAGGAAACAATTATATTTCTTTCCTTTTCTTTTATAAACAACTTTTCTTATGGAGTATTATAGATCAGTCCATCACTCATTTTCAAGGATCCGGGGGTGATGTGCATCCCAGCACTATGTTGTGCAGTCTCACGTTGCGGCTACGTCGACATCTTTCTGATGATCGGAAACATTTACCTTGTAGAGCTCATCGAATAATACAAGTGTACCAAAAATCAACTTGATCGGATATCGTTTAGTGTCTCATCAAAACACAAATAACTTATAAAAAAATGGGTTTAGTGGTTTTGATCCAGTGTTTGTGTCTGTTTGTGTTCAACTTCTTTTCAAGGTATTTGTGTTCCGATGATTCACTTAATGATATCCGATCAAGTTAATTTTTGATACACTCATAATACTCAACGAGCTCTACGCGGTGAACATCTCCGATTGTTGGAATGATGCCATCGTGGCCACACCGTGAGTGCATAGCACGTTGCTGCGCATCACCTCCCCAGGTCCTATTTTCAAGGCTATTTTCAAGGCTGAGTTTTTTTAGACTTGCTAAAAGCAACCAATAGCCAACTCCCGTTCTTAATTCAATTCTTGCACAACGTTATTCAATATCAAAAAGTAGATTTATAATCAGAAATCTAAATATCATTAATTTTCAACTCATTCAACTCCAATCCTTACCTGCAATCACGACCGTCAGATCGGCAATTTAAGGTTCGGATTGCTCATTACGTCCTTCCCTCATCATATTGCCCAATTGATGCAAACACCGCAACAATCTTGAGATTTTTTTTTTTTTTTTGAACTACAAAAATTTGGAAGGGGCAACCGTAACAACTCCCATTGTGTGCGACCATTGGGGCTGGCCAACCCACGGTGAAATATCCGGTACGAGCCATAACTACTCTCCAGAAGGATAAGTTGTCACCACAGCACCACATAAGTACTCAATGGACAAGGGACCCTTTACGCTAGTCTTGCAGCTGGTGAGACTCAAACCTTGTCAAAGTGTGTACAAATGAACAAGAACCTTTAGATTGGTCATTGGATTAAATGCTCAATGGTTGTGGCATCAAGTCATAGCAGGGGAGATAATCATATTCAAGATGGAACTTCCTTTCGGGGTGTGTTAGATTTTGTTGGAATACCAACCAAAACAGTAACACAAGAGTAACAAAATGAAGCAGACCTTCCCTAACCACATACTACATCAAAACAAAGACGTGGCCAACGGAAGTTCCAAGCTTTTGAAATTTTTTAGATATACGTGAAGGGAGTGATGTGTCTTGAAAAGCATGAAAAATCCAAATAAACCTCTACACGGAAGGGCGCCTACAGATACAACAGGAATTCACACACAACACCAAGGTGAAGAAAAAAAAATACAAGAAGCGATGTTCCAATTGGAACACGGAACCTGATTTCTGGAGCACCTTTTAACCCTCGTCCTTCTCCAAGTACTGAGACAAGCCCTTGCATCAGAAACTACCAGGCCCGAAGCAACCTCCACGGACGTTGGCACAGTTTGAAAGATCATAGCATTCCTCTCAAGCGACACATGGACATGCTATCATCTGCAGCAAAAACCAATTTGTACACAACATGCAGGAAACTAGGACAATTTCTAAAATTACTAGCTCATTCAACTTCTTAGACCAAACTTAAGAGGGCTTCCATCAATCGCACATCTGCTTAAGAGGGTAACCCCAAAATCTGGGCAGAGTACGCACGTCTATTTCAGATCGAACTTGGATGAAATTGAAGTAAACAATGGAAGAAACTGTCTCCGTTTTTAGAATAAACTAATTTCTCACGACTTTTTATGGGATGTATTGTGAGAGTATGACTTGTCATGGTTTTTGAAAAAAACTATTTTTTGTTAGTGGAATGGGGCCTCAGGCAAGAAAAGTCTAAGCCAACAATATGGCTGTTTCCGGCTATAGCAATGAATACCTCGAAATCAAACACAAAGCAGAGTGGCTAGGTTAAAGATTTACAGCTGATTGCAGCGGGAATTCAAGATGGGAGAGTTGGTAAGCTTTATAACTAAGCAAGCAGCCTTTGTACTTGAGCTCATTTTGTGATTAGTTTCCAGCTTCCAGCTATTGGTTGGTGGCAAACGTCAATAGTACTCAAAATCAACACTATTGAAACAACATTCATGTTGCAAAAATGAATGAACAGAAGCCATGAAAGCTCAACTCAGTCATGCATCTTTTCTAACTCGATAAGCAGTCAAGTGATCATATGATAGTTCATCTCTTTGTAACCGGAGTGAGGATAACAACAGTAGCATTTTGAAGGGGGAAGAGAAGTGCACTGAAGAAACAACTGAGTGACACCAATTCCACCTTGAATCTAGAAAAGAGAAGAAGCAAACTCACAAGTCACAATTGATGTTCGAAAAAGTAAAACCGCCGGAGGGAATATGGAATCCAGCATAACCCGCTGGTTTAGGTATACATATGTTTTAAAAAAAATTTGGCCTCCTTTGAGTAAAAAATTTAATCCAATTTTTTTGTTTTTTGAGGTACAAAAAACCAGAGTGTTTTGGGTAACCCATTTCCGTGGGCCCCAAATACAGCAGTCCTTTTTTCTCTCTGCAAACTTTGCGTGGAAGATATGAGGGGTGAGTACTACCTGGTCCCACCCACCAGTAGAAACACATGCAACTAATAAAAGCTACTTTTTTAAAGTGTACTTTTCTCCGCATTTACCGCTGTGGCCATCTATCAAACACCAGAATACACTGATTTCTGAAATTGCAAGGGGCGTGGGCCAGACTTGTGTTAAATTTTGGGAAGTTGGACCGAAGTTTGTGGTCCTCACTCCACACATTTTTCGTGTGTCCTCACTCCACACGTTGCAGTCCTCACTCCACACATTTTTCGTGTGTCCCTGTATTCACAGCTACGTGTCGTGATTTGGAATCATACGAATGTGGTGTCAATAGTGCAATTATCGATAACTTGATGCCTAGTTTTAAAACGTGATTGAAAGAGATGGTGTGGAGCCCATCTTGGCCCCCCTTTAATAATCAAAACCATCTATTTTGTAAAAACTAAAGTGTATATATCATCTTGCAAAAATCAACCGTCCATTGTTTTCCAAACAAATTAGAAACTTAAAGATATGCGGTACTAAGGTGGGTCAAGGCGAGCCCCACACACCTTATTACTGTTTTTGGGTCTGGGTAATGAGAAAAAAGGGAGTGTTTATAGAATTAGTATGTGTCGTGTTATTGGGTTTAGTTCTGGTTGATATATTTACAGAGGCTGAGATGGAAAGGAACTAATCAGCTACCAAGGAAGAAAAACTTGAAGTCAACTATTACGACGAAGACGAAGACGATGCACAGTCGTCAGTGACAAACCCATCAAAGATTCCATCAATTTCCCACACGGCACTTCGTTGCCATCTTGGGAGTAATAAGATGATTACTTTGGACAAAAAAAAGCTATACACACAACAAATCTCACAAAACACCCACACAACACTCTTACAATGTCACATAGGTATGCGTCCCACACATGGGGCTCACCCCGATGTGAGAGTGTTGTGTGGATTTGTCGTGTGTGTAGCATTGTCGGAAATTCACTATGACATACTCACAATTGCATAATCAAACTTGTTACATCACCTTTTTAAATAAAAACTATGAACATAGAAAACTGTTTCCAAATTAATAAGAACTCTATTTTAGAAATAGAAAATAATTTTTCAAAAAAACTTTCTTAAAACTATTTTTGGAAACTGTTATTTTGAAGAAAAACAATTTTCTAAACAAAAAACAATTTGAAAACAATTTTGTAAACGGCTTATGAAAAGAAAAAGTTTTTGAAACTGTTTTCTAAACATAATTCTTTGAAAACATTGTTGAGAGCGAAGGTTTTTGCCTAATAATAGATGTACTTGATTAAGGAGGTGTGAATGGTTAACTGAATTTGAATATTGTGAACAAAGTTGTTAGTTTTGATTATCCAAGTGCCAAATTTGGTTATTGGTTAAGAGGTTACCAAGATTGGTTATTCCAATATAAATACTTGGTTTACTAACAAATACTGTTGATAACTTTAACAACCTTTTAGGCCTCCCTTAAACTGGTCTATATTCGTCTTTAATGAACAAAAAAATAGTTTTGACCTTAATTTTATACTTTTTAGATTTGTATCGTCGAGAAAAACCAATAAACCATGAAAAATTGACAAAAAATTATCAAATGTTAATTTTTTTAATAAAAATAAAACGAATAAACCAAAAAACTAGTTTAAGTTTTGTTTAAGCCATTGTGGATACTGTGAGGAGTAAACTGAATTATTGCAGAATCGAGTGGGGTACAGTTGATTCGCCACCGAATTATTGAATTTCCAACCACTAGGAGGGTCCAAATAAAAGCTCACGGAGAGAATCAAGCTCCAAAGCCAACGAAAAATTTAATAAGGCTCTTAAATGCCAGGTGGCTTCCCTAACCCTCCAAGTTTCTCCCCTCTTTTCTTTACTTGGAAAAAATATTTAGCGTTTTATGCCCTTCTCCACCACACATTAGCAAAGAAAAAGAATTCGGTGCCTAAGGTCCAAAGCCAGCTCTGGGTGAAAGCCCAAGAAAATGCGGCTTCGGGCCTCCCAAAACTGTTTGAAATAGAGGCCCCAAAATATTTAGGCCCCTTACTATATATATGTAGTGCTAAATTACTATTTATATTAGTTTAAGTCTGCCTATATCTACGTAAGCTTTCACGATTAATTATTCAGTAGTCTCGGAGCACAACGTGGTGCTCCAGTTATTCCAGCGCCATACATTTACGTGAGGTCCATACACATTGTTTTCGATCACACAAGATTTTGTAGTGTTTTGAGTGTTCCGAAACACAACGCGGCGGTCATCCAAGAGCACTACATAATTAGACAGCTTCAGGGCCCCAACAAATGTGGTGGCAAAATTCAAATTCTCAATAACTTGACGCCTAGTTTTCAAACATGATTGATAGGGATGGTGTGCCGTGTTCTTCAATTTTTGGTTCTGCTTGAAATTAATGAGGGACTGAGATTGAAAGGAACTAACGAAGAAAAAGTTGACGTCTACAACTTAGACGAAGACAAAAACGAAGACCCAATGAGCAGGTCTTACTTTTCTGTTTATCTTTATCTTTTGTTTTGGACAAAAAGCAGTATGATCATGTTGTCCGCTACTGTTGTTCTTGCAGCGGAATTGCTGGATGGGAGAGTTGGTAAGCGTTGTAACTAAGCAAGCACTTCCTCAATCCCCTAAGGCCCCATTTGGCGACCGGAGATGATTTTGGGTGGATTTGTAATGAGGGTGAATTTGAAGGTGGATTTGTAATGATGGTGGATTTGTAATGAGTGTGACCCCACCTCATAAGAAGGGTGGATTTGTTAGTGAGATGTTTGGATGATATTTTGACAAGGGGGATTGGGAAGGTGGATTTGATAGGATAAGTGACGAAATGACCTTTTTACCCCTGGACCGAATATTTTATTAAACTAAATGAATTAATTCGATTATAATATAAATAAATAAATAATAAATACATAATAGGTACGAAAAATACACATTAAATAAAATGAAAATATTACAACCATATTTTGAAAAAAAATTCTGGAAATAAAAAAATAATTAAGAAGTTAAAATTTGGAAAATTAATAAAAGGCATTTTGTTATTTATTTGAATGGTGAATGGTTGGAGAATTATTTTTCATTTTTTCCTTTATTTGAATGTTTGGATGATATATCTTGTTTTTTTTATAGTTTTGTTTTTAATAATGAACTCTTTATTTCTAGAAATGGAACCATTTCCATAAAATGTTCAAACATAGAAATATTACATAATCATTACATTGTCATTACAAAAAATACAAAATAAATACATAAAAATATTTAACAACAAATAACCTACATCACTTGATTACAATAAGTCATTACTTAATCAACATACGTACAAGTTCATTCAGATTCGAAAATAAGTGCCGACAAAATACAAGCTACGAAACCTAAGAAGAAAATTACAATCAAGAAGAATTTCTCTCTTTTCTCCTCTTTCTTTCCTCTGATCGAAAAACAAGATCGCGTACACGTATCAACAGAAACCCTTCAAATCACCCGGATTTGGAGGGGTACAATAGGGACAAAAAAAAGCAAATCAGGCCGGATTTGCTAACGATCGGGTGGAGGCCGTCGTTGGCCAACGAAGGAGAGGGGGGAGTAGTAGTACCAACAGTGAATCAACTCCAGGTGCCAAAATCAATTCCCAAACGGCGGTTTGGGGTGGCCCCTTGACTGCAAATCCAGGTGAAAGGTTAATCCGTGCAGTAACGAAGTCGCCAAACAGGGTGTAATAATTTAGTCCACTCCCTATTGCCCCATATATGCAACTTTTAATTTAGTCCTCAATCTTTTAATATGTTACAATTATATAATATAAAGGGCATTTTAGGATTTATTTAAATCTCGGGATGGAAACATATATAACTCCTAAATAGGCTCAGGATGATTTTCTAATTTTAAATGACTAAAATGATGATTATTTATGTGTCCCATAAAATTGTGTAGCTGACCCAATTAATTGGGACATTAGGCTCGATTTGATTTGGTTTGGTTATTGAAGCTTGAGAGACAGAGCCAATAATTAATGTTTTAGTGGCCTGGGCAACTATTACCTACAATCTAATGGGTAAAAGTTGATGAGTTTAATTTTTTGGACAATCAGATTTGTTCATTTTATAGCCTTAGACTTCTAGATCATTATGAAAAAATGAGATTCATTAGATATCGAAAAATACTTGATTCAAATCTATTGAATAACGGGAAGAATTTTAACGATTTACTTTTTCTCAACGAAATGTAAAATTTTAAGATTGCTATTAATGTCTAATGAATTTGATTTTTGGCATGGACAATATTCATGTCAAAACTTACAAAATGAACAATTTCGAATGTCAAAGTGCGTCGTGAAACTCACCCTTTATATTTGATTCTGTGCTTGAGGCCGGGTGGTGTGAATAGAATTATCCTTTAGTTAGAACATGCATAGGAGTACATATTTTGATGGAAACTTGCCATATTAAACTAAGGGGTAAAACTCAATTATTGCAAAAATCGTTTGGGGCTGCTACGCACTGTTCCTACGATCGGAGACGTCCACCATGTAGAGTTCGTCGAGTACAATAAGTGTACCAAAAATCAACTCATTCCGATATCGTTAAGTGCCTCATCGAAAGACAAATAAGTTAAAAAATGGTTTCAACGGTTTTCATCTAGTGTTTCAATACATATATGTTCCAATTTTTTTCAACATATTTTTGTTCCGGTGAGGTACTGAACAATATCTGCTCGAGTTGATTTTTGGTACAGTAGTAGTACTCGACGAGCTCTACACGTTGAACGTCTCCAATCGTCGAAACGGTGCCGGTGCTGCGCCAAAATTGGTCGCACAGTAATGCGGGGATGGGCAGCACCTCCTCGGTTTGAGGCCGTTCTCCACCGCACAGTGGCAAAGGAGAAGGACCCAATGCGAGTAAATATTAAGTGCTTGAGGCCCTTCTCCACCACACGGTGGCAATGGAGAAGGACCCAATGCTCGGAGAGTATTACAACATCTTTTGCGGCCAGAGCCGAATCATGGCGGAAGCCCAAAATGGACCCAAGCCCAAGAATCTAAACTTGAGAGTGCCCAAACAAATGCTGTGGCAATATAGAAATTATTAACAACTCGACGCCCTAGTTTTGAAACGTGATTGAAAGAGATGGTGCCGTGTTCTTCAATTTGGTTTTGCTTGGTTACTTGAGTTGTGAGAGACTGAGATGGAAAGAAACTAAGAGCATCTCCAAGTCCCCAACCCCATTCTTCATTTTGAAGAATCAAAATCAGTTCCAAAATAAAAAAAATAAAAAAATTGAAGAATGTCACTATTTACACACTCTGATCAGAATTCTTTCATTTCTATCTTTATTCCACAAATTTTCGTTCATTTTGTCTCCAAAACTCAATTTTCCTCTAATGCTTAAATTTTCAGATTTTATATATTATAAAAATATATCGAAAAGTGGTCTTCTTTTGACGGTATCGCAAATACCTCCCCAACGGTACAAATTTTTATAAAATCAAGTTATAATAACTTTAGTTAAATACACATTCTGTAGGTTAACTTGTATTTGGTGATATGTATAGAATTTCTTAATAGGAGTAGTGCTTGGAGATGTGTGCGGAATACATTCTGTAAGTTTATAATTTATATTAACCAAAATGGAAAAAGTAAACAATGACAAGTGAAAAAACTCCCATCTCCTATTTTTGGCTTTTTTTTTTCTAAACCAAAAATAAAAAAATTCACAATAGGAGAATTCATTATATATAAGTGAATCCATCCAAAAACCTAAAAGTGGAAAATGAAAAAATCGATACGGGAAAACTTGGTATCCAAACCCCACAAAGAAAGAAGAAACAATTGCAATCAACTACTTTGACGAAGATGAAGACGAAGACGAAGGCAAAGACGAAGACGAAGACGACAATTGATGGAGATGGAGACTGACACATAGAACGCACTAAGTTTCCTTGTCGTTTTTTCTTATTTTCCAAAAGGCATGTGAATTCAACCAAAACGAACATAGGTGAGAGATTGATTGGCAAGCACTATCAAAATTCGTAGAAAGTGAGAGCACTTCATTTCTTTTTTCTTTTCTTTATTTAAGGCCTAGTTTTCCAAAAAAATTTAGTAACCCAGTTGCTTGATTTTAGCAAATCAGTTTACCAGGTGCTAAAATCATGTTTGATAAGATGTGGCCAAGGATCCAGCCAAGGAAACAAGTGGTGGAAGTGGTGGCGGGCCGCCACCACAAGATTTTTATAAAATGCAATTGTTAAATATAAAATAAATTTTTATCTCCAAAATATATAGACTTCCTACTACTAGATTAAACTGAAATTACTCTTTTTTTTTTTAACTTTACGTGCATATGACAAACAACGTTGATTAAAGTTATTATACAAACAGCGTTGGAACTTTACATGCCTTTCTCTATTTTTTATCTTGAGCGGCCTTTGCTGCTTTGCCCTTAGTCCGTTTAATCTTTTCCCCATCACCAACAGTTATCGGGACAAATTCGAGACACATTACTGTATTCGGATATCTTGTGTGGGTATCTCAAATATCGGTCACTTACCATTCTAAAGAAGAGGCAGCTTCTAGGGCATAGAGAATTATTTTCACTTGCATTGAAGTCTGCATAATGGAGAATTATTTGCCGTTTATGAATACAACATTTAAAGCTGGTATATATCAAATCCAAATACTTTTCTACAATTAAATTTGGACAGTTAGCTACTGTTGTCCACTAGCTTCTAGTGCCCGAATTTCTTTTCATTAAAGAAATTATTAGAATGTGAGATGCATTATGTATAGGAAAATACTAAAATAAGCCTAGTGGGCTTATGTTAAAGATTAAAAAGTGTATTAAAATGTATGAAAATTTTATAAAAATATGTAAATGTATTGAAAAGTATAAAATGTGAACCCGAAAACATGGTTTTTTTTCCTTTGCTTATTCAAGTTTGGTGATGTCGGTCGCACTCAAAATGATTTGATCCAGGAAGTCTACTTTTTGGGCACGGGATTTCATCCTCTTCCCCACCTGAGCTCGTGACACATTCGAATTTTAATTTTCTTTTCAAAGTTTAGCATTTTCAATGATAGTATGAATGTACAATTAAAGGAAATCACAAACATGTCCATTTACGTGTGTGTGAATAATTCAGGGATTACTCATCTTTTTACACGTAGAGCAAAAGAGGGATTCTTTATTACCTCCGACATTCATAAAACTTGTCAATATTTTTTATAGTGAAGTGGTTTGACTAGCTAGTTATTTACGAGTACACAAAAAAAAAAAAAAACTAATACAATGTACAGAAAAAAAAAAAAAATGCAATTTAAAGCACAGTTGAAAAAAAAAATGCAATTTAAAGCATTGAAAAAGTTGTTATGTTTTTTTTTTTTTTTTTTTGATAGAAATGCGACCTAAAGCCATAAACCCACCTAATGACCAAACCCAAACCGGTATGGCCACAACCCACACCAGAATTTCGCTTAAGAAATGAACACTGACTCCGTCCTAAATTTATGAATCTGGACTCCGTCCCTAAATTTATGAATCTGGACTCCGTCCCTAAATTTATGGTGTTTGTATTGAGATAAAAAAGAAATGGGGAAAGACATTTTGCGGCTAGCATTATTTTCCTCTTTTCTCTCCCTCAGAGAAAGTGATGGGCACGCCACATCAAAGTTACAAAAAAAGGACCACTACGCGTTTTGCCTTTTGCCAGAACGAAGTGGTGAAACACATTGAGGACATGATTTGACTGAAGACTTGTGTCATGGACACGTAGTGGTCTTCGCAACAGTTGATTTGGCAATAAACTTGTTTATTTTTGGCTTATTTTCAGTTTTATTCAAAAAATATTAATTTTGACCATAATTTTATATTTTTTGATTCGTTTCGTCGAGACGAATTTATAATCCACGAAAACTTGATGAAAAACTAACAAATACCAAAAAAAAATTTGAATAAATTGAAAATCAAAAAACCATTTTTGCATTTTTTTTGTCAAAACACCGCTGATCAGTCAAGAGTAACCATTTGTTTGGGAAAATAACAGGTTCACGATTCTTGCACCAAGCACTACTGTTTGAAGAAAACTCCGTCGTATTTTTATACACACAAATACACATGAAAAATCTCACTGAGAAGAACGCCACGGCTCTCCCTCTCAGGCCACTCCCAACCAGGGACTGCTCAAGGGTTTTTAGTGCCTAAGATCTAATCTAAAAATTTTGCCCTCGGGGAGTTAAAATAATTCCCAAAGTTTTCAACTTTGCGTGAATCAATGTGTCAATGTCTTTGGATACTAAGAGACAGCGAGAAAGGAAAGAAATATGGACCTTACACCCGTACAAGTTACAACTTGTTTGGATGAATGAACAGGTGGGGAAACTGTGAGAAATGAAGGAAAAATATTGGTGGGTTTTCGTTGGTTCAGTTTGTTTCTCATTGACGAGAGTAATGGGGATGATGACAAAAAGATCAGAATG
>CM029273.1:37144329-37263954 GCA_016920895.1 Vaccinium myrtillus | reverse complement strand
ACCCTTGCTTCACGCACCTATTCACCCTTGGGAGGAATGAACAGATTGTAGATCTCGATTCGTCTTTTTTCTCTGTTTTCTTTCTTTCTTCTTTTTGGTAGAACTCGTCAGCTTCAGCAAATGGAGGTGATAATGCCACGGCTACTTGTTAGTGCGGCACTGTAATTAACTCGATCCCATAGTTTTAAATAGCGGTATTGGTCGCAGTATCGGTGTTTTGGGAACCGGCGTATCGAACAACACGTCGCGAGAATCAGGTGTAGCGGTCATGAATTTTTGAACTTTTTAGGCGTATCGGTTAATACGGTACAGTATGTATCCGTATGAAAATTTCCAAATTCCGAGATGACCATACAAAACGTTATGAAACACATTGAGTGATTGACTCATTGACAAGCACTATTTTTCAAAAATAGCGGCCGCCGGTATGATCGCATGGTAAGTTGTAACCCTATTTAAAGAAAGCAAAGGAGGTGACATTGCTGATCTATAAGCGTTTCAAACACTTTTGTGAAGTCATATTTCTTAATTTGAGTGGTGATGAGGTACGCACAACCTTTATTGATGAGGTTATTATGGGTATTGGTGATCATGTTAGCTACAGAGAATGGATGCAATGGGTGTTGGGAAAAAGAAAGAATTGCACTTTTGCAACTCAAAGATTCCATCAATTTCCCAAATGGCACTTCATTGCCATCTTGGGAGGAAGATGATTACTTGGGCTGCTGTCAATGGGAATGTGTTACGTGTAATTCCACGACACATCGAGTTATCAAACTTTCACTCAATGAAACAAGAGATTTGAGACTAGATGATTATTGGTATCTAAATGCCTCTATTCTTCTCCCCTTCGAATCTCTCCAAAGCCTAGACTTGTCTTGGAATGGATTGCAAGGTTTCGTTGGAAATGAAGGTATGATTTTTGACCTCTTTTAATGATGGAATGAAAACTAATCTCAAATTCAACTTTTTCTTTTTTCTTTTTGATAATTCAGATGGTTTGGGCTAGTCTATTAGCGCCTCAACTAAATCTTAGGACACTAATTTCACTGTACACATACACATACATAGCACACACACACACGCGCACACACACACAGATATATATATATATATATATACACACATTTGCATAGTAAATGGACTTGCACAACAGAGAAAGGGGAAGCCACTTGTAATACCCGTGTTTTTCGCATATAATTTATCCACAAAATAAGGGATTTTGTTGGTGCTTAGACAGATTTACATTTTATATGGTCTATCCCTTGGCCGTTCGATCATGTTTTGGACGGTTAAGATGCGTTCGACAATTTTAATTTAATTTTGATTTATTTTTACCAAAGAGAAAACCAAAACACATACATACGGGTCAGTCCAAAAACACGATCGGAGCATGCCCTGTTTCCATGGACGTATTAGTTCAGTATTGGAGAATTTAATTTGAATGAATTATATTGGTGTTAACTTTGTTCGAGTATGCATGTGGGCACTGCTGTCAATTGGAACGTGTTAAATGTAACTCCACAACACGTAGAGTTACAAGAGATTGGAGATTAGATGGTCTTTAATTGGCATCTAAATGCCTCTATTCTTCTCCCCTTTAATTTGAATCACTCCGAAGCCTAGACTTGTCTCTCAACCAATTGTATGGTTTCGTTGGGAACGAAGGTATGATTTTTTACCCCTTTTACAAGATGAAATGAAACCTCATCTCAAATTCAACTTTTTCTTTTTCTCTTTTTGATAATTCAGGGGGTTTGGGCCAGCTTATTAGCCCGTCAATAAATCTTAGGATACTAATTTCACCATACACATACACGATATCTATCAACTCAAGAAGAAGTTATAGAAACTGACAAGGAAGAAGGCGAGAGGAGTCAAATCCGAGGGGTGGAGCGAGACAAGGATTCAGAGAAGGTTTCACATGAAATGCGATTGAAAAGGCTAAGGGCAAAAAGGATGTTAAAAGGTCGGTTTTGGTTTTCGAATCGTTTAGATTTATTTAGAGCACAAAGGAGATGTGGGAGTATTCGAATGACAAATTTGATATTTGGGGTGTAGAGGTTAGATTCGTTTGGAAGAATTTTGAAGCCGGTGCGAGGGTGAATCAAGGGATAGTGGTGTGTGCATCTTGTTTAAGCTTGGCGCTTGACATTTGCTCAGGGTATTTGAATTGGAATTTCTAGGCGCAAGGTGGAGCCAATAAAATTAGGCGTGGGGTGTATTCAATTGGAAGGGGCCTTGGTGCTCCTTTAGATTGTTTGTTTTGGTTTTTGTTTGTTTGGTTGTCTTCTTGCCAGCCTTGCAATCTTTTGGGTCTCGAGAGGCAGATGATTGTCGCCGGATGGGATGCCAACTTGTTGGGATGCCGCCCCTCAATTTGATGTTTTCTCTTGTTCCGTTTAATCTTGTATCTTCGATATTTGATTAATAAAATTTTTTTGCCGTTCAAAAAAAAAATGGACTCGCACAAAAAGAGAATGGGGAAGCCATTTGTAATACCAGCATGTAATCTATCCACAAAATAAAGGATTTTGTTGGTACTTAGACAGATTTACATATTTTATATGGTCTATTATTCTGGCAAAGAGAATTTTGTGCTATATGGACGTATTAGTTCAATATTGAAGAATTTAATCTGCATGGAGGATATTGGTGTTAATTTTGTGGCCGTATGCATGGTCTTGAAGATAAGTTTGTTATTATGAGGAAAAGGCAAGGAAACAAAAGAAGCAAAACACAAATATTAAAGGACAAGCGTAATGATTTTAGGTTAATTTGATGAGTCAACTTGATTTTGTGGAGAGTTTGGGGTGTTACACAATTGTCATACCTGTTTTACACACAGGAACCGCGGGACGGCGTCAGTTTAATTTTTTTAAACGAAAATTGGTGTGGGCCGTGTGGGAGTACTGCAGTTGAAGTGGAGTATTTTACAGTCTCATCCCAGGCAGTTAATACATTGAAATGTCCGGGAAGAGGTTATTATCCTTTTGTTTGGGGACAATAGTGAAAATTACTTTTGTGAACAAGGCTTCACAAGAGAGAGACACCAGTTTGGTGCTCTCTTTTTTATTCATTCCGGAATTCTTTCAATCTCTCCGAAGCCTAGAATTGTCTTGGAAGTTGGAACCAATTGCGAAGTTTTGTTGGGAAAGAAAGACGTTATGGTTTCAGACCTCTGTAGCAATTCGGGTGAATTATGTCCAAGTGGAAGGCTTGTCATTTGAGCCAACTCCAATCAATATGTCAATTGCCTTAGTGTTATTTGACATCTCCGCTCTCATGACAAATTTGATATGTGATTTCAAATAATTTTGCTCGTATAATTTTCTTCCCCAAACCTAATAAGTATCATTGGCCTTGAGATGTCAAATTGACGCAGAAACCGTCAAAAAATAAATGACTTCTGTTTTGGAGGCTGAATAAGAAGATTATTCTTTTAAGTTAATTTCCTTTCTTTTAATATTGAAACTTACAGTTATAGCATTTGTTTTGTGTGATAAATGAAATTATTGTATATGGCTTCTGTGCTCTACTAATGCTATAAATTAATTTTAGTATCACCATGGCACCCGCATGTCTATGCCCCTGCTCATTGCGAGATCAAACAAAAAAATAAAATAAAATAATAAGATGAATCTCAAATTCCAAATTCTCTTAATCAAATTTGTTTCTTTTGCAGGTATTGGAATATTGTCAAATTTGAGCAATTTGAAGGAGCTTGATCTTCATTGGAATCAGCTAGAAAATAGCATACTACTGTCTTTGAACAAGCTTTCAAACCTGAAGATTCTAAATTTGGACGGAAACAGATTGAACGGGTCAATTTCTATGAATGGTAAGTTTAAAATACGTACTACCGTTCAGTTTTCTCAAACTGAAAACCAGAAGTCAGAACACAATCTCTCTTTTTTTCCTAAAAAATGCTTTGGACATTAAATTCTGATACACAAATGTAACCGCTACCGTTCGATATTTGTCCCACATGCATCAATGGATCTGAACACATTTACATCCGATTTGTGCCAGAACATAATTGCCCGTAGTACTAGTCTTTTTTCCCTGATTCGTAATTTATTGCATATTGTCCTTTTTCAAATGTTTCATGTTTTGCCTAGGTGTCATTTGACATCTACGCTCTCATTTCAAATTTGATATGTGATGTCAAATAATTTTTTTCCAATACTTTGCTTCTCCAAACCCAATAAGTATCCGTAAAAAGGAAATTTGGCATATTAATTTGTAGTGGGCATCCTAGAGACGTCAAATTGACATAGAAGCCTTCAAAAAGAAAATTGACACATCTTCATATTTGAAGTCAATATCGGAAATGCTCTAAGGTTAAATTAATAAATGAACTCTCTTGTGGAGGCTGTATAAGAAGATCATTCTTTTAGGTTATTATACTTTCTTTTAAGATTGAGATTTTGTGTATCAGTATCAGTGGCGGAGCACAAAATTCCTATTTTAAAAGGGGCCAAACCACATATATTCTCAGTAGTTGCAGATCAACTAAGTTCCTCTAGAGGGATCACGTTTGAAGGCCACCAAGATCGCACCACTTTCTATTTTTCAATTTGAAAATGAGTATAGATATTTTTTTATTTTGTGTTAGTGTTAGTGTTAGATAATTTAAGCTTGTAGAAAACTAAACAAAATGTAAAAAAAATAAAAATTGATAACTAGATGTCCAGACAAGCTTATGCGTACCTCAGCTAATTCCGGGGCCTTGGAGGTAATGAACGGGGTTATCCAGTGGCCCAAGAGTTTTGCTGGTAAGGGCAATCGAACCTGAGACCTTAGGTTGGAGCAAATCCCTAAGTCTCAAAATAAGACCACTTTACCAACCCCTTGGGGTTAGTAATTTTGTATTTTTACTTGAAACTTATAGTTCTAACATTTATTTCGTTTGATAAATAAAGTTATTGTATGTTGCTTTTGTGGTACCAATGCTATATAAGTTAATTTTGGTATGAGTTTGAGTCTCAACTCATTGGTATGAGTTTGAGTCTCAACCCATTAAAAAATTCATTGAGAGTTTTTATAAACACTAAAAATAGAGGCAGATATTAAAGCCAAAACTGTTTTTGATTGTGCAACGAATAATTATGCATTGCACATAATTACTGGAGTTTTGGCACAATCAAAAACAGTTTTGGCATTATTACCGCCCAAAACAAAAAAATTAATTATGCATTGCACATAATTACTGAAGTTTTGGCACAATCAAAAACAATTTTGACATTATTACCGCCCAAAACATAATGATTGGAGTTGCACGAGGATTTGAACCTAGGTCACTAGTGTGGACGACAAACATTGAGCACTACAATACTAAAGAAGATCTATTAGATTTTGGACTATTTAAAATATAATGCTTCTTTCGACTTGTGGGCCCTACTTTGGGCTTTATTTTCAATGGGTTTCACGTTATCCTTTTGTGCCTATACTGGATCCGCCTATGATTCTTAGCTTAACTCCAAAATTGTCATCATTAACATGTATGCGAAAAAGGTAACAATAAAATAAATCCCATAAATATTTTCCCACTACGAATAAATAAAAACATAGATTCACATTAAAAGTATTTTGTAAGACAGTAATAGCCTTATTGCAGTGACAAACACGGAACTTACATTTACTGGAAACCTGATTGAGCCACATTTATTTCTACACTATAACAAAAGTATTCTCTAAGCTATAGGTTTGAGGGAGAGTTGTTTGTACATGTAATCATCTTTTAATTTTAAACGTGCATTTAAAAAAAAATTAAAATACTTACTACAGTTTTGTCAAATCGAAACCAAAAGTTATAACACAATCTCTCTCTTTTTTCCTGAAAAAAATTCTTTGGATAGAAATTCTTATGCACAAATGTAACCGCAACCATGAGATATTTGTCCCACATGTATCAAACGGACTTGAACACATTTATATGTGAATTTGTGTCTCTATAGTACTAGTCTGTTTTTCCCGATTCATCATTTATTGCATATTATCCTTTTTCAATGGTTTGATTTTCATTTCTTTTAACACAAAATTTGATGGTTTGAACAACTTGAAGGAGCTGGACTTGAGCTCAAACAGTCTTCGTAGTATGATTTTTGACCTCTTTTAATGATGGAATGAAAACTAATCTCAAATTCAACTTTTTCTTTTCTCTTTTTAATAATTCAGGTGATTTGGGTCAGTCTATTAGCTCCTCAATTAAATCTTAGGATACTAATTTCACTGTACACATACACATAGCGCGCGCGCGCACACACACATATATATAGGAACCCCTTCCTATCCAAACCGCATTTTGCGGACCTAACGTCCGGACCTCCACCTTCCCAATTTTTTTTTGAAGATCCGAACCGTTAGCGTTTTTATGAAAAACTGCTCCGATCAAGCCCTTCCGGGTATTTTTTTTTTGCCAAATCTTCGCGTTGAACCTTGAAAACACCTTTTAAACACATCTAACGGTTCGGATTTTCAAAAAAAAAATGGGAAGGTGGAGGTCCGGATTTTTTAAAATCCGGGAGTTTGGATGTGAAGTTTTTTGTATATATATATAGGATCAACTTCTAATGAGGGATCCCTCATTTTATTTAAAATGAGGACCTCATGCTTCCCGACCAAATTTCGACGATCCGAACCGTTAGATGTGTTTAAAATGTGTTTTTAAGGTCCACCGCAAGGATTCGTCCAAAAAAAATACCCGTAAGGGCTTCATCCGATCAGTTTTTGTTAAACACATCTAACGGTTCGGATCGGTCAAAATTCAGTTCGGAAAGTGAAAAAATTGCATGGTCCTCATTTTATTTAAAATGGACTTGCACAACAGAGAAAAGGGGAAGCCACTTGTAATACCCGTGTTTTTCGCATATAATTTATCCACAAAATAAGGGATTTTTTTGGTGCTTAGATAGATTTAAATTTTATATAGTCTATCCCTCGGCCGTTCGATCATGTTTTGGATGGCTAGGATGCATTCGGCAATTTTAATTTAATTTTGATTTATTTTTACCAGTAAAACTCAAAACACATCCGGACTGTCCAAAACACGATCGGACGGCCGAGAGATGCACAACACAGTGCAAAGCACCTAGGTGCATAGTATGCCCCCGGTTTCCATGGACCTATTAGTTCAGTATTGGAGAATTTAATGTGCATGGATTATATTGGTGCTAACTTTGTTGGAGTATGCACGTGGGCACTGCTGTCAATGGGAATGTGTTAAATGTAATTCCACAACACGTAGAGTTACCCAACTTTCAGTCAATGATACAAGAGATTGGAGATTAGACGGTCTTTGGCATCTAAATGCCTCTATTCTTCTTCCCTTTGAATCACTCCGAAGCCTAGATGGTCTTTGCCAACTTTCAACCAATTTGTATGGTTTCGTTGGGAACAAAGGTATGTTTTTTACCCCTTTTACACGATGAAATGAAACCTCATCTCAAATTCAACTTTTTCTTTTTCTCTTTTTAATTCTTCTTTTTCTCTTCTTGATAAATCTTAGGATTTTTTATTGTACCAACTTATTAAATCTAGGATACTAATTTTATTGTACACACACACACACACACACACATATATATATATATATAGGATTAACTTCCAATTTTCCCTTATAAGGGTTCCGAAAAAAAACGTTTGACGGACCTGCCCTTTTTTTTTGGACCAAATTTTGACCAAGGTCCGAACGCGCTCAATGTTTTTAAAATGCAATTTCCAAGGTCCACGCGAAAAATCTTCCAAAAAAAATACCCGGAAGGGCTTGATCCACACAGTTTTTGTTAAAAACATATATATATATATATATATATATATATATATATACACATTTGCATAGAAAATGGACTTGCACAAAAGAGAATGGGGAAGCCATTTGTAATACCAACATTTTTCGCATGTAATCTATCCACAAAATAAAGGATTTTGTTGGTGCTTAGACAGATTTACATATTTTATATGGTCTATTAATCTGGCAAAGAGAATTTTGTGCTATATGGATGTATTAGTTCAATATTGGAGAATTTAATTTGCGTGGAGGATATTGGTGTTAATTTTGTGGCCGTATGCATGGTCTTGAAGATAAGTTTGTTATTATGAGGAAAAGGCAAGGAAACAAAAAAAGCAAAACACAAATATTAAAGGACAAGAGTAATGATTTTAGGTTAATTTGATGAGTTCACCTTGATTTTGAGGAGAGTTTGGGGTGTTACACCACTGTTATACCTGTTTTACACACAGGAACCGCGGGACGGCGTCAGTTTAATTTTTCGTAAACGGAAATTGGTGGGGGCCGTGTGGGAGTACTGCAGTTGAAGTAGAGTATTTTACAGTCTTACCGCAGGCAGTTAGGAGTACATTGAAATGTCCGGAAAGAGGTTATTATCCTTTTATTTGGGGACAAAAGTGAGAGACACTAGTTTGGTGCTCTCCTTTTTATTCATAGTAGAATCAGTGTCTGTTAGTGTTAAATAGAACCTCACATTCTCTTAATCCCCAAAATCGTTCAAGATTGATTCTAAAATTACTACGGTAGTAAAAAAATATTGAAATTTGTGGAGTGTGGAGATCAGGTTATAGGACAACAGACAATAATTAAAAGGCCATGTAGTCAAACTCAAATAAAAAATAATATTAGACTTAATATGTAATTTTTGAACAATAAATGCTACTGTGTAAAGAGTATAGATATATCCTATTATTGTGTGGTGAATTACACACAACAATTATCTCCAGAAAGCCTTGTGCCTGTTTCCACTCCGACCCATTCAGATTCCCAAAACAAAACCAATTACCGATTTAGATTCCCAAATTATTAGGAGGGTTTGTTTTAGGCCTAAAGGCCAATGTTCATTATAATTTTTTTAGGCCTCTTTATTTCTATTGGGCCATTTTTTTTTAATTGGGCTATAAAAGACTCATACTTATGCATGCCACTAAAAATTATGAGAGTGCCTCAATTTTGATGGAATTTTTGAGTGCCCTAGAGGCCTGGGCCGGCCCTGCTCCCAATGAGAGCCCCACTCAAATTCTGACTTACAAATGATACTTAATTAAAGGTAAAATGATCTTTAATATCCAAATAATCAAATTCATTTTAGGTTCTCCATCAAAAAAACAATATCTATTGAGTGCGGCAAGGGAGGGGCCAAGGATTTATATACAGTGGAGCCGGAATTTGGAACATGGAATTCTTCGTATTCATACAGAAATTCTTTCAAGCTCTCCGAAGCCTAGGCTTGTCTAGGAATCAATTGCGATGTTTCATCAGGAAAGACGTTTACGGTTGCAGACCTCTGTAACAATCCAAGTGAATTCACTGAATTATATCCAAGTGGAAGAATTGTCATTTGAGTCAACTCTAATTAATAGGTCAATTGTTCAGATGTCATTTGATATCGCCGCTCTCATGTCAAATTTGATATGTGATGTCAAATTATTTTTTTGCATTACTTTGCTTCCCCAAACCTAGTAATTTGGTATATTAATTAATTGGTAGTGGGCATCTTGGAGATGTCAAATTGACATAGAAGCCTTTAAAAAAAAAATTACATCTCTATATTTGATGTCAAATTCCAAATTCTCTTAATCAAATTCCAATCCCCATTTGTTTCTTTTGCAGGTATTGGAATAATGTCAAATTTGAGTAATTTGGAGGAGCTTCATCTTGAAGACAATGAACTTGATAATAGCATACTACCATCTTTGAACAAGCTTTCAAACCTAAAGATTCTAAATTTGGCCAGAAACAAATTGAACGGGTCAATTTCTATTAACGGTAAGTTTAAAATATGTACTACAATTTTATCCAACCGAAAACCAGAAGTTAGAACACAAATTCTCTTTTTTTCCTGAAAAATGCTTTGTATAGGAATTGTGATGCGTAATTGTAACCGCAACCGTCTGATATTTGTCCCTCATGCATCAAACGCGTCTAAACACATTGTTATTCGAATCTGTGTCTGGACATATTTACCAGTCTTTTTTTTTTCATTGATTCCTAATTTATTGCATATTATCTCTTTTCAACTGTTTCGTGGTTTGTTTTTCTTTTCTTTTGACGCAGAATTTGATGGTTTGAACAACTTGAAGGAGCTGGACTTGAACTCAAATAGGCTTCATAGTATCATAACTGTCAACGGTATGAAATGTCAATGTTAACAAAACTTTTTTTTATTTGGACATGCAAGAAATGTTAGTTGTTAATTAGTGTATATGGAGCTATATATCACCCCACTTACAACAAGACTACTTTTATCTATCTTCGTTTTTATGGCCATCACGAACAACAGTATGATCTTAATGTTTGTGCAAATAGTGGTAAATGTGGTCAAACTTTGTTTCAATTGGCCTAAATCAACTATTTATTCTACAGGTTCTCGAGAAGAATCAGGAATACTGTACAAGTTAGAGGTCCTTGATCTGAGTTATAATAAATTCGATGACACTATTTGGTCAATTTTTAGAGAGCTTTCATCAATCAAGGCATTGGATTTGAGTAACAATTCTGACTTGCATGGAGCTGTTCACAATAACGGTACCTCTTACATGCAATTTGCTTATAATTAACATTATTAGCACCTCTGTCTCCCAGTTCAAAAATTTCTTCTATGCCAATTTTGTCCAACCAATTATTACAGACTTGAAAACCCTCAGCAGAGTAAAAAATTTGCTCATGGATAGTGCTATACTCGACACCGACTTTCTTTCGAACATTAGAATCATGACTTCCATTCAAGCGTTATCATTGAGATATTGTGCAATCAATCCCCCCTCCAAATAAAAAGAGAAAAAAAAAGAAGAAGAAACATACTATTCTTTATGTATTATGACCGTTGAATATCATCAAGCTAAGCTTTTATGTGTGTTTCATGTGTTTTAAGGGCTTTGCAACTTTTAGACTCTCCAAGAGCTTGACATCACAAGAACTGGTTTCAGGGGTACTTTACCATGGTGCCTGGTGAACTTCACATCCCTTCGACTACTGGATATCACTTCTAATCATTTTACAGGAAATATTGCTCAGTCTCCTCTTATCAATCTGACATCCCTCGAATACCTAGCAATTTCAAATAATGACTTTGAAGTTCCAATCTCATTCAAGTCATTCTTTAACCACTCCAAACTTAAAGTCGTTGAGAGCCTGAATAACAAGTTGTTGGAAGAGGAGGACTTTCTTGCCACATCCCCAAGTTTCCAATTAATCGGATTTCGTTTGTCCAATTCTGGCAGAATCACTAGATCATTTCCCCACTTTCTCTACCATCAACATGATCTTAAAATGGTTGAGCTCAGTCAAATCGGCTTTAGTGGGAAGTTTCCAAATTGGTTGTTGGACAACAATGTGAGAATGGAAACACTTCTTCTACCTTCTAATTCATTTGGTGGACGATTTTTGTTGCCTTCACTTCACACGAGGAAACTATTAGTGTTGGACATCTCTAACAATTATCTGGAGGGATTCATTCCTGACGAAACAGCCAGTTATTTCCCGAGTTTAGAATTCTTGAACATGTCAACAAACAACTTTGAAGGTTATATTCCCTCTTCGTTTGGGGAAATGACTGCTCTTTCAATTCTAGACCTATCTAGTAACAGATTATCTGGTGAAATACCGGTGCATTTGGTCGTAGGTTGCCGCCGCTTGGAATTCTTGAAACTATCAAATAACAACTTGAAAGGCCCAATACTACCCCCTCAAAACAATCTGACCCAGTTGAGGACCATGTATTCCGACAACAATGGCTTCACAGAAATTCCGTCTAGCCTGTCTTTGAGCCCTTTGATGTGGTTAAATGCTAGTGCTAATCAACTGGTAGGAAAGATTCCAGGGTTCATTGGGAATATGCCTTTCTCTTTACTAGCCATGGCCGGCAATCGTCTTGAAGGTCCTATTCCAATTGAATTTTGTCAACTCAAAGGCCTTCAGTTGTTAGATCTTTCAGAAAATAACATCACCGGGGCTGTACCATCTTGCTTCAATTCATCAGAAATTCAAAGAATTCGGTTGTCCGAAAATAGGCTACATGGACCTTTTCCAACAGCCTTTCAAAACCTCTCGGGGATAATAAAGCTTGATCTCTCATATAATCAATTCGGTGGCAATATTCCTCATTCTATAGGCAGCCTTTCCTATCTTACAGTTCTTCTCTTGCAAAATAATCATTTTGAAGGCAATATCCCAAAGGAATTATGCCAGCTGTCCAACTTAAGCTTGATTGATCTTTCTTCCAACAATCTCTCTGGCAGCATTATCCCTTGTATTAGTAATGTTAAATTCAACGGAATACCCGGGAAATATGATTCCGACTACTTCATTCTTGGTAGTTACTCACCACCTCAATTCACGGTATTGTTACATGAGTTGAGGATGGCGTCAAAGGGTGACAAAATGCAAAATGGTATAATTCTTAATCCTATTCATCCACTAGAAGAGGTAAAGTTTGCAACAAAGGGAAGGTCTTTGACCTATAAGGGAACCGTCCTACACCTTTTCTCGGGAATTAATCTCTCCCACAATAGATTGACTGGCCCTATACCACCTGAAATTGGGAACCTTAGCCATATCGAAGTGTTGAACCTTTCCCACAATCACTTGACCGGAACAATCCCTGCGACATTTTCAAAGTTGAAAAGCATAGAAAGCTTGGATCTTTCCTACAACCACCTCAGTGGGAAAATCCCCTCTCAGCTTACAGAGCTATACTCCTTGGCTGTTTTCAATCTGTCCTACAATAACTTGAGTGGAAGCACACCTCCGACAGTAGCTCAATTCGGAACTTTTGATCAATCATATAGCTATGTTGGAAATCCATTTCTTTGCGGAGAACCACTGCCAAGGAAGTGCAATGCAGCTTATTTACCTCCACCGACGCCAAGAGCTGCTATAAATGGTAGTGAAGATGATTCTGGTTTCATAGATATGGATACTTTTTATATGAGCTTTGCTGGGTCATACGTAACTGTGGTCTTGGCAATTGTGGCGATTTTGTTCATAAATCCTTATTGGCGAAGGGCATGGTTTCATCTTGTTGAGGTTTTCCTCACCTCCTCCTACTATTTTGTTGTGGACAATCTCGTGTACCCCGTGCGTGGATTTCTTTGGAAATAAGCAGTGTACCTCTCACTGTCTGATGGGGTACTTAAGGTACTGTAAAAAGTTTCTTATGGATTTGTTTGTACTGAATAAATTTGCGAAGTTAATTACTACTTGTAATTTGTAATGGTTCAGTTCTATATATTTGACCAAAAGCCTTGTAATATCATTCTAGATTTGTGATAAACTTGATGTACAATAATATGCAGCAATAAGTGTTATGAACCCCATTGTCGTAGCACCTCAAGTGCAACTGCAGTAAGATCTCTAAATTTGTGTGTAGTAATGTGTATTAAAAGGATAAAAAAGAAAAAAGAGTTACCACAGGATCTTGGCGATAGAAATGCGGCAAAATGAAGAAACCAAAAGTCCAAACAAACGGGAACAACAGATTTACGCGGTCACCCAATCAGGGATACATCGTAGCTATTTTCTCGATAATGAAAAATCATAGAATCACAACAGAGATATCGTAGCACAGGGTAGATAGCTAGTGTTGCGTGTTTGCAGGTAGTAACTAATGTAGCTCAACACTTGATTAAACGAAATAAAATGTACGAGGACTCGTGCTTATTCGTTGCTTGTGGAAGGCCGACCAAGTGGTGATGATGTGCTTCTTCTTCTTCTTCTTCTTCTTTGCTTGCACCGTACCTCGATAAATTTCTAGGGAATCAATCCTACCGTACCTCGACAAAGCTCCATATGGACTACACCTATAAGTGTTGCTAACAACTAAAGATTTCAAACCTGAGACCTTGAAAGAAAGCTAACCTGTAAGTCTCAAACCTCAACCACCAGGCCAACACCTTCTTGTAGGGTCTAGTTCTGATAAAATATGCAAATGGTGTCAAGGTACTCAGTTTTGGTCCTATGTCTAAAGTCAATAATTCTATCTCGTTGAAGTCCTAAGCGGCTTTTGTAATTGTATTAGACTACATTCGAGAACCACCGAGACTACATTCGACATGGATCGAATGCAAGACGAACAAAGATCATAAGAAAGTCATTTTTCAGAAAATGTTTTTCAAACTCCAGGGAAGAGACACCCAGAAATTCAAAATTATTTTACAACAATAACCCTTCAGTTATAATAAGACCAAAAATAAGCTTACAATAACAAAAATTCTTCTCCTGTACGAGAACCACAACTGGAAACTAAAATTGGTTTCTCTATTAGACAAAAATATTAGTCCGCTACATAACCTATGATGAACTCAGAATTTTCCGTCGCACAACAACTGCGTAGAACTTCCCCAAGCTTTAAAGCACGATCTCAACATTGCAGCACAAGATGAACCAAAATGGCCTAATGCACTTCTTTTGAACGTAATTCAGCTTCGATGCCTCAAGTGCCTAGTGAAAAGAACAGAAACCCACCACACTTATTAACACTAATCCCGCTTTCACAACAGAAGTAACAAAGGGAAGTAGACCTTCCCTAACCACATGCTAAAACAAAACAGATACATACCAGGCCCAAAGCAGCCTACAGATGCAACAGAATTCACACAACACCAGCTATATGAAGAGGAAAAAAAATACAAGAAGCTACGGTCTTATTGGAACACGGAACCTGATTTCCGGAGCACCTTTTGACCCTTCTCTAAGTACCGAGACAAGCCCTTGCGTCCGAAACAACATCCACAGTCGTTTGCACAGTTTGAAAGATCTTAGCATTCCTCTCAAACCATACATGGTAGATGGCTGCAGCGAAAACCAATTTGTATACAGCATGCAGGAAACTAGCACCAATTCTAAAAATAAGAGTACTTCTAGGAATAGCGTACATCTGCTATAGGGGATATGGGGACCCCAAAATCTGGGCAAATTATGCACATCATTTTAAGATCAAACTTCATGAAATTGAAGTTAACAACGGAAGAAACAGTCCGTTTTTATCATACTAACTTTCTTTGGTATCTCATGGAGACTAATATTCAGACGGGCGAGAAGAAATCTAAGCCAATAATATGGTTGTTTCCGGCTGTAGCAACGAATACCTCGAAATCAAACATAAAGCATAGTAGCTAGGTTAAAGATTTACAACTGATATCCTTGCTGCAGAATTGCTAGATGGGAGAGTTTGTAAGTTGTTATAACTAAGCAAGAAATTTGTACACTTGTTTGATGGAGGCCTTCCAGCTATTGGTTGGTTATAACAAGGCAAGAGCCAAGGGTCAATAGTACTCAAAATCAATACTATTGAGACAATATTCATATTGCAAAATGGATGAATAGAAGCCCGGAAAGCTCAAATCAGAAGGAGAGTGATCCGAAGCTGCGTGACTTAATAATGTCGAACACAGACAACAACAAAAAAAGGTCAAGCATGCCCAAATGGTATAAATAGTTTCTTACAAATCAATTCTTATAGTGCTTGTCAAATCTCAGATGAGGGAAAGCTGGTCTGTACAAGGAAACCTCTCTAAGAAGTAATTTCCTCCACTAACATGAGAAATCGACACAAACAATCAACTACAATGACCACATGTGGTCAAAGGGAGGCCTTGATTGGTGCCCAAAAATCTTTTTTCCCTCAATTGTAAAGCTCCCGACAGCAAACATGTTGCAGTTACAAAATGCTAAGTCAGCTCAGTCATGTATCTTTTCTATCTCCATAAGCCGTCAAGTGACCATATGATAATTCATCTTTTAAACAGGAGTGAGGTTAACAATAGTAGAGCATTTTGGAGGGGGAAAAGAAGGCAATGCAAGAAACAATTGAGTGACACAAATTCCACCTTGTATATGGAAGAGAGAAGTAGCAAACTCACAACTGATGTTCAGATCAAACCAGACACACAAACATTATTGGGAAGACACATTGTCTTGATAGTGATCACTGATCGCTTATTTAGGCTGTTAAATTCCTTGTGTTAAGAGGCCTAAATAGGCCGAACGAATCTCACAAATTATAAGTAACATCCAAGAGACTGAATGCAAAACATCCATAATCTCAACCAATGACCATAAATTCCATAAAAATACTTATCGGAACAGGTCCAATAGGAACAGTACTACAACATTTGTGCATCTAGTTTCAAGAGAACTACAACGTCGAACATGTTTAAACTCACGACCTTGGGGAGGGAGAGAGTTTCACCCCACACCAACTCAATGATAACATATCAGATCAATTGCAGTGGAGAGTTCCTAGATTGGAATATTTCAATAAGAGAGTGAACCCAAGACTAACATCAAAGAGACCGAACACAGAACGCCAAAATCTCATTCAATGTCAATATGAACAAAAGCACTTATTCAAACAAGAACAACTACTAGTAAAATAGATCAAAAACCCAACATAATTCACTTACGGTGGCAACTCCCATCATAAGGAAAATGCGAAAAGATCTCATCGAATGACAACAATCAGAACACAATATCTTATTCAAATGAGAACAACTAGCACAATACTGATCAAAAACCCATTCGAATTCCACTTACAGCGGCAGCTTCCCAGCTTGGAAAACCTCAAACTTCGAAGCCTCCGAATAAGAATAATCAATCCCATTCTCCTTCAAAAACTCCTCAATCAACTTCTTAGCCTTTTCAGGATCCACACTATCACACTCAATCTCATAACTAGTCCCAACCCATTCCACTCATACAGTCCCCTCACATTCCTAAACCCACCCAAACAAACGAACCCTCCCTCGATTACCCCATACTCATTTTTTACCCTATCCATGATCCTCGAGCGGAGCCCACCGAACCTCACTGGGTCGGCCACGCACTCGCGGCCAACCCGCGGATCCAGCTCCTGAGCTTGACGACGCACTTGACGTCGTCGTCGTAGAAGCGGAGACGGAGAACGGCGCGGCGGCACCGTCGAAGAAGATGTTGTGTTGGCGGCGGGTGTGTCGGTGGAAAGGGGAGAGGAGAGAGAGGAGGGTTTTGTGGGCGGCGGAGGACGGCAGCCGGATCTTCACTTCGATTTCCATCTTTTTCTTGTTTACTTGTCGGGATTGTGGGTCTGGAGTTTCAGTAAAAATGAGGCCGCCGAAGGGTTTTCTTTAGGTTTTCCGGTAAAAACGAAAGCGTTGAACGGCTTGCTCTGTAGTACTAGGGTAATCGGAAAATGGGACGCCGTTGAAACGTTTGATCGTTGATTTTGCAGAGTTTTCCCCCTAAAAACTGCCATTTTTTCTCCTATTTCAATCGTGGTCAAAATGGTACGACTGATTGAATTGGGTGCTTTGGTACGAAAGCGTTGAACGGCTTGCTTTTATTTTATTTTATTGTTAGTTTTGCTTTTATAATTTTTTAGATTATTAGTTTGTCAAGACGAGATGAATCTAAAAAGTCAAAAAAATTATGAAAATTTTTAAAAACTTAACGAAAGATAGAAATAATCCAAATTTTTGTGGATTATTAAATTATTTGTCTATATTCACAAAATATTAGTTTACTTAATATTTTTTTTACACTTTAAATTTCTTTTGTCGAGACGAATTCTTAATCCACAACAAATTGACACAAAATTAACAAATGCCCAATTTTTTTTTTTTAAGTATAGGCAAAAAAGTAAGCCATTTAGTTTATTTTGCCAAAGCACCTAGTATTTTGTTCCCAAGGTTGAGGAAATTCACAAAAAAATGTTTTCATCCCCATAGTGTAACTCTATGTAAATTTACTCTCTTGAAAGATAGATAATCTATCTATATGATTGATGAGATCCATTGTCCTCATTATTATTAAATATATGATTTGTATATTTTTTCTCCTTGATCCTTATAATTTATCATAACTCAATCACATCTCTATGGATATTGAATGAGAGAAACAATGTGGATTCTTCTTTTCTATTTTAGGAAACCATTATCTTTCTTTCCTTTTTTTTAATAAACTTCTTTTCTTATGGAGTAATATACTAGATAGATAGTCCATTGCTTATTTTCAAGGATCCGGGGGTGATGTGCATCCCAGCACCGTGTTGTGCAGTTTCATGGTGCGGCTACGTCGACATCTTTCCAATGATTAGAGATGTTTACCTTGTAGAGCTCGTCGAGTAGTTCAAGTGTGCCAAAAATCAACTCGATCGGATATTGTTAAGTGACTCATCAAAACACAAATAACTTTAGTGGTTTTGATCTACTGTTTGTGTTCCATTTCTTTTCAAGGTATTTGTGTTCCGATGATGCACTTAACGATATCCAATCGAGTTGATTTTTGGTACACTCATAGTACTCAACAAGCTCTACGCGGTGAACGTCTCCTATTGTCAAAATGATGCCAGCGTAGCCGCACCGTGAGTGCACAGCACAAGGCTGTGCAACACCTCCCCATGTCCTATTTTCAGGGCTGAGTTTTTTTAGACTTGCTAAAAGTAACCAATAGCCAACTCCTGTTCTTAATTCAATTCTTGCACAACGTTATTCAATATCAAAAAGTAGATTTATAATCGGAAATCTAAATATCATTAATTTTCTAACTTATTCAACTCCAATCCTTCCCTGCAATCACGACCGTCAGTTCGGCAATTAAAGATTCGGATTGCTCATGACATCCTTCCATCATCATATTGCCCAATTGATGCAAAGTGCAAACACTACAACAATCTTCAGATTTTTTTTTTTTTTTTTTTTGAACTGCAAAAATTTGGGAGGGACAACCAATGTACCAACTCCTATTGGGTGTGACCATAGGGGCTTGCCAACCCACTGTGAAATATCCAGTTCGAGCCATAGCTACTCTCCAGAAGGACAAGCCGTCACCACAGCACCACATAAGTACTCAATGGACAAAGGACCCTCTACGCTAGTCTTGCAGTTGGTGAGACTCGAACCTTGTTGAATTGTGTACAAATGAACAAGGACCTTTAGATTGGTCATTGGATAAATGCACAATGGCTGTGGCGTCAAGTCATAGCAGGGGAGATAATCATATTCAAGATGGAACTTCCTTTCGGGGTGTATTAGATTTTGTTGGAATACCAACCAAAACAGTATTAACAACAAAAGTAACAAAATGAAGCAGACCTTCCCTAACGACATACTACATAAAAACAAAGACGTGGCCGACGGCAGTTCCAAGCTTTTGAAATTTTTTAGATATACATGAAGAGAGTGATGCCTCGAAAAGCATGAAAAATCCAAATAAACCTCTTCACGGACGGGCGCCTACAGATACAACAGGAATTCCACACACAACACCAAGGTGGGAAAAAAAATACCAGAAGCTATGTTCCAATTGGAACACGGAACCAGATTTCTGGAGCACCTTTTAACCCTTCTCCAAGTACTGAGACAAGCCCTTGCATCAGAAACTACAAGGCCCGAAACAACCTCCACCGACGGTAGCACAGTTTGAAACATCTTAGCATTCCTCTCCACATGGACATGCTATCATCTGCAGCAAAAACCAATTTGTATACAGCATGCAGGAAACTAGCACCATTTCTAAACTTACTAGCTCATTCAACTTCTTAGACCAAACTTAAGAGGGCTTCCAGCAATCGCACATCTGGTTAAGAGGGTAACCCCAAAATCTGGGCAGAGTATGCACGTCTGTCTCAGATCGAACTTGCATGAAATTGATGGAAGAAACTGTCTCCGTTTTTAGAATAAACTAATTTTTCACGACTTTTTATGGAATGTATTGTGAGAGTATGACTTGTCATGATTTTTTAAAAAAACTATTTTTTGTTAGTGGAATGGGGCCTCAGGCAAGAAAAATCTACGCCAACAATATGGCTGTTTCCGGCTATAGCAATGAATACCTCGAAATCAAACACAAAGCAGAGTAGCTAGGTTAAAGATTTACAGCTGATTCCTTGCAGCGGGAATTCAAGATGGGAGAGTTGGTAAGCTTTATAACTAAGCAAGCAGCCTTCGTACTTGAGCTCATTTTGTGATTAGTTTCCAGCTTCCAGCTATTGGTTGGTGGCAAGCGTCAATAGTACTCCAAATCAACACTATTGAAACAACATTCATGTTGCAAAAATGAATGAATAGAAGCCATGAAAGCTCAACTCAGTCATGCATCTTTTCTAACTCGATAAGCAGTCAAGTGATCATATGATAGTTCATCTCTTTGTAACCGGAGTGAGGATAACAACAGTAGCATTTTGAAGGGGGAAGAGAAGTGCACTGAAGAAACAACTGAGTGACACAAATTCCACCTTGAATCTAGAAAAGAGAAGAAGCAAACTCACAACTGATGTTCGAATAAAACCAGACACACAAACATTATTGGGAAGGACACACCGTCTTGATGGTGATCAGTTATTTAGCCTGTTAAATACCTAGTGTTAGGAGGCCTAAGTAGGCTGAACGAATCTCGCAAATTTATAAGTACCATCCAAGAGACAGAACTCAGAAGATCCATAATCTCAACCAATGACCATAATTCCACAAAAATACTTATTGGAACAGGAACAGCTAACAATAAAGCTGATTAAAAGAAAAAACATCATAGTTCTTTTGTCGTTTTGTTTTCCTCAATTAAATAATTATGAAGGGGGACTATTGGGGTTCCTAACTACTGTGGAATGTTCAACTGGGAGAGTGCTTGCATAACCACCGTCTCTTCCTCCCTACCTCCCGTCATCACAGCCCCACAAAGGTACAAGTTGAACCAGATGCACTCACACATGGCCTCTAGTTCACGAGAACTACAACTTTTGTGCATCTAGTTTCAAGAGAACTACAACGTCAAATGTGTTTAAACTCACGACCTTGGGGAGGGAGAGAGTTTCACTCCACACCAACTCGGTGGTAACATATCAGATCAATGGCAGCGGAGAGTTCCTAGATTAAAATATTTCAAAAAGAGAGTAAACCCAAGACTAACATCCAAGAGATCGAACTTCAAACACTACAATCTCATTCAACGTCAATATAAACAAAAGCACTTATTCAAACAAGAACAACTACTACTAAAATTGATCAAAAACACAACATGAGACACTTACGGTGGCAACTCCCAACATAAGAAAATTGCAAAAAGATCTCATCAATGACAACAAAGGAACTCAATATCTTATTCAAACAAGAACAACTAGCACAATATTGATCAAAAACCCATTCGAATTCCACTTACAGCGGCAGCTTCCCAGCACGGAAAATTGCAAACTTCGAAGCCTCTGAGTAAGAATAATCAATCCCATTCTTGATCAAAAACTCCTCAATCAACTTCTTGGCCTTCTCAGGCTCCACACTCTCACACTCAATCTCATAACAAGTCCCGAAATCATAAAGTGTCTCATCCACTTCCAAAACCAACCCATTCCAATCATACACTCCCCTCACATTCTTAAACTCACCTAACAAACAAACCCTCCATCAATTACCCCAAACTCATTTTTTACCCTATCCATGATCCTCGACTGGATGCCGCCGAGCCTCACCGGGTCAGCCACGCACTCGCGGCCAACCCGCGGATCCAGCTCCTCCTCGTCCTCCTCAACCCGGCTAACACCGTTAGCGAGAACGGCATTGGCCTTGAGGGAGACGACGCACTTGGCGTCGTCGCCGTAGAAGCGGAAGCGGAGGACGGCGCGGCGGGAGGAGAGTTCTGTGGCGGCGCCGTCGAAAAAGTTGTTGTGTTGGCGGTGGGTGTGGCGATGGAAGGGGGAGAGGAGAGAGAGGAGGGTTTGATGGGCGGCGGAGGACGGCAGCCGGAGCTTCACTTCAATTTCCATGTTTTCTTGCTGGTTTGTCGGGATTGTGGCTCTAGGGTTTCGGTAAAAACGACGCCGCTGAAGGGTTTTCTTTAGGATTTTCGGTAAAATCGACGCCGCTGAAAGGCTTGCTTGTTGGTTTTGTAGAACTAGGGTTTTCGGTAAAAAGGACGCCGTCGAAACGTTTGCTTGTTGATTTTGTGGATCTGGGGTTTTGGTGAAAACGACGACGTTGAGAGGGGGTTTGGTCGGATTGAAGGGAATGGTTATGAGGAGGAGAGGCCGATGCGATGCGATTTGGAGGAGGGGTCGTTGGCGGAGCGATCGAAGTGATGGAGGAGAGAGGCGGCGCCGGTAGCGGCGGATGTAGTGGTGGTGGCGGCCGCGGCGGCGGAGCGTTTACGGGCTTCTTCGAGTTCTTCTTTGTCTTCTACTTTGACTTCGATTTTGCTCGGTTTTCTTCTCAGCATCTCTCTCTCACAATCTCACCCTCTCAACTCTCTAACACCTGATCCTTCTTTTTCATTTTCGTCATGGAAAATCTATTTACCAGAAGCTTTGTTTCCCTGCCCCTAGTGCTGGTGTACGACCCTACTAGTGTGTGCTAGTCGTTGATTTCTATAATCAACAGCTTGGATTTCATTTTGGCAATATGCAGCTCAGAACTGCATAGTATTGAGATGAAATTAAGACTATTGAAGACATATCAAACGGTTTGGATGCCGCACACCATAATCCCCGTTTCCTTATTTCGCATTTGCTAAAATGAGTTTTTTTATTTTTCCAAAAAAAATAAAGAGTCTTTCATAAAAGTTGAGTTTTAGCGTTTACCCGTAAAGTGATTTTGTATCTAAACATTCACCCCTTTTTTATAATAATAAAATATAGTAATAAACTCTTACTAACTTTGAATTAAAATGACATTCTTTACTCATAAGAGAATTTGTTTTCATTAAAAAGGATAAAATTTATCAATAATTATTTATTTTTACTTCTCAAAAAATATATATTTTTGTTAAAAATGTTAAAAACTTGAGAATTGAGAGTTGTTTGTTATTTCACTATTAAAAGGGTTAATTTGGTGATATAAGATACTTTTAGCTAATTTTATCACGTGTTTTGTCGAACTATTGTTGATTGGGTGTACCTATAATGAACATTAAAACCATGGGGTTCTATAGTCATTTCTCATACCTGAGAGGGTTTACCCGCGCATCGATATCCCCTCCCTGGTCATCAAATGCGTACCATTCATGTCGAAATAAGAAAATTCAAGAGAATTTTCTTTCTTGCGGTCTTAACCTGATTTTCGAACTATGAGAATTTAGGGTGCTAATACGCCACTGCAAAAGTGGTGCCCGAGCGCGAATCTCGACCATCAAAAAGTGTTTTCGACGGTTCAGATTTCTCTCACCCTCTCTCTCCTTTTTCTCTTTCCAAAATTTGGACAGTCCAAAATACTTTTAAAACGGCCGAGATGCGCTTTGAGTACTGTCACATAGTACCCAACCGACACCTACAAATTTCTCCTAAACAATTGTGTGGACCACCCCTGGAGGCTGGAACCATCGTGATTAATTGGACCCCTCTTGTCTTATCTGATTTCTAGCATCAGACAATTGCAAAATGAAAAAGGTTACAATACACACCCCTTAGTTGGGTGTGTATGATACACACTCTTGTTAAAGTTGCGATTTTTTTTTTTATAAAAGTTACGATTGTTTCTTATTTTTTTGACTTAAGAATAAGTGGACAACCAAAATCAGGTCGGCTAGTGCAACCCAAATGTTAGGGCCGACCCTGTACATACGGGTGTGTATTGTAGCCATTTTCGAAATGGAAAAGGCTACCCCTTATGAAATACTACACCCTAAAATGGTTAATGGCAATAGGGGAAATGACAGATCAGAGAGAACATGGGCAAATTATTACACATTCATGACACACTAATTGGCAATCACGGTAGCCATGGGAAGGAAACAAATAATTCCACATAAACGGCACTGCAATTGTGATAGACGAAATTACCCCTCGGTGAAAACCCAGTATGTCCTCTCATTTTTCCTCTTCCCTCTCTCTCTCTCTCTCTCTCATAATCTGAAAAGTAACTCGTCTTCATCCCGTGATTGTTCGAATCGTCAAATCATGTGTGTTAGTCGTCTTCATCCCATCCCTCAGGGGTGAACTACTGGTGGCATGTCTTCACTCCTCATTTCTTCAATTAGTTGTTCGAAATGCACTTCTCAGATTTCCCCTGAATGATTGGAGCCTCGATTCTTCCACTTTTCACCTTGTAATTCACCGACATTCTTCCGACAATGCAAAGAGAAAGTGAGATTTGGACTGATTTTTTCTTTTAAAATAAAAGATAAATGGGTAGCCTCAAAATGCTCTACACTCTGTGTCTTTTATGTGTGTAGAGTGGAACTCTGCTTAATTTCAGAGTGAGAGAGGGAGAGAGAATTGAATTTGGTATATCTAGTTTGCACCTTAGTGAATTATTTTGACACCCTTTAGAATAGCCCAACTTTTTTCTTTGAAAAAATAGTATTGCACCTTGAATAAATTATTTTGGCACCCTTGGAGAATAATCCAACTTTTTATTTTTGAAAAACAAACATTGCTCCTTGAATGAAATAACACACCTTGAGTGAATTATTTTAGCACCCTTTGAGAAGAATCCAACTTTTTCTTTTTTGAAAAAATAGCATTGCTCCTTGAATGAAATAGTATTGCACCTTGAGTGAATATTTTGGCACCTTTTTTAGAATAACATTGCACTCAAATGAAAAGGTCAGATTTGCACTCTTCATGAAAAAACATTGCACTCATTATTTACTAACATTGAACTCTAAAATCAAATCATTGCACTTATGATAGTCCACCTAGGCTTGGCAATGAGGTCTAAATTAACTTTTTTGAATCGAGTTTGTCAACATTGCACTCTTGGTAAAAATACATTGCACTCTATGTTAACGGCCATTGCACTCTAGCATGAAACCATTGCACTCATGTCGTAACTATTATGCAAAAAATAACAATTGCTCCTTAAATGAAACAACATTGCACCTTGAGTGAATTATTTTTGCACCCTTTGAGAATATTATTGCACCCGAATGAGAGACAAAGTTGCTAGTGTGATACTATTATAAACCCAACTTTTTAATTTGGAAAAAATTGCAGTTGCTCCTTAAATGAAACAACATTGCACCTTGAGTGAACTATTTTGGCACCCTTTGAGAACTACATTGCACCCGGGAGTGCAACACATTTACATGAAAGGGGCAATTGAAATGAACCTAAGGGTGCAACGGTGAGAATCTAGATAATTATGGTGCTAGTTTGGGAAAACAGAGAGCAACTCATGTTGTCACAAAGTGCAACAATTTTCCCCATAAGGAGCAAGAGTTATTGATCAGCAAATCAAATCAAGAAGTCTTCTACAATTTATCAAACTGGATAACCAAATCTGAAATCTCTAAACCATATGAGGAGATTCTTCGACAACTTCTTCGTGAAATTTAAGCCAAAATCAAAAAGTTCATCTGCAATTTATCAAAGATATACCATAAAATTTTGGTTCCGAGATGGGCTCTTGAGTTTCCATGGTCGTCGGCGCCAAGATTGGTGCACCATCACCACTTGCAAATCTGAGAGACGAGAGATGTGGAGAGATGAACGAGCGAGAGAGAAACTGAGATGTAGAGAGGGGGGGTTAATTTGTGATGGTAGGGAGTGATACTGTCGCCATTTATTCATAGGTTTAAGAGAAGAAGAACATTTGATCTTCTCGCGGTCTGGGCTGATCTGCAGCAAGCAGAGCCCCACAATACCGATTTGCTCGAGAAAGGGGATCTGACATTATACCTTGACTTGATTTGGTGGAAGAGGGATTATTTGTGAAGGATTTTGAAGCCCTGGGTATTTTTGTCCAGTAATTTTTTCTATACCATGAATCTGGAATTATTATTCCTCCACCCATTACTTAATGTTATCCAAAAACTGTGTCATGAAAATGGAATAATTTGCCCCTTCCACCTCTGAACAGTCATTTCCCCATGGCAATATGGCAATTGTGCCTGGTGGGAGTCTGGAAAGTGGCAATGGTCGTTCAATTATCTATAAATTTTAACTCTACTTCGAGACTCCCCGTGGCGGGCGTTCCTCTCCGCTCCGGTATGGGTGATCACGCTCAATTTTTGGACCCGGGGGAGCCGGAACAGAGTTCCCAGATCCGGGCTTCTGACGACGGCGGCGGCAGCAACGGACGGGTGACAGCTCCGGCGCATGCACCGGCGTCTCTCTTTTTTTTTTTGGGTTGTTTTTGTGGCCGGTAGTTTTAGGCCGGTGGTTTTGTTGTACCCGATTTTGGCCGGTGGTTTGAGGTTTAATATTATTTTCTATCTCTTCACCAAAAAAAAAAAAAAACACACTACTCCGATAAATAACGAAACTGAAGGACAAATTAATGAAGGCATAACCCTCAAATAATTAAATAAGGTCTCAGTTATCCTAAATAAGTGAAAATTTTGAACAACCAGTTACTTTGTAACAGTAAAATAAATTCAATTTTATTACCCATTTCCATACAAGGTTCAATAAGAATCCTGACCCAGAATCATAAACCGTACTCTCAAACCCTCTCATTCTCCAACCCAATCCCGGCCCTGTACTAGTGTTTCGCACCGAAAAAATAACCATGGTGTCAAAATTACCAAGCTCATTTCTTGTGTTAACCATTGTCGTGACCGCGGTGATTTTGGCACCAACAGGGCTAGCCATGCTGGTACCGGGATTTAGAAGAGCATCAGGTCCAGGGCTACTCCCACAGACTGATGAAGACATCGTAAACTGCTGGACACCTGTAATAAAGACGCATGGGTGTATTACTCAGATGTACGAGTCCCTTTGCAAAAACGCGATTAGCAGTATAGGCCCTGCTTGTTGCAGGGCCATTACTAACGTTAAACAAACTTGCTGGCCTAGAATGTTTCCCTTCCACCCTGACTTTCCGCCCTTGGTTAAGGGACACTGTGCTAATTTTTTGGGCTTTGGGAAACCTGGAACCAGCGGATAGGAGACTGGGCCATTGCCACCCTTTTTTTTTTATTTCTAGTTGATTTATATTTGATCTCTCTTTGATTTCTATTCCCAAACTTAGGCCTCATTTGGGTGAATTGAAAAAACTGGTTTTTTGGTTTTTTTTTGGTTTTTTTGGTTTTGTCCTTATTCAAATTTTTTTTGCATTTGTTAGTTTTCGGTCGATTAGTTGTGGTTTCTTGGCTCCTCTCTACGAGAGAAATCTAAAAAGTATAAAATTATTAGTCAAACTTAAAGTTTTGTGAATAAAGACGAAAAATAAACCAAAATGGTTTTTTTAGCCAAAGAACCCCTTAGTTCAAGAAAACACTTTTCAGAATTGTTTCCTTGTCAATTTCTTTTCTAGCATAATCTCTCTCTCTATCTGTCTCTCTCCCCCTCTCTCTGTCTCGTGCACGCAGGCACACACTCACACTAATTGATTGAAATTTGAAATAGACGTGGAAGCTTTTAATTTGTTTAAAGAAAAAGTATGAACCTGATCGCTGTGGCAATACTTAATAACTCTAGATGGTAAACAAAATCCCGTGACATATTCTTGATAATAGAGTGATTTGGATAACAATTCTAGAGTTTTTTTTTTTTTTGCCATAATTTTCCAGATCTGCTCGAGCGATCCCCACAGCCAAGACGGCAACATGTTATTTCACTATGCACACCATAGGACTAATTTCTACAGGGACTCAATCCTCTCTTGATGCGTGGGCATGATGGTTGATTCTTGCATCACAGTAGAATATAAGCCGTGCCACAAGAAAGCCTTGCTCTGATACCAATTGTCATGAGGTCTTGCTTGTGCGTGTCTTGCCTACAAGCCTCGCCCCATGACACTATGACATGCATTGTGGCATGTTCTATGGTGCCTACCCTATGCTGTTGGCCATCTATAGATCAATAGTGAGATTATGCTCGTAATAGAGACTATGATCTTTGATCTTTGTTATCAGGGCCAGTCCAGTTGAATAAGTGAAATAGAGAATAAGTGAAATAGATAAAGGTTGATCTATTTCGTTTTTTTTTTTTTTCTGTTTAGTGTAGTCAAACTGTAGGAGTGAACACAAAAATCGTTAAACTATGAATTTAGTCCAAACCACGTAAATAATGTGGTTTGGTCGCGGTTTGAAGTATTAAAATTTGAATCAAATTGTATATGCTGATGGTTCTAATTCCAATCTCTTTCAAACGACGGTTATATGTAACTGAAGTACATAAAAATAGATGATTATGATTGATTTGAGTGACTACTTGTGATTTTAATGGAATTAGTACAAGCACAGGTTTTCATTCAATTTTTGTGCAATTTTTTTGTTGCTTTAAATGGATTGTTCAACAACCTTTGTAGCGGAGTCCACACCAGTGTTTGTGGCAAAAATCCATCGAGTATCACATGGTAGTGCTCTAGAAGCATTGATTAATCACTCCAAAAATGTTTTTGATATTTTACTGTCAAACGAGATTTATGTTTGTAACAGAAGGGATATATACCTTAGAGGATTCTTGTAGTCAGGAATTTTACTACGCAGGGGCGAATATGTTTTACAAAATATTTTACGGGCAAGCCTATATAATTCATAGGAAACTTTTTTTTTTCTATAAAATACAAGGGTTTTTTTTTTTTTGTAGGGGCAACCGCCCCTACTGACATGTAGTCACTAGTCACCTACTTGGCAACTCGTTGTTGCTTTTTTGCTAGAAATAATGGCATCCTGCCATATACTTGGTGCTTAGGACATCAAATAAAAAAAAAAGAAGGGGGTGGTTTTGAGGCAATAATGGCCCCCACCCGGGCATGGTAATTTGATCAAAACTGTTCATCTTGTTGAGCTCGTTGAGTTAATTGTCCATAAAAAAATGTTAGATTCATTGGACGCTTAGAGTTTATTGTTGGGAACGCGCAAATAATCTAGAACAAAAAACAAGAACACAAGACACCGAGATTTTACTTGGTTCCTTAATTCTCTCTAACACTAATAGAATATTTAGTACATCTACCGCTCATTACACCCTCACTCCACTTTTCACTACATATGGAATAAAGAATTAGTACAAGTTACATTAGCTACTACGTATAGCAAATATTGGAAAAAATTTTGTTCACCCTCACCAAAAGAGGGTGAACAAAACCTTTTTTGGTAAGCATGACATCACTTTGTGGTGGGATCCTTATCATTTTTGGTGGACCCCACACCATTTTAACCAATCAGGGTGAAGGTTTTGTTCACCCTCTTTTGGTGAGGGTGAACAAATTTTTTTCCGGAAATATTCATAACCTAAAGTTTACATCACCAATTATTATAGTATACCCCTATTTAGCTTTTGGGAGCCTCGTCCATGGTCAAATAAGGTTTTACATTCAAAAGTACCCTTGTTTACCATATGCACCTAATTTGTGGTCCAAATTGTATCACCTCATAAAAATTCAAAATATTTGGTGCGTCTAGTAATTTTTATACTAAAAACTCGTAACTTTTTAGCAACATGATTCATAAGACTTCACTAGGATGAATCATAATAACATTAACTTCTTGTCATTTTTCAACAATAAAAATCATAATACATTGGTATGTGTCGTAACTTCCATACTAAAAATTCGTAATATTTTGGATGTGCATATGGTACACACCAAAATAGTGGTGTGCATTGTATTTTTGTCTTTAACAACTTGAAGGCTAGTATAATTTTGATAATAAGCTCTAAAGATTTAACAGCTAAATACACCAACGCTCTAAAGATTGAACAATCAAATACACCGATGCTCAATCCTCCTGAAATTTTTTTTGCATGAATTACTAATTTGACGAACTAAATTAAATGAAAATGCACGCAAATTTTGTATTACATATTTCATTTTTCTTTACGATTGTACTAGCATAAAACCCGTGCTATGCACGGCTCGATAATGGGAAAAAATAGTTGGTGCTCTTGGACCTCTATGACGCGAAAAAACTATTGGGTGCTCTTGGACCACTATGATGTGAAGCTCCGACACCTTTTACCACTATTTTTGCAATCATGTATGCCCAAAATTAAGTGTGTCGAACCTACATAAATGTTGAGAAGTTAAAGGTATTGAGTTGCGCTTGAGGAGCACTGACTAATTACTTGGGCTGCATTTTAACCTCAAGGGTTGGCCTCGTACATGGTTCCTCCTAATGCGTGTGGATCTCTCTACCTGTTTTCGATGTAATTCATATTGTATTCTCCAACCATTCGACGAAAAAAGAAAAATGCTTGTGAGATTGTTGTCTATTATCCTACAATCCACGCATACTGGAGATTGATCTCAATAACCAAGAAAGGAATATAAAATAGGCCAGGAAGAAAGTAGTGTGGCATGTAATCCACCAAAATTTCACATCTAATTTAGCAATTTTCAAAAGTAGAATAAACATCAGAATCGTAGAAATTCTAAATTGCCTTGCCCCTTGCATTAAACTATACTTGCCCCTGTAAATCCTTCCCCATTTTAAGGTAACACAAACATTATCCAGCATATTGTGGTTAGCATATTGGGGGATGGGGTTCGCCTCCTCCCTTGCCACCTCCCCTCCTTTTGACCCCGATCAACCCTAACATCGATCTCTCTTCCCTCTTCAGATTCTTTTCCCACCTCCTCATTCTTATCTTCTGACCAGTGCGGATCCTCGCCATCAGTTCTTCGATCGCAACCTTACCCTTCTACTCCACTAGCCTCAGATCTGGCCTCCATCCCACCACCACAAATGAAGTTTTCAAGTTTGTACTCGGTTCCAAGGATTACCAACTTCTAGCAACTGAATGCTTTAAAAGTTTCATAACCACAAATATGACTTTGTCTGACAAATGAAAACAATGTCGCATTTGCTATTGAACGAACCAATTCAAATCAGCAGTTTAATTCCTATTATCCGTTACATATTATTGATAAAGTAAGAAAAATATAAAATAAAATTAAAAGGATTGAAAGTAACATCCTCTTGTTTGTAACTCGATATATCTCCACGAAAAATGTGCGACAACTTTCATATCATCTAGAAAGATAAATGCTTTTTTTTTTTTGGTATTTCCTTAAAGAAAATGCAAACTCGAGATCCAGTACCCAATTGAGCATGCAATAGGTAAGAAAGAAAAAGAAGAACAAAATGTATGAAGAAATAAAGATATAGTAGTCTTCTAACTTGAGAGAGCGCGAATCAGAAAAGAAAAAAAGAAAAGAAAAAACCTTGAGAGAGGAACGACAAAAGGTCCATGGAATTCCGTTGTTGATGATAGAAAAATGGATCGAATGCGCATACTCATCCCGTTGTAGCATCCTAGTATCCTATACAAAATTTTAATTTATGTAATTCTGAGAACAACGATGACATATGAGATAAATATGAAAGAGAAAATTGGTGACAATTGAATGATACTCCTATATTTGGATTGCAAAACTCATGTGAGTATAGAGGACATGCATAAAATATGAGCTCCAATTCAAACATTGGATGAAGAGACTGGTTTAAGAGCAACGATGAGATTTTCACCCTTTCTAGATTGAATCAATGATCAACCTTATTGCTAAACTACATTAATTCTAACTTAAAATTAACGTTGAAATGGTATTATATAAATTTTATATTTGGTAAAAGGTATATTGAAAAATTGTTGTGTTGATCTATTTAGAGAATATAATGGGTAAAAAGACTTTTTTTTCCCTTGAGACGGAAAAGTTGACTGGATTAATTCCTATTTCCAATTGAGAATGAGTTATTTCCGCCGGCGGTGAAAACAAATGTTTCCTCCAAATCAATTACAGCGGTCCGTTTGATTGTGTACTACACAATCACATGGACTACACAATCACACGGACCGTTGTGATTGATTTGGAGGAAACATTTGTTTCCGCCGGCGGTGGAAAGAATGTTTTCTCTTCCAATTGGTATGATCTATCTGTAAATAGAAAAATTAGTTATAGACTTATAGTAGACCTAAATTTTAAATTAAAAGTGTTGAATCCGACATAAAAAATTGAATCCGATGTCAAAAAATAAATCCGATGTCGGATATTCGATATAAAAATATTTTATGTTCCCAAAAGAATCGTTTCTTCTCTGTTTTTCAATACGTGTACATCTTCTGATTGAAAATCTTATGCAAAACCTAGATTTCAGGTTTTCTAATCTTTCCAGATTCTTATTCAACAAATTTCTACACGGAAGCATAAGCCATTGTTTTCGAAAATAGAAAATCTTATACTCCAATATAAAGAAATAAAAGTGGATACCTTTCGCTATAAAACAATTAAAAAAATCAAAGTGAATACCTTTCACTGTAAAAATAATTGGCGCTTCCTCCCACTACACGAACACGGCTACTATAAAAAAAAGGTGTTAATCAACATGAAGCAATTAGCCAACAACTAAAGTGGGTAGAAATTAAAGAAGACGAAATAGTAGAAAAAAAGAAGAAGATGAGTACATGAAGTTTATTGACTATCCTTTATTTTGGTTATAAGGGTGAGAGGGAGAGATAGCATGGCCGAAGGAAAAGAGGGAAAGAAGGCCATGAGGAATGTATGGGGTTGAGTTTTTGCTTTTAATAGGCATGTAATCAAAAGGGTAATCTTTCCATTTAGGATTAGTATAGACAGAGTTTCCTTACCCATTTTACAGAAAGAGGGAGAGGGAGTGTTAAAATTTGAAATTTGAAATTTGAAATAAGTTTAGTTTTAGAGTTTCAAAAGTTCTCTTCAGTAATTGGTTTCCTTAATTGGTTTTTTTATCCTTTATATGACTCTCGTTCCTTCCCTTGTGTAAAGATGGAAAGGGCCGAAAGGCTAATTTAGATTTAGGTATGCATTAGGATTCCTTAATTTGTAATTCAAACAGATTTATGGAATATATTTACATCCTGCAATACTATATAAGATGCACTGGGTCACACGGGTAGTCGAAATAAATGAAAATCTACTTAAATTTGGTGAATAAGTAGATAGCATAGCTAAAAAAAAAAGGCTCAATACATTTTTTTCCGTATATATATATATATATATAGGATCCGTTTCTTATTGTAAATATATATTGTAAATACATTGTAAATATATATAAAAAAAGGCTCAATACATTGTAAATATATATTTTTTGCGAAAATTGCTTGGATCAAGCCCTTCCCGGTATTTTTTTTTGAAGATTTTCCGCGTGGACCCTTGAAAACACCTTCTGAACACATTGGACGGATCGAATTTTCCAAAAAAAATTTGCAACACAAAAAAACCCCATTTTTTCCTTAAATCCAGGAGTGTGGATAAGAAAATTTCCATATATATATATATATATATATATATAGGTAAATCTTCTAGTAAGGACTCCCGTTAATAAGAAAAAATGTAATTTTTTCGCGTTAAAAATTGTTTTTGGGAAATCCGAACCGTCCAATGTGTTCAAAAGGTGTTTTCAAGGGTCCATGCGGGAAATCTTCAAAAAAAAATACCGGGAAGGGCTTGATCCAAGCAGTTTTCACAAAAACTGTAAACACCTTCTGAACACATTGGACGGATCGGATTGTCAAAAAAATGCTTGGAACACGGAGGTCCGGAAGTCCGGAGTCCGGACTAGAAGTGGAACCTATATATATATATACATATATATAGGAAGCCGATCTACTAAGGACTCCCTCAAACAAAATTTGGTGCGGACCAAGCCATTTTTCGACTTTCCGGATCAAATTTTGACGATCTGAACCGCTCAATGTTTTTTTTTTTTTTTTTTTTTTTTTTTGATCAGCAAAGAAGAATGATATATTGATGATAGAGAAGAGAGATTACAAGAAAAGAAAAGAAGAGCACTATACATCCAGACGCTAAACAGGAAAGGGATGGTACCCATAGAAATGGGACACCAAACCAGACCACAAGAAGCGAAAGGCAGCAGAAGATCATAAGGACAAAGTTGATCAGAAATCAACACCACAAACTATACACCTCCACGGCAGAAATCACAGTGAATCAATAAGGGCTGGAAAACTGAAAAGAATATCATTAGAAGAGACATTCTTTGAACCATGAGCAGCTTTGAACCAATGTGAAATCCTGTGCTTGATAATATCTCCCATGTCCTCCCATTTTGGAAACGCTATATATACTGAAAATGCATTTTAAAAACATTGAGCGGTTCGGATCGTCAAAATTTGATCCGGAATGGTGAGGTCCGCCGGAATTGGTAAGGTCCTTCGTAGTCCTTCAAATTTGGCTAAGGAGTCCTATATTATCCTATATAGATCCTGTCAAGGATCCGATTTCCCGGATTTTCCATTTTGAAGCATTTTGAAGCATTTAAAGATGTTTTTGCATGATCGAAAGTCAATGTGTTCAAAAGGTGTTTTCCAAGGTCCATACGGGAAATCTTCAAAAAAAAATACCGGGAAGGGCTTGATCCACGCAATTTTTCGCAAAAGCGCATATTTACAAAATTGTGTGGATCAAGCCCTTCCCGGTATTTGTTTTTTTTTTGAAGATTTCCCAAAGTGGGACCTTGGAAAACACCTTTTGAACACATTGACGGCTCGGATCATGAAATCTTGATCCGGAAAGTTCGACCGAATTTTTATGAGTTCGGACTAGAGGGTTCCTCTCTCTCTCTTCTCTCTCTCTCTCTCTCTATATATATATATATATATATATTATATATTTGTATACAGATTTTTGCATTTAAAAAAACCTTATATATATATATTTTATGATATTTGTAATGATTCATGAAAAATTATCTCGGTGATGATTCTGATTCTCATAAAATCCTCGTGAATGCCTCAATTAATGTCTCAGATACTAAAGGCCCTGCTAAATATTAATGTCTCATACTAAAGTTATTCTATAATACCCACCCAAGATCCAATGATATCTGGCCTTCACAGTGCTTATAAAGCAAATACATAACTACACAAAAGCTAATAGTTGTACATAGAAAGCACAGCTAGGCCAACATTTGGTGGACAAAAATATTCACACACATGTAAAAATAAATCATTTCATAAGAGGAAAGTGTTTTATGTCATTAAATAATTTAAATTAACCTACCATTTTAGCCATCCAAAAACCTTGTATAAATACCCACAAACTCATTTCTTCACACACCAACCCCTTTCACAACTATAGCACATATCTCAACACCCTGTGCAATTTTCTTAAACCATGCCTCTAGCATCACCAAAGCTACTCACAATGATGCTAGCCATTGCAATTTCCTTGGCAATGCTAGTCGCACCCGGGCAAGCCCGGGTCCAACTGCAAGTCAAAGCCGAAGCAGAAGCCCAAGTCCAAGTCCAATTCGTGTTACCAGACCTGCTCAAGTGCTGGGGCTCCATCAGAGAGGCCGGTGTGTGTGCAAATGAGGTTGAGGATTTAATTTTGAATGGCCAAATTCCAAGTAGTGTAATTAGCCCTGCTTGTTGCACGGCCTTGGTTGACCTTGGACAAAACTGCTGGTCTAATTTGTTTCCTTTCAACCCATTTTTCCCTGCGGCGGTCGAAAGCTATTGTGCCGCGGTCAATGGAGGCAGTGACCTTGCGCCAGCACCCGCGGAGAATGGTGCAAAGATGGGCTCAGACTCCGTGGACAAGTCCTTTTCTTGGGGTGCTTAGCTAATTTCAAGTTAATCATTGAGGCAATTTTTGCGAAAAAAAAAAAAAATTGTGATGTTTTTTTCATCTTAAGATTGAATGAATGCTTAATTGGTATTGGAGTGGTGAATTAATGAAATTAATGGTTGTTTTTCTATTTTAATTATTATAGATACCTAGTATATATAGTTGTATTTTTATTGACCGAGTCATATGACAAGTGGGGTCAACCGAGGATGTTGTGCATAGTTGCTAGCAATTTTATATAACTAGCACCAGCCACGTATTAAGCAAGTGCTCATCAACACAAAATTCATCATGTGTTACGAAAAATAATTATCTACGTCTACACGGTTAAAATTCAACTGATAAGTAATTAATTAAATTCTGTTTCATATTTGAAGTCCGAATGAGTATAGAAAGACAACTCTGGCTTTAGGGCATTCACAGTTGGCTCTTAAAATGGCTCCTAAGGCCCAGTTTTTCAAAAGATTTTAGCACCCAGTTGCTAAAATCATGATATTTCAAATCAAAAAATGAAGTGGTTCCGTGTATAGTTTTTCAATTTTTTTCGCTCCAAATTAAATTACTCTTAAAATTTAGCAAGTCATTTGATCAATAATGGTCTTCAATGGACTCCCAATGGTACCTCATAAGCATGGCTCCTAAATCATTAGCCAAATCTAAGTAGTCTTGTAGCTAGCTTTAAGTGGGACACAAACACTTTTAATCTTTTTAGACTTATCAATTTATGGGGCCCATACTTTTTATTATTTTTTCCCCACAAAATAGAGAATGTTTTTGCTAGCTCATTGAGTGCACATATGTTCTCTAAATTTAGCAAGCTCTAGTAGTGAAAAATGGGTCCCAATTAGGCTTATGTGTACACCTTAGGAGTCAACTTAGGAGCTATTTTTAGGGAGTCCATTGTGGATGCCCTAAATATGATGAAGTAATTAATCTTGAAAAATGTGAGTTAAGCAAACGGGAAAAAAAGAGAAGGGATAATTGTTCTAGGGTCCAGAAGTGGAGACTTATTGAGTCATTTAGTCTATGCTAAAGTTTTACAAGGTCTAAGGTCCACAAATTTTTTTAATTTTAAATTTAGGTACTTTCAAAGGGTACCCTAGGGTTTAGGTTTTAGGGTGCACGTTCCTATTATAGGGTTTTAGTGGTTTAGGCACTTTCATAGGGTACCCTAGGGTTTTAGGCACTTTCATAGGGTACAAACTTTTTTGGCACTTTCCTAGAGGTACAAACTTTTTTTTTGGTAAAAAAAAAAAAGAAAAAGAAAAAAGATGTCAGCATTATGTCACGGACTTAACTTGTTTCAAGTGATCCGTGCGGCACTTAGACACTCACACTTGATCTTGACCCGATCTTGTGATGCTAAGTAAGCCTTTGTGTGTGTAAAAAGAGTAAGACAAGTAGTACTTGAGTTTGGGAGAATGGAGAGTGTATTACACAAAGAGAGTTTACAAGCTCTTGAATGATTTCTTGGTGCCTTGGCCAAATGAGGCCACACCCTTTTATAGGCACTAAGGGAGAGTTCTAGAACAAACTCTAGAATCTTCCCACCTCCTCAATTGGGTCTTTCTAGATGTGTGTGTGTGGGAGGTTCTTGAATCCTCCAACACTTACAAGGCTTCTCTAGAATGTTCACCATCTTTCTAGAGTATTCTACAATGTACAAGAATATACAAGAATATTCAAGAATATACAAGAGTCTTCAAGAATTCTCTAGACAAGTCTAGACTAGTCCGGAAGCTTGAAGATTTCTCTAGAAAATTCCGCGGGGCGTAACACTCTCCCCCACCTAATCTGGCGACGTCCTCGTCGCGTCTCCCTCCTTGAACCTCTGAATATGTTTCAGGAACTGCCACAAAGCGTTTTCAGCTTCCCAGCTTGCTTCGCTTTCTGGTAATCCCTTCCATTTCACCAAGTACTCAGTACTTGGTGGTACTCCTCGTCGACGAATGATTCTGTCGGCTAAGATGTACTCTACCTCTTTATCATAAGAGGTTATGACTGCGGTTGGGGCCCTTGATGATTCTCCTCGGCTTGGATCATCCGCGTCGCCATGATAAGGTTTCAAGTAACTCACATGAAAGACCGGATGGATCTTAAGCTTTGGAGGTAGCTGTACTCGGTACGATACCTTCCCAACCTTCTTCACAATAGGGAATGGCCCTTCATACTTCCTTACCAAGCCCTTGTGTACCTTCCGCAGAGACTTGAATTGTTGAGGAAGAAGCTTCACAAGGACTAGGTCTCCTACTTGGTATTCCAAGTTCCTCCTTTTCTTGTCTGCCCACTTTTTCATTTTCTTGGATGCTTTGTCCAAGTAGGAACGAGCTATATCAGCTTGCTCATGCCATCCCTTAGCAAATTTGAAAGCTGCAGGGCTCCTCCCTGTGTAACCTGTTGCCACCGTGTGAGGTGTCAAAGGTTGTTGCCCCGTAGCTAGCTCGAACGGACTATGATTCGTGGACTCGCTTCTCTGCAAGTTGTAGGAGAATTGAGCCACGTCAAGAAGCTTCGCCCAATCTTGTTGGTTGGCACTCACAAAGTGCCTCAAGTATAGCTCCAACAGTGCATTCACCCGTTCGGTTTGTCCGTCGGTTTGTGGGTGAAAGCTAGTAGAGAAGTGTAAATCCGATCCAAGCAACTTGAACAACTCGGTCCAAAACCGACCTGTGAAGCGTGGGTCACGATCACTGATGATGGACCGTGGTACACCCCAATACTTCACCACGTGCTTCATGAATAACCGAGATGCCTCTTCTGCGGTACAATCAGTTGGGGCTGCTATGAAGGTAGCATACTTCGAAAACCTGTCCACAATCACTATAATAGAGCCGCATCCCTCCGACTTTGGAAGTGCTGAGATGAAGTCCATGGTAACACTGTCCCATGGTCTTTCCGCGACAGGTAAAGGCTCCAACAATCCTCCCGGTGGTCGTTGTTCAACCTTGTCTTGCTGACACACAAGACAAGTCTTCACGTATGCTTCCACATCGTCCCTCATCCTGGGCCAATAATAGGCTGACTCAAGTAGTGCCCGCGTCCGTTTCTGCCCTGGATGACCAGCCCACTTGGTATCGTGGCATTCCTTGATAAGGTTCCTCCGTAGGTTGCCCCACTTTGGAACATAGAGACGATTCCCCTTTGTAAAGAGTATTCCGTCTTGTACCCAGAATCGTTTGGTTTTGCCATCCTTGGCTAGACTTATCAAGCTCCTAGCAAGGGGGTCTTGTGGCAATCCTTCCTTTATGAGTTGCACGAGTTCTCCTTGGGGCTTGCTGCTCATCGATGCTAACTCCGCCTTTCGACTTAGCGCATCGGCCACCAAGTTCACCTTTCCCGGTTTGTACTCTAGCACATAGTCGAATTCCGCTAGGAAGTCCTGCCATCTAGCTTGCTTGGGGCTTAGTTTCTTCTGGGACTGGAAGTAGCTTGTTGCCACGTTGTCCGTCTTCACAACGAACTTGCTTCCCAATAGATAATGCCTCCAAGTGCGCAAGCAATGAATGATCGCCGTCATTTCTTTCTCTTGCACTGTGTACCTTCGTTCGGTGTCATTGAGCTTGCGACTTTCGTAAGCAATTGGATGCCCTTCTTGCATTAGTACACCTCCAATAGCAAAGTCAGAGGCATCCGTGTGTACCTCATATGGCTTGGTGTGGTCTGGTAAGCCAAGGACTGGTTCCTCGGTTACAGCCTTCTTCAAGTCCTCGAAAGCCTTTTGACACCTCTCAGACCACTCCCATGCCTTGTTTTTCTTTAGTAGATCCGTCAAGGGAGCTGCTCGAGCTGAGTACCCTTTGATGAACCGCCGATAATAGTTAACCAAACCAAGGAAAGACCTTAGTTCGGTAACCTTTGTGGGAGAGTTCCACTCTTGGATAGCCTTCACCTTATCTTGTTCCATCATAAGCTTGCCATCTTTGATCTTATGCCCAAGGAATGTCACCTCCTCTGTGGCAAAGGAACATTTCTCCTTCTTGACGTAGAGCTCATTCTCCCTCAATACTTGAAATACAATTCGTAAGTGATCTACATGTTCTTCAAGTGTGTTGCTATATACCACAATGTCGTCCAAGTAGACCACCACGAACCGATCCAAGTAAGGATGGAATATCTTGTTCATCAAAGTGCAGAAAGTAGCTGGGGCATTTGTGAGGCCGAATGGCATCACGAGAAATTCAAATGACCCATAACGAGTCACACATGCGGTTTTAGGTTCATCCCCATCTGCTATTCTGACTTGATAGTATCCCGACCTTAGATCGAGTTTCGTGAAATACCGAGCTCTACCAAGTTGATCAAATAAATCAGCAATCAACGGTATGGGATACTTGTTCTTAATGGTTACCTTGTTGAGTGCCCGATAATCGATGCATAGGCGAAGGGATCCATCTTTCTTCCTTTGGAACAACACTGGAGCACCGTAGGGAGCTTTCGAGGGTTGGATGTAGCCAGCATCCAATAAATCCTTCAACTGTCGCTTCAGCTCCTCTAACTCGGGTGGTGCCATTCTGTAAGGGGTCTTGGCAGGCGGTAGGGCACCGGGTTCCAGCTCGATCTTATGATCTACCTCCCTCCTTGGTGGTAGCTTTTTGGGTAGTTCGGATGGCATAACATCGCGAAATTCCGTCAATACTCCATCAATTTCCTTGGGCAAATTTCCCAAGGTGGCATCCTCCTTTGGGCTTGTAAGGGTAGCTAGGTAAGTTGCCTCACCCTTCTTGAAGCCCTTCTTCACCTGCATGGCTGAGAGCATTGGCGTCTTGAACCCACCGTTTGACGTTGCCTTCACCACGCAAGGAGTTTTCTCCTCTAGAATTGCTACGGAGCGTAGATATGGTAGTGGGACAGCCTTGACCTTGCTTAGGAAATCCATGCCAACCACCACTTGGAAATCATCCATTGGTGCTACTGTGAGGTCAATCTCCCCTTCCCACGATCCAATCCGTATGTCTACGCCACGTGCCACACCATGTAATGGTTTTGCTTCCGAGTTGACAGCTTTAAGCCAACCTGCCTCCTTGGTGGGCTTCAATCCCAATCTCTTTGCCTCCTCTACTGAGACAAAGTTGTGTGTCGCCCCCGTGTCCACCATAGCACGAGTGGGTTTCCCATTGACACACGTTTCCACGAACATAAGACCCTGATCACCGTGGGTCTTAACGGTAGGCTTCGATTTGATGGCATTGAGAAGTTGAAGGGATCCCACATGGGCCTCCTCCGCTTCCTTCTCTTGGATCAAGGCACTGAGGGCTTGCCTTTTGGGACACTCCCTTGCCCAATGTGGACCGTTACATAGGAAGCAATTGGTTTTGGGCTTGAATTTGTCCCGTTTGTCATTGTTATGCTCTTTGCCTTTGCCCGTTGGGGGTTTGCTAGACGGACCCTTGTGCTTTTCTCCCCCACCTTTACCGAGATTCCCCTTGGATGTATTGGCCTTGTCACTCTTCTTGTATTCGATAAGGGACTCCGCTACAGCCATAGCCGTTGCAAGATCTTGTACGCTACGGCGCCGCAACTCTTGCTCCGCCCATGGTTGTAGATTATCCATGAAGTTGAAGAGCAACTCTTCATCAGTCATATTTGGGATTTCGAGCATAAGGGTAGAGAATTCTTTCACGTAATCCCGAATAGATGATGTATGTTTCAACTTCTTCATGTTCTTTCTAGCTTGATAGGCCACATCCTCGGGGTAGAACTGCTTTTTGAGTTCTTTCTTAAATTCGTCCCAAGTATCTATGGTGCACGTACCTTTCTCAATTTCAGCATGTCTTCTACGCCACCATAGTGTCGCAGTGTCGGTGAGGTATAAGGTTGATGTCCGTACCTTTGCGCTTTCCTCCATGACTGCCATCGCCTCGAAGTACCTCTCCATGTGCCACAAGTAGTTGTCTACTTCCTTGGCCTCCCGCTTTCCATCGTAAGGCTTGGGCTTTGGTACCTCCACCTTTGAAGTACCTAGTGTTGCCACGACACCTCCGGCCACAGCCGTCTTGCATAATGCCCAATCCTTGCGCATCTCCTCTAGCCGAGCTTCAAAGCTTGAAAGCATCTCCATCACCTTGGCTTGGAAGGAGTCATTGCCTTGCTGCATGTCATGCACCACAGAATTGATCGTTCCAAGCATGCCTTCCTTGAGGTCCTTGATCTCCCCCTTGAGATTCTCCACCTCATGATCTAGGCTTTGCTCCAACACATCAAGCCGTTCCCCTGAATCGGCCATGACTAGCTCCACCTTTGCTAGTCGGGTATCCATGACTGCAACAGCATCCCGAGATCTCTCCTTCCTTGGCTTTGGTGGGATCACTTCCCTTCCGTGGCCTTCTCCGCTCGTTTGATCTTCCACACCAGAAGACATGGTGTCTTTTCTCTTCCGAAGCCTGCTCTGATACCACGTGTCACGGACTTAACTTGTTTCAAGTGATCCGTGCGGCACTTAGACACTCACACTTGATCTTGACCCGATCTTGTGATGCTAAGTAAGCCTTTGTGTGTGTAAGAAGAGTAAGACAAGTAGTACTTGAGTTTGGGAGAATGGAGAGTGTATTACACAAAGAGAGTTTACAAGCTCTTGAATGATTTCTTGGTGCCTTGGCCAAATGAGGCCACACCCTTTTATAGGCACTAAGGGAGAGTTCTAGAACAAACTCTAGAATCTTCCCACCTCCTCAATTGGGTCTTTCTAGATGTGTGTGTGTGGGAGGTTCTTGAATCCTCCAACACTTACAAGGCTTCTCTAGAATGTTCACCATCTTTCTAGAGTATTCTACAATGTACAAGAATATACAAGAATATTCAAGAATATACAAGAGTCTTCAAGAATTCTCTAGACAAGTCTAGACTAGTCCGGAAGCTTGAAGATTTCTCTAGAAAATTCCGCGGGGCGTAACAATTAGGACTGGATAGGTTATAAACTTGTTTGGTGGATTAATAGGGTTACAAATTCTTTGCCTAAGACTTTTGAACAAGTATAATAAAGTTGTAAAATAATACTCCATTAATTACTTGAGGTGCTAATTAATTTGCAAGGATGATTTGGGAAAGTTATTTCTTTTAAATTTTCCACGCCTGATTTGCATTTTTTTTTTGTCCTTCGTCATTCCTAATCTATTAGATGGGGGAGGAGGGAATGAGACTCGATCCCGGGATGCAGTGTGGAACATCCAAGAGCTGTACCACATGAGCTAGCCACCACTTCTGCCTGATTAGCATGTTCGCAGAAGCAATTTATGGAAGAATATTCCAGACAATAAAACAGTTGTAGTGAGATCCAGATTCCCCAGCATTCAGGGGATCAAGCGGGTGGGTGCACTACTAAGTTGTAGTGCGTAATACTTGCCGTCCATGATATAATCAATGGTCCTGGTTATTTTATACTTAAGATAAGTATATTTCATGTAGAATAATCTTTACAATTTAGATTATCAAAAACACTTTGAACGATCCAGATTGTGCATTATATTGTAATTTATTAGTAATGATTGACCCTTCCCTACAGGGTCTAATAAGAATAAAAAGAGTTTATGTTCTCATTTTCCTTATCGTGGGCCTCACTGAGGTCGTTCCCTGTCTTTTGAAGGTGCAAACCATTAAGGTATGGGATCTAAAAAAAAAAACTGAGGTACTATGTAGTTTTGTCGTACAACACCTACCGCACAACGCTTCCCCTAGATTCCTACATTATTCACGCAAAAAATCAGACTAATCAAATAGCGATCTGTGGATGATCAAAATCAATTGAATAACATGAAGAGTTTTAACAATCCATTATTCTCAAGGAAAATATGATTTTAAGATTGCTAGCAATGTCCAATCAACCTAATTTTTTGCATGAATGTCGTTAGTGCGATGACCTACGAAATGAAGAATTTTGATTATCAAAATATGTAATCTATTTGGTGGTGTGTTTGAGAGATGTGATGGAGAGGTGTGTAAGTAGAGTTACCCTTCTATAAAATTCATCGAAAATATTACTTTGAGTTCTTTAATATATATTTTTATTAACAGAATTCTATTATCTCAAAAAGAATTAAATAAAAAGACGTTAGATAGATAGATGCCTTCATTTTACATTTAACACTATGGCCCTCTAGCCTTAAAGGGTCTTTAAATATCAAACCCATAAGTTATTGAAGTGCATAATAACCAAAACTCTTTAATTAATAAGAAAAAAGGTATTAACTGTACTTAAATTGAAATAAAAGCAACAATTTAAAGTACTGTGTTCTCTGCCCTCTATAAATATCCTCAATATTGCCCCAATTCTGTAACACATGCAACAATCTCCGGGCACCACCGCGACCCCAACCATCACCACCATCGCCAACGCCACTGCCACTACCGTCATCACCTAATTTCCACCACCGGAAAATGACTCGAGCCGCCGCCATATATGCAGCATCACTGGTTGCAGTATGTGTGTCCATGTTGGTTGAACCAACCAGTGAATTTTTATTTGGTCCAGGACTAATAGGCATAGGAGGAACCGACTGTTGGGCCTCAATTAGAGGAGCCCAAGGGTGTGGGCTACAGGCCGTGGTGAGTGCATTCGTTCAAGCCCAACCCAATATGGTTAGCCCAGAATGTTGTCAGGCCTTTCTAAACGCTGATGACAAGTGTTGGCCCAAGGTGTTCCCTTTGAATCCTTTCTTCCCTCCTACCCTTAAGGGTTATTGTGAAAAACTTGATCAAGAAGAAAAAGAAAAATTGGCTCAAGAAGAAGAAGATAAAAGGGATCAAGAAGAAAAAGAAAAATTGGCTCAAGAAGAAGAAGAGAAAAGGGATCAAGAAGAAAAAGAAAGATTGGCTCAAGAAGAAAGAGATAAAAGGGATGAAGAAGAAAGAAATAGAGAATTTCAAGCTAAAGAAGATAAAAATGGCCGCTTTCGTGTGAATGTTGTTGCCGCTCACGATAATGATAACGATGACGATGATGACAAAGACGAAGATTAAAAAACGGTCATCATCAACAACTTTGCCGCTGCCTAGTCTAGTGTCACTAGCGATTCGATGGAGACCGAACGCTTTATGGGTGAAGATGGAAGTGGCAAGAACGATGTTGGCCGAGAACAAAGAAAAAAAGTAAAACAAAAAGTGCTGACGATCGAGGGAGCTCTAGTTGGTTTAATTTTTAATTTTTTTAAAACTTATTTGTAGTATGATTTCCGGAATAGCCAGAAATGTAGGAAATTGAATGTTCTTTGAAAATTCCCATTTCAATAATTAGATGTCAATTATTTACCAAAAAAAAAAAAATTTAGATGTCAATTATAATAAAGAGCTGGCGTTGGTTTTTATGTTTTCTTGTTTGCTATGTGATTTCTAGGACTAGAGCAATATCTATGGAATTTGATTCCACATTTCCCTATTTTATAATCTTACTCTTTTATTTGTGGGTATGTGAAATTACGACCTTATCCTTTCATTTGTGGATTCCTTTGCACAGGGAAGGGTAGCTCTGTGAGTTAACATACATGATCACAAGTAAGTAGTGTGGTTATAAATAAATAAAAAAATGTAAAAATCACAACCCATATCCTTCTTGTTCTTCTTTTAAATGTTTTTGCGCCTTGTTTTCGACTTTTTTTCGTCCAACCATTTGGGCACTATTTCCAAAAGTGTTTTAGTTACATTTTTTATTCCTATAGTCGAGATGAATGGAAAAGACCCCTCAAAAAATGTTTTTTCGCGAAGAAAAAAAACTTTACAAGGAAAAAAAAAAAAAAAACTTATGAGTTGATACCAAATGAGGCTAAAGTGTTGCTAGCATTTAATTTAGATTGATAAATTAAGCTTAGTAGACTTCTTTAGTCCTCATTCATTTTTCGTCCAACCATTTGTGCACTCTTTTCCAAAAGTGTTTTAGTTACATTTTTTTATTCCTGTAGTCGAGATGAATGGAAAAGACCACTCAAAAAATATTTTTCCGAAAAGAAAAAAAACTTTTGAGTTGATACCAAATGAGGCTAAAGTGTTGCTAGCATTTAATTTAGATTGATAAATAAAGCTGAGAGTAGACTTCTTAATTTAGTCCTCATTCACAACTTGAAGTGGATGTGGCTATGGTGCTGTGGGTACTCCAAAAAGGCCATCTTTTCCATTTTGAAGGGTTAGGTTTAATTGAGCTGATTTCTACCAAACAGAGGACTTTCTTGTTGGACATTAATGGATTAGGTTTTGGTGGTTCTCTTTTGGTCTAAAATCAAGCAAAAGGGAGTTGCTTGAAGCAGTTGAAATGATAAGTACAAAACCAAGGGACAATACCAAGAGGAAAAAGGATGCTTATTTAACACTCAAAAAGGAGGTGTGAACTTCAAATTTTGTCCATGCTAAAAAATTACTAATTGAAAGTGTTTACTTAAGGGAAAAATTTGTGAAGAATTGAATTGGAAAAAGGTTTGGTATTCCAATCCCATCTCTTTATCAATACGCTTAAAACTATAATGGTTACTAAAGGAAATTAATAAGCAATAAATATCCAATGAAACACATATGGTTCTGTTTCGGGAAGTAGTTTCTAATGACTAATTAGTTTTATTGCATAATTTAAAAATAAAATTTTATATGGAATATAAACAAATTAATTTTGGCATTTCATTTGCTAGAAAATCTTGAATTTTTTTTTTTTTTTTTTTTTATCATTCGTCATTCCTAATCTATTACACTGGGGGAGGGGGGAATGAGACTCGATCCTGAGATGCAGTGTGGGGGCATGGAACATGGAACGGGAGGTGTTGCGCATCCCCGTGCTGCGCAGCGTGTTGTGCGGCCCATTTCGGCACCGTTCCGGCACTGTTTCAATGATAGGAGACGTCCACCGTGTAGAGCTCGTCGAATACTACGAATGTACCAAAAGTCAAGTCGATCGGATATCGTTAAGTGCCTCATCGGAACACAAATAAGTTGAAAAAAATTGGAACACACATGTCTTGAAACATTAAATGAAAACTATTGAAAACATTTTTTTCAACATATTTGTGTCCCGATGAGGCACTTAACGATATCGGATTGAGTTAATTTTTGGTACACTTATAGTACTCGACGAGCTCTACGCGGTGGACGTCTCCGATCGTCGAAACGGTATCGGCGCGGCGCCGAAATGGGCCCGCACAGCGACGCCATTCAGACACGGCCACGGGGTCAGAGCACCCTCCTGTTTCCGTGGGACATCCAAGAGCTCTATCACATGAGCTAGCCACCACTTGCGAAAATCTTGATTTGAATCACTGCTTTTCTGTCTCTTCAAAAAAAAAAAATGAAGAGCTTTTCTTTCCCTTCTCTGCTTTTATAGACCTATTAAATTAATGGAATCACACAGTTCAAAAAATAATAATAATAATAATGGAATCACAGTCTTATAATTCATTTTCTCTTTCGCGAATTCTCTTCAACTCTTCATGTCGAATTCTTCTTGATTCGATCTCATTTTCTTCTTTCAGATGTGACACCTTATTTTGCCATTTGCTTTCGATTCTCTTGTTTTATCCGTCTATAAAAAATTTATTTCAACCACAATTGAACCCTACACCAATCGAAGATAAAATTGGTGCTTCCACATAATATGCGAGGTAAAGTGTCTTCAAAAAACTTTGAAAATACAAATAAAATTTACGAGAATGAGTATTGAGCGAGAGCTAGAACAAGGAAGAGCAAGAGCCCAGAGCCGAGACTCCTAGCCCTAGGCTCCTAGCAAAGGATCACGTGGCTTGCTTTGTAAATTGTAACGGAAAACGGAAACAAGAAAATAATTGATTGGAAAACTATAATACTCGATTAACTGACACTCCTCTTGACATATGTTTTTTCATTTAAAATTATTTCTATATAGTGTGAATATCATGAAACTCTTTGGCTGTTTACCCAAAAAATTAACAACTGATTTTCACTTTTGGTTTTTGTTTTCAGTCCTTATACGATAAAAATACTCTTTTACCCTTAAGAGTGTATACTCTTTCACCGGTAAAAGAGCGTTTTTATCCAATGGGCGTCGGTAGAATTTTCATTTTGTTTTTGGGGTACATTTACTTTTTATTTTTACCTAAACCCTAATACAGCTGCCAGGATCCATGGGCCCCCTCAGCTCCCTCACATTACTCATCCCTTTCCCTTCTGTTCCGCAATCATTTTTTTTCAGTTGCTGAAGTAACGCATAAACAATGGCCCACCTCCAACAAACTTTTCACTATCTTCTGTTTTTCCCTGCAAATTTGCACTCTTTCTCATTTCAAGAAACCCCAATAATTTTATATAACCCTCCCATACTCAGGCCATCAGGCATTCATATCGTTCATTTACCTCAAAATGGGTCCTTTCTTTTTGGCACCTTAACCACCCATGGCAAATTTCTATAGAAACCCAACTTCTTCTTCTTCTTCCCGTATTCACAGATCTTGAACACTGGCCTGAATTTTCTCCAAATGGGTTTTCTGTCTTTGCAAAAGGGTTTCTGCATTTGGGTTTGTTTCTTTGCTTTGTGTTTCATTTCTGTGAAATCTGACAGTGGGGGAAAAGGTGACACTGTTGGAGGCAATGTTTTGATAGAGGGTAAGAGTGCCATTGGAAGCATTGACAGAGATTTCATTTGTGCGACATTGGATTGGTGGCCTCCTGAGAAGTGTGATTATGGGACTTGTAGCTGGGGCCATGCTTCCCTCCTCAACCTGGTAAGCTTCTTTGTTAAAAAAAACATGCATTTACAATTTTCTTATAACCGGGTATCTCGATTCTCGGCTTGTTTACATGCATCTCGACGAGCTCTAACGTTGTTGTCCTGCTCGCACTCGATCAAGCGATTGAATAAACATGGTTTCATTTCAGACTTGCAAGCAATAGGCCTAAAGTTTTCATTTTTGGGGTCTCTCTCTGTTTCTTTTACTATAATGTTTGCGTTGTTTGGTTTCATCTAATTTTTGATACAACGTACATTGTTAAGCTCTGTCCTGTTTCTGAGATTTTTGTGCTGTGCTTTTGTGCAGAACATTTATGTAACTATTTAAATATGCACGCAATTTTGCTACACACTTACACAGAACTATCTCAATTGGAGAGGGTGGAGACAACTCGGCGTGCACCCGAGTGAGGTCAGGTTCACTAGGAATCCCTGGGTTGCCGATCAAACATGATTGGCGTAGGTAAGATAAGGAAAGAGAAGGTTAGCATACCAATTCATTGGGAAAATATGATTGGAATACAGGGATGGCCAGACAGAGATTCGGGCACATCGAGCCGTCCCAAGTTTTGTGAGTCTCATGTGGATCGTGTGGTTCCACTTGCATCAAACAGTTTTGGATGTATTTGTGCATACCTCTGCTCTTAATGAGCTCATTTGTGGGCCCCACATACCCCATGCGAGAGAGTTTGCGTTTGTACAAGTCCGTGTTGCAAGTGCACGTGATTGTAGAGTTTTTGGGTATGCAGGTTCAGCTTTAAGATTTGCTTTCTGGGCATGCAGAAGATTATAAAATTATCCTTGTCAGATTCCTGTAATAACTATAGTTGGGAATAAAGGTTTTCTTTCGGTAACATGTTGATAATTGATTGATTACTGATTGACTACTTCAATTAATTGAGAGCAATTTGGGGCTACATCGCGTAGGGTTTTAATTGAGCAGTTCATGCATAATTTAATTTGAACTGCTTCCAAACTTATTATCTGGAAAAGCAGATGACTTTGTTTCATTTAGCAGTTAATGAATCTTAAAAGGTTTCTGAAATTTGGCTTCGTCATTTTTTGTGTGCAGGATCTCAACAACATTATTTTCTTAAATGTTGTAAAAGGTTTGAATCCATTCAGATAGTACTAAAGCTAGCTTCATGAATGGCAGAAATTTCTCCTCAGTAATATTTTCATGCTAATGTCTCCTTTGTTGTACTTGATTTTGCAGCATTTTCACCATTGAAGATCAGATTAGGTGGCACTTTGCAAGATAAAGTCATCTATGACACTGAAGATCATCGGCAACCCTGCCTTCCCTTTTCAAAGAACACCTCAGAATTGTTTAGTTTCACCGAAGGGTGCCTTCCATTATCAAGATGGGATGAACTGAACAAGTTCTTCAATGAATCTGGGTATAGCACAGATTTCCATCACATTTTATACTTATTGTGTACCTTAAGTATAAATTCGGCCAGTTGAACTTTGAATGGTCTCATGCTTTTAGGGCCCGAGTTATTTTTGGATTAAATGCTCTCAATGGAAGATCCATACAGTCTGATGGATCTGCTGTTGGGGCTTGGGATTCTACAAATGCTGAATCTTTTATGCGGTATACAGTGAAGAAGGATTATGCAATCTATGGATGGGAGCTTGGTGAGTTTCTTCCACTGCTACATGCTTAAAGAAACTTATCTCCCCTCAATTTTTATTGCCTTTTCAATACAAAAAATGAACAAAAGGAAAAGGTCGTCTTATTCAAAACTGCAACCATGACATCCGTTCTCTCCCACTAGTTAGAAAACGGGGGATTCATTTGCGTAAATTTACATATGAAAAAAGTTTATCCCCCCGATCAAGTAATAGGGCTCTACTTTAGAATGTAGGCTTGTTTTATCATTGTTACTGATGTAGAAACTCGTACAACACCACATTCAGTGTCTTATGTTGTTTATATTCATATTAACACGTATGTTTCGATATGCAATACATAACAGATGAAATTTCACCAATTGACCAACTAAAAGTGCCTATGTGAAGTTCTATGGAATAACCGGGCTTTTACATTTGCACCAGCTGTTTGATATCTCTTCTTCTTACCAGGAAATGAATTGAGCGGGAGTGGAGTTGGGGTAAGAGTTGCAGCAGATCAATATGCCTCCGACACAATCACTCTACAAAAACTTGTTCAGGATATTTACAAGAGCAACGAACCTAAGCCTCTAACTATAGCACCGGGAGGATTCTTTGACACAAACTGGTTCAAAGAATTCATTGAGAAATCGAACAAATCTGCAGATGTTGTCACCCATCACATATATAATCTTGGCCCGGGTACTGTAGTTATACGTAGTAAATATGTAGTCTTGTTTTTTGAGTTTGAAGTTTCAATTGTAGGTTCTGTATGGAACTTATCTTTTTCTTTCGTAGGAGTGGATGAACATCTTGTGGAAAAGATTGTTGATCCATCGTATCTTGATGGTGAGGCTGATACATTCAGTAAGCTTCAAGGCACCCTGAAGAGTTCTACCACTTCAACAACTGCGTGGGTAGGTGAGGCCGGAGGGGCCTACAACAGCGGCCACAATCTTGTCACCAATGCTTTTGTGTTTAGTTTCTGGTAACATAGCTTTGTCCTGTGATGAAGACTGTTTGGAATTATCCTAGTTTCCTTGGTTTTCTTTTTCCACTTTTGATTTTCTTGTTTTCAACAACAAATTTTTGGAAAATTACAAAGATACCAATTCCTTGGCATTGTCATAATGTCATTGAAAATAGACCTTTTTGAAATCCAAATGCATCTTTTGGTGTTTTTCGGAATGTGCGGTGTTTTCAAAGAACACTTCCGAATTCAGATTCGCCGAAACAGTTGGCAAACAAGTTTTTGTGTTTTGGAAAATGAAATTAGAAAACGGAAATGGAAACGATATCAATATCTTTATGACGCTTTGTCATTGAATGATGTAATCTTGGACCCGAACCAGGTATTTGGATCAGCTTGGTATGGCGTCAACTTATGATACAAAGACATACTGCAGACAGACATTAATAGGAGGAAATTATGGCCTACTCAATACTACAACCTTCGTGCCTAATCCAGACTACTACAGGTGAACAAATTAGAGAAGTTTCTGCATAACATAGGCCCATAGCTACAATTTTTCCCTACACGAACTGTTATTTTAAGCTCGGTAACCTGTTTTCATGGTTACAGTGCTCTTCTTTGGCACCGATTAATGGGAGAAAACGTTCTATCGACAAACTTTTCTGGAACAAAGAAGATACGAGCATATGCTCATTGTGCAAAGCATTCGGTAAGTCAAAATCTGGCCTTTTCTCATTAGTTATAGAGTTAGACATGTTCATTTTATGATAAGAATAGAGTCTTCCCATTGCAGCCAGGAATTACACTGCTATTGATCAACCTAGACAATACCACCACTGTTGAGGCTAAAGTAGCTTTTAACCGTACTCGGACATTGCGACACAAACACAAGTCTCATGGTCACAGATCAGAGGTTGTTCGACAACATCCCCGGAAAAAGATAATTGACATGACAAGAGAGGAATACCATCTGACGCCAAAGGACGGGAATTTACACAGCCAGATTGTGATGCTAAACGGGAAAATCTTAACTGTAAATTCATCTGGACACATTCCTCCCTTGGAGCCTCTGAATGCAAATTCATCGGCGCCCATTACCGTTGCTCCTTTTTCCATTGTTTTTGCTCACATCCCAAATGTTGTTCTCCCTGCTTGTAGGTAGGAGGGTACGTATCGAGCCAAAAGTGGTTCGGTTTAGTGATTGATCGAAAGAAATCAAATAGAATGTCATGGCAACTTTTCCTGCCCATTTTTTTCTTCTTTAAGAATGAAGTGCAAGTTTTCAATACTCGTGATTTTTATCTTGATGATTATAATTTTCTCAGCTTTTATGTTTTTTGGTGTTATTTTGCTTTATTGATTTGGACTTCAGGAAAAACAAGGCCAATTAATAAAAATTCGACTTATTTTGGTTGATTGTTTTGTGCACTCAAGAAAAACAAGGCAATTAATAAAAAGGATAAATTTCATTTACACTTTGATTGAGTTGCAATTACACCCCCTCTACTTCAATTTTTTAAACGCATACACCCTTGAACTATGGACTATACTGGGAATGTTAACAATTCAGTCAAATTAGACGGAAAAGTAGAAACTGGCAGATTGAGACCCCGAAAAACAGAGCATCATCGATCCTTTTGAAATCACTTTGCAAGCTCCAAACTTTACAAAAAGCACGCACAAATAACATATATTCGAGTACCGACGCCAAGTGCAGGTATGTGTGAGTGTGAACTATCGTAATTATCTAATTTTCATCTCAAGGACATTGAGATATGCCGAAATTGTAATGCCCCAACCGAGTATTTAAAGTTAATAAGACAATTATATTTGTGGAAGCAAAAAGGAAAAAATATAGAAAAGAAAATACTAAAGTTTTAAACTAGGAAAGGGAGAGCCAAGATGGTGTAAATTGCGTGCTTCGATTTGCACTTAAATTTTTGCCCTGCCGGAATTTATTTCGCGGTGTTCTTTATTCAGGGGTTACAGAAATACTCTAAGTTATTGTGTATCTTTTATTTTCTCGGTAACTCTATAATGTATAAAGTGTGTCTTACGACATTTCATGCATCGTTCATAGAACAACGATTTCAAGGTAATTGTCCAACTAAATATATTAAAGACGGATATCTTTCGCTTATTCAAGTGTCGAGTATCCGACACAGTGTTTACCTATTTTTTGCCTCGATCGTAATAGATAAGAGATTTGAAATAAAGTCAACAACAAAAACAAGGGCAATGCGGCTACAAATACGAGATTCATAGTTGTATTTTAGGACTTCACCAGATGTAAAATGGCAAGCGAATCAAATGCGAAATTGGTGGCAAGAACAAGGTTGAAGATCAACGAAAGAAACTTCCACCAATCTTCGATACATTTCGACACATAGAAGAAAATCGATAAAAAAAATCATTACCAATATTCTCCAAGAATGAGATCAATACATATGATCTAAATTACATCTACTCCTACTCCTAATTATAACCCAAAATTAGGTTAGTAAGACAAAAATTGAAGTACAAATAAAAGATAGAGTTTTGATTTGTTTGAGAGAGTTTACAATGAAGCCAAATGACACTTTTGATTTGTACTCTTTCAATCTCTTACTTCCACTTGTCCTCTTCAACTTCCAAATGTGTAGGAGAAGCCAATGTGTCCTAATAACTTCCAAGTTAATAGGGTTGAGCCAAGTGTCCTATACATGTAATAAAAATACAAACACTAATAATAATATCGATAAGAGTGATAATAAAAAATTAGTATTTCCATAAATGGCACCTTTTTATCAATTTCCATAGGTGATAAATATGGTGTAAAGAAACGGGTGCTGAAGTCATTTAGAAGGAATCATGTAATATTAAGAAGCAGCAGAACCTAATCTTTCTGCTTGTTTGAGGCAGTGCCATTTGCTTTCTATTTTCAAGGGTTTCCTGGTGGGAGGCTGTGGACTGCTTTTCTAATACTGCTACTTTTGGTACGAGTTCTCTTAGCTTTTTGCTCAACTTGTTCTAATTTCAGAATTCCTCTCTTGGTGGAGACAAACCAAAATTGTAAAACTGACCCCGAATGAAAAGAGATGGTCCAAAAAAAAAAGAAAAAGTAAGGCATTGTATTGTCGGCAGTTCAGATTCGATCGGTTGGTCTTGAGCACTCGCACCTTGTTTGGTTTGGGTCTCAAGACTTAAATTTAAATTTTTTATCTCTATTTCTCTCTAATTATTATCTCTATTTTCAATCATTATCACATATTTTTAATTATTTTTCTCTATCATTCTCCAATCATTACCCTATATTTCTAATCATTACCTATATTTTTCTCTCCACTTAAAACCTAAAATCTAAACCAAAAACTCAAACCGAACAAGGCCGTGTGATGTTGGATATTAGTATGTTGCCGAAGACCAGAATGACGTACTAAAAGATTTTTGTATCTTTAATCGAATGCGAATCAATAAAGGTTTGTTCGCGACTTGCGGTCAATGAGGATGATTGTGATGAGAGGTGGAGTCAAAAGTTTGGCTTCAGGATATCTATTTAGAGCGTTGGCTAGCAACTCACGATGATATCGAAGACTAAAATGAAATAAAAAAGATTTCTTAATGATTTTGTATTTCGGTCCTTCTATATAGTTCTATTGTTAGTTTAGCGGGTTGAGTGATAATATAATTAAATAAGAAGATAAAAAAAAATATAAACTCCAATACTTTTTTAACACTATATAAAATATTTTCACACATTTTTATATATTTTTTACAATTACAATTGGGAAATGGCTACAATACACACTCCTTATTTGGGTGTACCATATGCACCTATTGTATGGTTCAGATTGTGCCACCTCATCGACAATCATAACATTTTTTTGTTTTTCTTAACTTTTCAGCAATATGATTCGTAACATTTTCTATGATTCGTAACATTTTGGTGTGTCTCGTAACTTTTACAAAAAAAAATCGTAACCTTTACAAAAAATTCGTAACTTTTCCAAAAAATTCGTAACTTTTCGCAAAAAATCGTAACTTTTACAGGGGTGTGTATCATACACACCCAAATGAGGGGTGTGTATTGTAGCTTTTCCTTACAATTGACTTTAAACCTTAACGGACAGTCCATTGACTAATCGCAGAATTTTCCTATGGATTTTCCCATTGATATCATCTTATGTCAAAACCAGAAGGAGAAAAAGCACATAAAGAAACAAGAAAAGATTGTTCGTTGGCGGTCAATGAATTGAAGATGATTGTGATGAGACGAGGGGCCACAGGAGGCCGGCCTTAAGTATACATGATCCGTGCTGTTTTATAAAACTGAAAGCGAAAAACTGAAAATTAAGTGCTGGAAACTGAATGCTGAATTTGTTAAGCTAATAAGCTGTTTGATATGAATTAAATTTTAAGCACTGAAAAATAAGCTGTTTGATGTGTACAAGAAGCTGAAGTATTAAATTCACTAATTTTTCTACTTTGTCTTTTACACATCCACAATGGAGTGCAAAAATCAAATCAATAAATGAAAAAAATGTATAATTATCCAACTAAAAAATATACGCAATATTGCCAAGATGGTTCGAGGATGGAGTTGTTATTAATGGTCACCGTGTATTTACAATAATGGTGATTAGGGTGGCTTGAGGATAGAGTGGTGGATTGGTAGTGGTGGGGGTGGTGGAATACTGATGGGAGTTGTGGCTGTTGCGGTGGTGGTAGAGTGATAGTGGGAGTATTGGTGGTGGTGGTTGTGGTAGTGGTGGTGGTGGTGGTTGTGGAGTGATGGCATCTGGTGGTTGAAGTGGTGGAATAATGGTGGCGGTGGACGAGAGAGGTGATGGTGGAGTAGTTGTGGTGGAGCAGTGATGGTGGTGTAGTGGCAGCAGTGGTGGTGGGAGTTATGGAGGGGGGGGAGGGTATTGGTGGTGTAATAGTGGTGGGGCTAGTGGTGGTGGGGGTAGCGAAGTGGTGGTGGTAGTGGTGGCGGGATGGTGGTGAGAGTTGTGGCGGTGTGGTGGTAATGTAGGCAGCGAAAGAGTGTCTGTGTTAGAGGTGGAGTGGTGATGGAAGTTGCAAAGTGTGGTGGTCTCTATAGTATTTGTGGTAATGGCAGTAGTGGTGGTGGTGGAGATGGTGATTGTGGTGGTAAAGTGGCGGTGGTAGTGGTGGAGTGGTAGCATCGTGGCGGCGTTGGTGTTAGAGTGATGGTTAGAGTAGTGGTGGTTGTAAGGACCCGTATTTTTAATTATTTTTTTGAAAATAAAGTTAGGGAAATGTGAGGAATTGATTAAAATGTTTAAGTGAGGGAATGTTGGGTGTAGTTAGTAAGTTAGGGCCTTAATGCATTACACAAGGTAATATAGGGACCAAGGGTGTTTTTTTTTTTTTAAATCTATGTGTGGTGCGAGAGAGGAGAGAGGCAAACACATCCTCTCCCCCCCCCCCAATTAGGCCGGCCTCTCTCTCTCTCTCTCTCTCTCTCTACACCTCCATTGCTTCTCACCTCCTCCCTCAAATTCTCCCAAAATCTCCACAATCAAACTCAATCCTTGCACAAATCCTTCAATCTTTGAGCATTGGAGCTTGAGTTCTTCTTGTCTTGGCATTGGGAAGGCTCAATTTTGTGATTTCTAGAGTTGGAAAGCTAGGGTTTGGAGTCAACTTTGATCTAGAGCTTGTCTTCACTTGAGGTAGGGAAATATCTAATTATTTTAAGTGTAAATGTTGTGTGTGTGTGTATATGGACTCTTGATTGATCCATCAACTTGTGTCTTGTGTATATCATTGATAAAATCTTGTTTTATTCCCAAATTGAGCTATTGTATGCTATCCCTTGGTTGATATGTGATTCCTCACTCAATTTGATTGCTACTTGGTCTTAATCTTGCACCAAATCCATGTATTGGCTTGGAATTTGAAGGAACCCATTTGGGACCCCATTTTTCATCCAAATCTTTGAGTAAATGTTTGATTCTTGGTGATTAATATTTCCTTGATCAAATTGAGTGTTAAATTATCTCCCTCCATCCAATTCCATGGATATTTGGCTTTGGAATCATCCAATTTGGAGTTGTGTAGCAAAATCCCCAAAAATTCCATTTTTGGCACTTTTTCGGGTTGCTCTCTGGAAAACCCGCCCGGGTGGGAATCACGGCTGCTCTGGGCGGTTTTGATAGATTAGTGGACGACTTTTGTTTTGTTGTTCCGGCCTACCCCCATGCATTTGTTTGGTCCCTAAACATGTTTTTCACTTGTATTTGGACATTTTTCACATTGGTAACACCTTGGTACCTATTGATATTGGGGAATGGATGACGACACTTGTTATGTGATTAAAGATAAGTTTAGTGAGGACACGGTTCGCACATGGGTGTTTTGCACGCCTTAAGAATGAGTGGAGAGTCTGGGACACTTGGGAAGGGGTTGAGTGACATGTGAGTCATAGGGAATATCAAGTTGATTATATATATTGATAAGTGAAAATCTGAATGTGAAATGATTGACACGGGGCCCGAAAGGGTATGCCCGGAGTGACACAGGGCCTTTATGGCATGCCCGGAGTGACACGGGGCCTATATGGCATGCCCGGAAAATAATGAAATGATTAAGAGAAATGAGACACATATGGTAAACGTGTAGGACATGCTTGTGGTGTGTGGGGTACGAGTCGGGCATGAGTTGAGCACGAGAGACGGTAGTAGATGGAATCTATTAGTCTATGTGTTGTTTTCAAGTCCTTTAACTTTCAAACTCTCTCTCTCTCTCTCTCTCTCTCTCTCTCTCTCTCTCTCTCTCTCTCAACTCTCAACTCTTGTTTCATGGTTTATGTTTCCTTGTCCATTACTCATGTACACTTCATTTCACTTAGAATTTTTAGACATTTCTCTACTGGGTTAGTGTAGCTCAACCTATAAATTTTTCAGGTACCCATCAAGGAACATGATCATGGAGTGCTTGGAGTGCTTGCATGCATTATTTTGAAAGCTTACGGAAGAGTTATATTATCATCTTAGAAGTAGTGTTTTTGCCAAGATAATTTTGTAACTTGTCTATGTCTTCTCTTTTGACAACGGGTTGTAAACTTACTTAAAACTTATGTACGTGTATATTTGGGGCCCGGCTGCCCATAGACCTTTATGTATTGTGTTGTTGACTTTGACTATTCTATTTGGACTTTGTCGTGGCCGTGGACTTGTTGACCGTCCACGTGGATTTTTCTTAATGGATATTTCTTTTAAATTTTGGGGGCGTGACAGTGGTGGTGGTGTGGTGGTGGTGTAGTGGTGGTAGTGGGTGGTGGTGGGAGTTGGTCGTGGTGGTAGTGGCGGAGTGGTGGTGGTAACGGTGGTATAGTGGTTTGGTGGTAATGAAAATACAAACCAATTCAACAAAAATTAAGTAGCTCAAAGCTACTTAATTTTTTTTCAACTTTTAAGCTTACATTTTAAGAGGTACTTAATCTTTTAAGTAATGTAAAATGTGGTTATCAAACCTACTTAATCACTTATTACTTAATTCATTCAGTTTTAAGTGTTGAATCTGTGTTATCAAACAAGGCCATCGTTATGTTCAGTTTTGGTTCTCTGGAACCAGTTTTTACTTTTCCGGTGGGGCCTCACATGGCAACACTCCCTTTTCTCTCTCATCTCTATTTCTAGAAACACCTCTCTAGTTCATATCTTATGCGAGATGGGTCCGTGGGGTCCACTTCAAGGACCCACACAAATGATCCAAGTCGTTCATTAGTTCTAAAATTATTCTGTGTCATCCAGACAAAAATCAGCTCATTCGAAAAGTTGTAAGTGATTGATCCGTCTTCTAATTATTCATTCACAATTTAGGATCCTAAATTTTGGCAAAAGTTTGAAAGAAAGTTACACAACTAGTGATTGATCCGTCTTCTAATTATTCATTCACAATTTAGGATCCTAAATTTTGGCAAAAGTTTGAAAGAAAGTTACACAACTGGGACAAGTACGTAAAATTATACGATTGACTTGATTTTTCTTTGGATGACTCAAAGAATAATTTTAGAACTAATGGACGGCTTGGATCATATGTGTGGGTCCTTGAAGTGGACCCCACGGACCCATTTCGCACAATATATGAACTAGAGAAGTGTTTCTAGACATAGAGGTGAGAGAGAAAAAGGGGTGTTGCAATGTGGGGTCCCCACGAGAAAAGTGAAAACTGGTTCCAGAGAACCAAAACCGAACATGGCTGATGATTTCACCCGAAAATGCAGATATCGCACAGGGGTGTTCCATTACAAAAAAATATATAATTTTTTTTGTCAAAAATTAAGACAGGTTATTCTCTCACAATACATCAATTATTTTGGTCTTTTCTAAGACAGGTTATTTGGATTGGGTACTAATCCAAATGTTCTGGAAATGTACAAACCGATTTGGGGGCTCCTTTTTGGGTTACAAAGATTTTGAATTTTGATCGAGAAATTTGAATATTGAATCACCTACTTACGCATATCCAATTGAGCTGATTTTTTTAAAGAAAATACATAAAATTATTTTAATATTATTGAACGGTTCGAATTATTCGTGTGAAACCTAAAAGTTGATCCTGTAAGCCGCTTCATAGATTTTTGATACCTCTGGGTTGGTATCCATAGTCGTGTCTCTATTTTAAGGCAACTGAAATTAACGATCATCTACTCAAGGGTGTGATTGAGAGACAAGTGAGGACCCTCGATCCCACTTTGTACTTACATTTAGTAGAAATTGAGAAAATTTTAAAAGGGCAGTGAGAAATAAGTTGAGAGGGTGTTCCACTAACCCAGTTTTTTTTAAAAATTGGCTTTTCACGATTTATGTGATGTGTTGTGAGAGAATGACCTGTCTCAGTTTTTGAAAAAAACAGTTTTTTGTTAGTAGAACATCCCCTGAATATGACTATCTCAAACCAAATCATCATAGAGAATAATATGCTCATCCTATCAAAATAAAACTCAAACTTTTATTAAAGAATTAGTTTAAGGTCCATTACAAATACTTGACAAGGCCTAGTGCACTACTCTTTTAAGAAAGGTAAGAGATCCACAATCTCTATTTTCAAAGGTGTGGACGGCCCGCGGAATGGTTCGGTTTTCGGAATGAAAAGATTGTGATTGTTAGAGTCGTCACCCGGATTTGAGGTCCGAACCCGAGAAACCGATTAAAAATGACTCATTTGCCCATTGGAAAATATTTTACTGGTCATGGCGGAACCAAAGATTTCTCGGGGGTTTGGTTACGAGAGGGGAAGGTTTTTACGGCACCCCTCTCGCCCGGTCCGTGAACCGGTCTCTGCTTGACACCTAGCTTTGATGTAGTTAGCGTCGCCCCAAGCGTAGGGCTAGGTCGGTCGTAGCATAATAACTCGGAAGTACGAGGTCGAATCCACAGGGAAGGGTCGGAGCTAGTGAGAGGTTTACTTTACGGTAGGGGGTTTCGGCGTTAGGACGACCAACCTTTTGGTTGTGATTTGTTTGTGTGATTCTCTCTACCTCTAATGCAATTGAAAATGAAGTTTTAAACTATAAATTAAAGGCGGCAAGGTCTAGAGGTTCATACCACCCATGACTAGGGATATTCGATGGCTCTCGATTATAACTCAAGTGAGAGACAAAGTCTCTTGCTCTCACTTGGAAGATTTTACAATGAAGATCATTTTGACTCTAGAAAATGGGTTTAACAATGGGATAAGTTCTCTGAGGCATTTCTACAAACACTTTGAATGTCATAGCTCTAAGCATCATGTGTGGCAAGTGGTCAAGCCCTTGCCTACACAAGATCAAAAAAGGTAAACAAGACTAAGTTTTGATACATAAAATTAAACTCACCCAATGAAAACCAATCTTTACCACAAGAATGAGGTTTGTAAATGGAAAGAAACTCTTTTAGACATTTTATCAAACACTTAAAGTGACATAGCTCAAAGCATTGTGTGTGCCAAGTGATTTGTCTACACCCAATCAAAGAGGTTAACAACTCCAAGTTTAGACCGAAAATAGAGTGATTAATCCATTCACAAACCTACAATAAGCATGAAAACGTGAGAAGCCATTGAAACACCGAAGTCATGGAGTGATATTCACCCCACGACCAAGCCTAAACTACTACTCAAACATGCTTAAAGTACACAACAAAGAGAAAATCGTGATTAAGAAAAACATGACGAAAATGGAAATTAACACAAGATTTAGATAGATAAAGATGAGTTCTACAACATTAATGAAGAGGATTTACCTTGAATCTAAGTGGAAAACATGAAAAACTAGAGAGAAGTTGGAGCTCAAGTGAGCAAAATAAAAGGGAGGTAGAGAGAGAGGTAGGAGATGAAGAATGCCCTAATATTCTGAGGTTGGGAGGCTTTTATAGCCCCCAAAGTCGTGCTTGATAATACAAAAATGCCCCTACAATTGGTCTTGATCGGGCTCCAAAAACCCAGAATTTTGTGGCTAGAACCTGTACAAAGGAAATGCTTGAACCGGTTCTAGCATGGTTTTTGACATTCTGTTCAGGTAGAACCTGTACAAGGGTTTTGCTAGAACAGGTTCTAGTGTGTTGGTTCGCCCTTCTCACTTCACTTTGACTTCTTGATGCCTTGACTTCCCGGCTTCCCGAGTCGTGTTCAATGCTTCATTCCTTGACTCTCGGGACTCGGTGGCGGAGTGTCATGCGGCCTTGGGTTCTCGGGCACCCCTTGGTTCAACCATGGCGTCAAAACATGCCTTATTCTCTAGTTTACCTGCATCTAACAAAAACACAACTACGCGCAAAATCAATCGTATAAAAGCCGAAATATGCATGCGTGTGTGACAAAAATGAGAGAGATAAGCCCCGTTATTTACACTATTGAGGGCTTATCAGTCTCTACTCGACATTTTGTGGGATTTTGAAAACATTTGAAATTCAATTTATTCACGTCAATGGGGAATCGGGGATGGGAATCACGTAACGACAATATATACCAGAGATATGATTCTACGGTGGATGTTCGTGCACGTGATCTACATGGGTGGTGATGACAACAATAAAGGAAATCACTATAAATATTTACAAGAAATAAGAAATAACAGAAACTATACAACAACTCAAGAAATTATGAGCATGAGACTTAATCAACTGATTCACGATCTGGATCCCAAAATAGGGTTTGAGCGCTCAAGGGTGATGGCTTGAGCGCTCAACCCTCGTTCCACTCATACATTTTCCTTGCTGGATTTTCATGTTTAATGAGGTTTTAAGACTCTTGACCACCTCAGAAACATTAAACAAACGCCATTTCACTTCAAAAATCACCAGATGATGTTAAAATCAAATCTGCTTCCAAACCAGTTTGAGCGCTCAAGGCTCATGGGTTGAGCGCTCAAACCAGTTTCTGGTTTCTGTGAGTTTGACCCTTTTTACAGCTCCTTTTCTCATTATTTATAAGATCAAACATTAATAAAACATTTTTCATGGAGAATCAGGTGAAAACAGGTAGCTTGATTTCTTAAAGAATGATGAAAAGAGGAGAATCACCACAAATTAATAAAGGAAATGCTTGTAAATGGAAGAGAGAGAGAGGGATTCAGATCATAAGCACAGTAATAACAACTCACACACACCAGAAAGAGACTAAACCATGATCCATCATCGAAAGACCTAGCAACCTGCAAATGAGCCAAGAACAGCTTGAGCGCTCAAAGACATGACCTTGAGCGCTCAAGCCATAATGTGGCTTCCAGGTTTCTAACTTGTAAATGAATTTTGATACTTTCTCAGGATCATAGATATACAGATTAAAGATGTTTGCAGTTAAACAGTCACTGGTTTACTCTTAACTATGAGATTTGCAAAGATTTTGATGTTTGATCATCATAAAATAGTTAACTTACACTCATGCATGTGATTTTGAGGTAGAAATAAGCTGTTTTAAGAGTGACATGAACATAATTAACTATTTAATGACGATCAAAACCAAGAGAAAGTACAAAAATTAGCAGAACAGAGACTGTTCAGAACTGGGCTTGAGCGCTCAACCCCTATTGCAACTGTAAATTTAAAAAGTGTTTTGTTCGGTTATTTTAGACCCTGTAAGCCCAATGCAAGTACAGAAAGCTTGCTTGGACCTACTGGCCTTCCTCAGAAAGACCAAAACAGTGAGATTTCACATGTTTAACTACCTTTTGAAAATGATTGTGACTTGAGCTTGATTTTTGGCTTAGCAATGGTTGATTCTGGACGTTTTGGTTGGTATTCTAGATGTGTTTGACAGTGTATGTGATTGATAATCGAAGATCGAATTTAGAGTTTGAAGGGTGGTTTTTGCCAATGGTTTAGATGATGAATGGGTGGTTTTGTAGAGAGAGAGAGAGAGAGAAGTTGGTTTTGAAAGGCAGTAAGGGAGCTTGTGTGTGAGAGTTGGCCACCTGGAAACCATAGGTAGTGGGTGGTTTTTATAGGCAGTGAGTGGGAGGGAAGAGAGGAGAGAGAGAGAGTGAGTTTGTATTCAAAATGGGTTAGGGGTAGATTTAGGAGTAGATTTAGGGTAGTGTAGGACGTATTTTACGTGTAGAAGACGTATACAATCGGTTAGACGCTCCTCCCTGCATGAGATCTCATGATGAGATACTCTGCAGATTCCTGACTAGGAATCGGTTAGATTCCTGACTAGGATCAAAGCCATGGGCTTTGAGCGCTCAAGGTGAAATTTTGGGTTTTGAGCGCTCAAGGTCCAGGGCTTGAGCGCTCGAGGTTACTGGTGGCAGGTTGATGGTTTTGCTTGGTTTGATGATGCTTGGGTTGATTCGGGTTGTTTTGATTGTTTGGGTAATGTTCGGTTGATTATAATCAAGTTCAAGCCATTTTCACAAGTCTCGGGTAGTCGTAATTGGTCCGTTTTATCATCGGGAATGCTAGAGCGCATCCCGGGTTCAAAATCGGGGTGTCTACAAAAGGTTGACCTCCACTTTCTCTTTTTTATCAAGACCAAAAAAAAAAAAAAAAACCTACACTAAATTATATTATAATTTTTATCCTCTCCTGCCACATCATCGCCGGAAAAAATGGTTGGTGACGAAAAGCCCCTGAAAAAGTGATCGGTGTTGAAAGTTCGCCGGAAAATTAGTTGGCAACGAAAAGTTCGCTAAAAAAGTTATCGGCCCTTAGAAGTCGGCCGAAAAAGTCACCGGCGCCGGACATAATGCAAAAAAAAACTAATATACTCCTATATTCCTTTATATTTTGTCATTTAATTGTGCACCTAATTTGTGCCAAATAACTAGCTTATAAGCTTATTCTTTTGTATTTTGTCACTTGATTGTACAAAATAAATAACATGTAAACTTATCTCATTATATTTAACGACATCCCTTATTTTGTGGAAAATAACTACTAACATAGTACTACAAGACTCTCGATTTTGGAGCTTAAAAAGTTTGTCGTTTGAGACCCGTTTTTGCCATATTCATTTTCACCTTTTCATTTGGAAGACTCATTAGGAAAACATTATCTAAAAATTGATTTTGTAGTATTCTGCACGTCTCTTCCAAACTCTACCTAATGCGTTCTGCATATATCTCCCAAACACTCCACAAATTCAATGTAATATGTTTACCATAATCTAAAAAAACAAAAAACCAAAAACCAAAATGAAAACAATGAAAAAAGGGTAAATTTCACTGACCTCCCCTGAGGTTTTTGAGAAATACAGGGACCTCTCCTGAGGTTTTTGAAATGACTCTGCCCTCCCTTGCTTTTGAAACTACTGTTGAGATTTCCCCTTCTGTTATCTTTCCGTTTGAAACACTAACGGAGTCGGCGATGTGAGCAGAGATTAGTTTCACCAGGTACCAAAATTGCCCTAAATTGCAAAATACTATTCCCACTATCAATCCAATCACCCTCATTTACAAACACGCATGTACAATCCTCAAATCCATCACCAACATGAGTTCGAGGACTTGACCTGGTTATGACGCGGGAGCGACAACCCAGGAGGAATTCGTTCTCGAGCACTGCCGCCACCGCTCGTGTTCTTTAAGTGGGGTCGTCGTTCCATTCTCGAGCACTGCCGTCACCGCTTGTGTTTGTCAAGTGGGGCCGTAGTTCGTCACTGGTTCAAGGGTTTTCCCCCACGAAGATAATTGGGTCTTATCGCAGAATTAAGTCTACGTTTAGTGGTTAAGTGTTACAACAAATCGTTTGCCGGTGAGTTTTCTCGATCTATAGTGTCAGTTAGGATTGATTGATGATTTGAAAAAATTCCAAAAGAATGAATTGGTGTCGGTTACTGTTAGTTTTATGGGAAGAAGTCATGTGGTTGTGGAGGAAAATTCAAACTGATAAGATTCAAATTAGCAGGTGGGGTGGAAAATTGGGGGGGATTAAGTGGGGTTCAAGTTCAAGCCATGTAAAGTTCCCAAAAATATTGATTGATGTGGTGTATAAAACATGCAGAATATGGAGACTCTCCCTCCCTCCCTCCCTCCCTCCCATGGGCATTGATGAAAGTTGTATGTATTTGTAAATTAGAATGCAGGTCATGCTTTAATGGTGTATTGTTGTCCAATTCGTTCCTTGAACATGGGTTTCTGGTTTCAGATTTCATGGGGAATTTTTCCTTGTTCAATCCATTTTTGGAAATTGCATTCGTGTATATCTTATGTATATGTACTATATCTATGCTTTTGGAGCTTTAGTTCTTAATTTTAAGTACGTAATTTTTTTTTTTTTTTTTGGTGGTTTCTTGATTTGGGATTTTTTTTTTTTTTTTTTGAAAAGCAATAGGCATTTGAGAAATTAGAAAGGATCATGAAGAATGGATGAAAAGTGAAAAGCAGTAGAAAGAATGCGAAGTTTTGATTTGTATAGAGGTTACTTTTGTCATTCCACAATCGCATTTAACGCCGTTAGGGATACATTTAACAGAAGGGGAAATCTCAACAATAGTTTTAAAAGCAAGGGAAGGCAGAGCCATTTCAGAAACCTCAGGGTAGGTTCCTGTATTTGTCAGAAACCTCAAGGGAGGTCAGTGAAATTTACCAAAAAAAGGCTTCCAAACACACCCTTTTGCTATCTGTTTTTTGTTTGCCCTGGAATTTGAAATTCACTGGTGTAAACAACTTTACAGCTAAATCATGCACAAATTGAAAAGTTCCATCTTGAAAATTGCCCTCGTCTCCTTCTCCGAAGCTCGCTGGAGCTCCGTTCAAGTTCAACATCTCGAAGATTGAGTGACTGGTACCTCCGAAAACAGTTCGGTGCGACTGAAATTGTTCGGTACGCCGGGATATACCGAGATCGAACGGTGAACTCGCCGGAATAGAATAATAGGTTGACCTTACCGGCAGTATCAGAGGACCGCACGAAAAAATGCCAGAGAAGCTAGATCTCATCGAACGGCCAGGGACCGTCAAAATCGAGATCTGGCTTTGGAGTGTTCTTCACCGCTGCCCCGTCAAACGTAGTCACCATCTACGCCGCCACCCCAACATTTATACCATTAATTGTTATTTCAAGCCCCTCTCTCTCTCTTACCGGCGTAGAAATGGACATGGACGGCAATGCCCGCCCGATGTTTGGGTTGCCAAAAAAAAAACATACTACAAAAAGTAAAAACAATATCAATGCTTCATTTTACTTTTTTCTTGAATTACATGAAAATAAAAATAAAAAATAATCCTGATAATAGTGTTTTTTTATTAATACAATCCTATTCAAAGAAAAGAATCTCTCTTTTTTTTAAAAGAAAATTCTTCTTGATTTTTACTATTCCAGGCATGCTTCTTTTTTCTCTCAAAGATCAATTCTCTCCAAATATGTCAGGATAGAAGCCAATTTCAGATTCTTGGATCTAAGTAGGGACCCAAGAGCCCGAGGAATCAAGAAAAATATCTTTGTCTCCCTTTAAAAACTGGCGAAATACAGTGTCTCTCCAATTTTTTAAACAAAATTCAAATAGATGGCTAAAAATAGATCAAACATGTTATTGTGCTTTCGTAATTTTACTAAAATAAAAAAGCAAGCACAAACCACGGCGCCAACTTGCGCTTTTTGTTAAATTTCGGTATATTTAATATATTTTATGTATTTCTGGACGATATTTTTTTTTTTGATTGCCCTAGTCCGGGGGTTGCCCAAGCCCGGGGGTCGCGGGGCTTACCCCTGGGCCGGCCCTGGTTTTTAACAAGCACAAATAAATGCATTTTAAAATCTACACTTTAGAATCAAATCATAAAATTTGTAGTTGATTATTTAAGCTTGCTTTAAAACTTTAACAAAAGGGCAAAAATATGTATAGACGTTGCTTGTTTATGATTCGAACCTATCTAAACAAGCTTTTCAAATCAAACATTAATCATTTCAAATAACTTGAATTTTTTATACATCAAAAATCGTAGAAGTGGAGTTGTACTAATTTGTTAAGAGTTAGTTTTGAAAGCTTAACAAAACATTCACACAACATTCATTATTTTCCTTTTGTCCTTATTTTCTTTCTTCCATATGAGCAATTCTTGGAATCGCGTTTTATACCTTTATCCAAAAACCTTTGTCTAAACGTTCTTTCATCACAAAAACGGCTCGAAAAATGCAAAAACGTGAGGTAGAGGTGTTGGCTTTTGTTTTTTTTTTGGCTGCTTTTTTGGAGGAAGAGTGTGGTTGGGGTATTTTCAGTTGGCCTCTTGCCATCCTTGTCCGTCTTGGAATCGGGGGAGGTGCTGCGCAGCGTGCTGTGCGGCCTATTTCGGCGCCGTTCCGGCACTGTTTCGATGATCGGAGATGTCCACCGTGTAGAGCTCGTCGAGTACTACGAATGTACCAAAAATCAAGTCAATCAGATATCGTTAAGTGCCTCATCGGAACACAAATAAGTTGAAAAAAATTGGAACACACATGTCTTGAAACATTAAATGAAAACCATTGAAACCATTTTTTTCAACATATTTGTGTTCTGATGAAGCACTTAACGATATCGGATTGAGTTAATTAATTTTTGGTACACTTATAGTACTCGATGAGCTCTACGCGGTGGACGTCTCCGATCGTCGGAACGGCACCGGCGCGGCGCCGAAATGGGCCCGCACAGCACGCTGCGCAGCCCCCCATGTTTCCGTCTTTTGAGTCGTGCGCAACATATGATTGGCGGGGAGTCTGGGTGCCATTTGTTGGGATGCTACTCCTTGTTTTTTCTTCTTTTCATTTTTTGCAAGGACTTATAGAAATTTTATTAACCCAATGCAAAAATACAACGAGATAAACAAATGAAGATGAAAGTAATAAGGCAAGAGAGATATGCCCAAAATAGTGGGAACACACCGCTCACGGCCCTCACCACTTCTAAGCCTACAACCAATGTATTCTATTATTTTTTTAACCAATGTTGACAAGATGCCAACCGATCAAAACACCAAAAACACTATTACAAGGAAAAAACGCAACACCAAAAGCCCGAAACACCAAATAAACACCACCACATCAAGAGAAGGACACCAACCTTAACAAACAAAAATTCTAACACTCAGAGATATTGTCTACGATCAATCCTATTCATTGCCTAAAAACAGCGAACACCAAGAAACTTTCCTTTAAACAACTTATTGCAACGCCATCTTGTTCTCGGATACTTTTAATATTTTTAATCTTTTTCAGAGTTCAATAAAAGTACTTCTTCTATCCCAAATTGTTTGTCCTATTTGTATTTTGATACAGTTTTGAACTGTTCATATCTTTCAATCTATAACGTATTTAAAGATTTTAAAAACCTTGTAGCAGTAAAACTAATTGATATCTATCAAATACTGTACATTATAGATTGAAAGACATGAATAGTTTTAAAAACACATCGAAATTCGTTAGGACCAACAATTTAGGACGGAGGAGGAGTATCTCTTTTTGCTGTTCAAAGAATAAACGTCAATAAGAAGCTAAAACAAATCATTATCACGTCTTATTGTTAGTTGAGAAACATGCAATCAATAACGTCATAGTAGTTTTTAAAAATGCAGAAATAGACTGACTTTGCAATTTTATATTCGTCGTGGATCAGTGAGTAAAAAACACGAATCCACAACTGTTACAAAATGACAGCGCACGAAATGTTAGTCTCAGAGTGAGCAAAATAGACCACCGGGGTGGTGGCCCAGCGGTGGAGGCATCTGCCCTCCCCAGCTTTGTCCCAGGTTCGACTCCCAGGGGAGAACAAAGTGGCTATGTTTCCCTGTCTCCCTTAGGAGGCTCTTGGGCCTTTGCCCGGGGGGTATGATGAACTCCGCTGGTGCCCGGTGGCTAGGTCCCTTCCTTTGGGTTGGGTTAAATTGGGCCGACAACTGGTTTCCCCGGGGCCCTTGCCTAACGGTGCAATGAAGCCCCCACTAGAGCACCGTTTTTTGCTGTTCAAAAAAAAAAAAGAGTGAGCAAAATAGTCGTCAAACCACGAATCCATTCTGAAACAATCTAAATTGGTCAGTTTCATTTGATTTTGATTCACAAGCCATATCACATGGCTCAAAATGTCAAGATACTAGTAGTAGCCCACATGGTATGTTATATGCCCAAGATCATCCATGTGGACTTCCGATGTGGAACTGGGGCGTAATAATCTCCCCACCTTTATACCCTCGCGTCCTCACGAGGTTGAGCACTAAAGTCACCGCGGCTTTATCCGGGTCTTTTCGAAAAGTTTCCGAACGTTGTCCAGAAAAGTGAAAACTAAACAATTCTACTTAAGCAAAACCCGTGGTGATTAAACTTGTACCGGAAATAAGAAACTTATTTTTTTTTTTTTTGGTAATTCGGAAATTTAATAAACTAAAGCAGAGAGTAGCACTCCATAGGGAGGAGAGTTAGATACAGACCACCAAACAAGTTAGTCTAAAACATGCCTAAGACCAAGTCGGTCCCTATTCCAAAACTCTCTGAGAGAGTGTGGCATAACAATCAAAACCACAAGGTGATCATTCTGTTCAGCTCCAATCCTTGCAAGATGATCGGCGCACTCATTAGCACTGCGGGAGATATGGGTGAGAGTGGCTCCCGTTCGCGTCTTCAAGGCTTTGGTTTCAAAAATCATGTTGTTTTGAGGGTGACAACCTTCAAAATCTTCATTGATTAAGTTGATAGCCACAAGGGAGTCTGATTCTATGGTCACATTTTGCATATTTTTCTCCAAAATGATAGTTAAGCCTCTGTAGATCGCCCATAGTTCTGCTGCTAGGCTTGTCTCCCAACTGAGCTTCCCGTAGTAGCCCATGATCCATTGTCCATCTTTGTCTCGAAACAGCCCACCACAGCCAGCTCGTTGGGTTGTGTCATCATACCAACATCCGTCCGTGTTAAGCTTAATTCCTGCAGAAGGAAACCAACAAGTTACTGGATTTTTAAGAGGCCTCATGGTGGGAAAGGATTTGAATGCTGCCTCAATCTCTTTGGCATAGGAGATAATGTTCTTGAAACTTAAAGTCAGAGGAGTATCCAAACCATCGAAACTTCTCCTGTTTCTATCCTTCCAGATTTGCCATAGAATGGCTAGGAAAACGCAATTCCAAGGAATATTATTACCTATGCCAGAGATTTTCTTAGACTTCAAGTTGCGGGTAATCCAATCCGAGAAGGAGCATTCATACCCATTTCTCAACCAAAGGCTGCTTTTGAAAAAGGTCCACACACAAATAAGGCTGCAAACGAGCCGAATCGAGCTGAGCTTTAGAGTGTTCAGGTTTGTTCATTAAGTTTATAAGGAAAGTCGAGCCGAGTTCGAACTCCATGAAAATTTGACGAGCCGAGCTTCCCTAGGTTTAAGTCGAACCCGAACTTGTTCATGAGCCTTAAAAAGTAAAAATATATTAGATATTTATGCTCTTATCCAGGCCTAGAACTACTAATAAAATTTTCATTTTGTACATAAAAAAGTTCATAAATATACAAAATTATAAAAACATATCAATATGTAAGTATATAGTACTTTTAAAGGTTTATGCATGTACAAGTTATAAAATTTTATTATATACATGTAAAATTTATACATATTGAAGATTATATGTGAGAATTTATGAGATATATACACGAACTCCAGCCAAGCCGAATACTGTCATGTTCAGGTTCGGCTCATTTAATAATCAAGCCTAAAATTGAGTGAAGGTTCGGCTCGTTTAGTCCCCAAACCGAACTCGAACAAGCTTTTACCGAGTCGAGTCTCGAATAGTTCATGAACAGATTGGTTCATTTGCGGCCCTACAAAAACACACAAATACTTGCCAGCACTCACCCACACATGCTGCACTTCCCATCCCTCTTGTGAGTGAGTGTGTTTGAGTTTTTGCAATTAGTCTGTAGTCACACTCACTCGAACACATCCCAGCCACACCCGATCAAGTGGGACCTATCTCGGGGTCTCACACGAATGATTGGAGCCACTAATTTTTTTTTAGAAAATATTGTTAAGGGTTCCTGAAAAAAATCAACTCAGTCAAATATCGGTAAAGGCTTGAAAAGTTTGTTAAAGTTTTGATCAGTTCGATTCAGGAACTGAAACTTGAATTGATAAGTTTGTTAAAGTTTTTATCCGTTCAATTCAGGAATTGAAACTTGAATCAATTAATCAAGTCTTTACCGATATCTGACTAAGCTGATTTTTTCAAGGACCCTTAAAAAAAATATTCTAAAAAAAATTGAACGGTTCTAATCTTTCCTGTGAGACCCCAAGATAGGTCTCGCATGATGGGGTGTGTTCGAGCGGGTGTGCCTATAGACTTATTGAAATTTTTGTATACTTGTGTGTAGTTTTAGAATCGGTATCCTACCTCCTTATTTCATGGAAACATTGCTCATGATCATGGCCGAAAACAACTGGAAGGGCTAGTCTGGTTGGATGGTGGGTTTACTCCATACACAATTTACCAGGCTTTGATTCTTGCAATTAGACTGCAAGAAAGTAATTTTTTGTGAATTCGGCCCTAACACACCTAACCATCAAACCAAAAAGAAAGAAAAAGGAAAAACAGGGATCTAACTATCCCCTGAAACAAGGCCCAGCAACGTACTTATCCTGGGGTTCTTGCATAACCAGCTACCCATAAAATAAGGAGGCCCAAACTTATCCTGGGCTTCTCCATAACCATCTACCCATTAAATAAGGGTACAATCCACCCCCTTATCAGGGGCCCAAAAACTGAAATACTTGGGCTTGTCACTCCATGGAATTTAAATTAAATTATCCGGGCCTCTCAAATTTAACTGAAGGCTTCTCACTCAATGAATTTAAATTAAATTATGGGCCTGTCAAATTTAACCAAACGGGCCAATGAACAGAAACTTTTCGGTGCATCTTGCTGGGCCTCAATCCACATTAACCAACGATTGAACAAAATAAGTGCCGGGTGGCAGCCTGTTATTGGGACCTCTCCATGTAACAGCTTAAGCTTTCGGATTGTATATATAGTTTTCACAAAATGTAGTAGCCGTTCTAGCTAATGCCTCATCCCGCTAAGGGGCTTTTTGACTTTTTTTTGGCTTATTGTACTTTTCGAAGCAAATTATTCTCTCATCATACATCAATTTTAAAAAAATCATTAACGGAATGGGGCCTAATAAGCTTTTGTACGTCTTTCCCATAACTGAGTTTTTGGTCATCTTATATAAACTTTTTTCAATTTTGATCTATCCTTTCATACTGTTCCAATTCCTCCCATTGAGATGAACAATGTGATGTAAAATGTTGAACCAAATCTAATAAAAATTAAGAGAAAATAGCAACAACAACAAAAAAAAATCACACCAAAAATTTGGCGAAAAGCTAGGCCGAAGGAGGCCCAGTAATATTACCGCATGATATCATTAACCAGAATTTATTGTTCTTAAAATAAAACTCGTTCTTAATATTAATGCTTTTTATATCTACCAAAATTATGCAAACCATTATTTTTATAAAAGAAAAAAAAAAGGGTTCCAATAGCTTCGCCACTGATCCCAGGTCACATAAACTAAATACCTTTCAGATTAATCACCAAGAGTCTTTAGGGAGCTTTATGCTTGTTAGTAAATGCTTTTTTAACTTTCGATCAAAATATTATTCGACTTTTTGAATTCATATTGACAGAACTTAAAAAAGAAAGTAAATAAGAGTACGTTTCGAAATTAATTTTTGTTGGAGGCAGTCGGTATTATTTAAATTTTAGTTACCTTTTTTCAATTTTTGTCATAATTTTTACATCACATCATTTGCCTTGACAAGGGGAATAAAACAATTATAATAATGTAAGCCATCGTTTAAAAATACTAGTACTACACGTCGCTTAAGACACTACGTACAAAATTATCTTTGTCGTCTTTTTTTGAATTTTATGCATCTTTAGTAAATTATTTTCAATTTTGGTCTATATTTTATATTTTTTCAATTTCTCTCGTCCAGATAAATTATACAAGTTTGTGGATAAATTATACAAGTTTGTGGCTTCCTATGGAGAAGGGAAGGCCTGTGGAGCACAGAGCACTGAATGATCACTTCTTTCCAAGATTCTTTTTTTTACAATCTTGTCAAGGATAATGAAATCAAATGGGAATCTCGTTTATCATGTGGCCACATATATATATTGGTGAAATTCTCAAGTGAGATTCATCAATTTATTTAATTAAAGGGTAAATAACACCGACTTCCTTTAAGGTTTCTGAGAAATACAGAGACCTCCCCTGAGATCTTTAAAATTGTACTGGCCTCCCTTGTTAGAGTTGTCCCCTGGATGGCTTTAACGGAAAATTTGAAATGATATTCTTATGCCTGAAACAAACTAGGCTCGGTTTGAATGGCATTGATCCCAAGGGGGAAGAAAATGTGATGTCTTCTACCCATGATTTCAACGTGTGGAAGAGACAGGAATGAAAATGTGATGCCATGCTTTTTTTATTTCGACGTTTGGCAGAGATAGGAATATGAACGTGATTCCTGCTGACGTATTCAACCAGGAATCACATTTCCAAATTGAGTAGGAATCTGATCCCTCTCTTAGCACATGGGAATCTCTGAAGCCCTTTCTAAAACCAATTGGTTTTAAGAGAGATGGTGAAAAAATGATCCGACAAGTGGTATCAAAGCCAAGAGGTCATGGGTTCGAGTCGCGGGAGCATCACCGTGATGGAAAGATTGTTGGGCCTGGAGTGCCCTATGGATTTAGTTACACAATGTCACTCCCTGCAACTGCACTAAAAATAGATTTGCCGGTGCAATGTCAAATACTCCCGAGAGAACCAAACCAAAGCAACAGATGATCCAGTAACAGACCAACACGAAAACCCATGCTAAAAAAGATCTGAACCAAATAGCAAGCCTTGGAGGAAAAAGCTACAACACCAAAACAGATACAACACAAACCACAAAACCACAAAACAACAAAAAAAGCCAATATCTAGCCAAACAAAACCAAGGAGCCAGATGCTGAGATAAACCAGACTAAACCATATCCTTGTTATTGAGAAAAACTTGGGTGCAAATAGGGTACCACGTGGTGTCTTACATGGTACCCACAACGCTCCATCACAAATGTCCAAAAGTGTTTTGGATGGTCGAGATACTGATGTAGAACAAGTAGCGGCCTAATTCTATAATCAGTTGAACCGGTCGAAGCCCCAGAGGCCCAAACAACTTTTAATTGAAAATTGCCAAATATTGAGAAGGGGAGGATCCGCCAACCCACAGCCGCCGCACCACTTGATCCGCCAACCCACAATGCAAACCCACAGCTGCCGCACCACCTGAAAAAAAAGAAAGAAAGAGAGAGAGAGAGAGAGAGAGAGAGAGAGAGAGAGAGAGAGAGAGAGAGAGAATAGATCCCTCCCCTCCCGCCGCCAGAGAATGGGGGGGAGGGGAAGGAGGAAGGAGAATAATAGGCGGCTAGGGTTACAGAGTTTTAGAGAGAGACTGATGTTTTACGGCTATGCAATTTTTTATAGTTGTATCCTTTTAGTTTGAATTTTTGTAATATGTTAAAGTATGATAATACAATTGAGAATTGTGACGTTTTTACGTATTTCAAGCTAAAAGCACAATGCAATCTTGATTTTTTTTTTTTTACTTGCATTTTTTTTTATTTCTTACTATACGACTTAATATTAAGTGGGCAACCAAGCTAAGAATTGGGCTTGGGCAACCCAAACATCAGGGCTGACACTGTGCGTTTCCAATACTACTACTTTTGGTAGGAGTTCTTTTAGTTTTGCTCAACTTTTTCTAATTTTAAAATTTCTGTGATGGAGACAAATCAAAAGTGTAAAATTTTGACCCCAAATGAAAAGAAAGAGCAAAGACTGAAAAAAAAAAAATAAGGCATTTTTATTTTTAGGCAGTTCAAATTCAGTCGGTCTTGGGCCCTGCGTGATGTGTAGTCTTCGGGGATATTCTAGGCTTCTACAACCACACAAGCGTTGGCTAGCAGCTCGCGATGATGCCAAAGGCTAGAAAATAGAAATAGGTAAACGATTCCCTAAAGGTTTTGTATCTTTCATCGATATTGTCTTATGTGAAAACGAGACAAAACTAGGAAGAAGAAAAGCACGTAAAGGAACAATTTCGTGACGGGCGACCGATGACTTGATAAGAGCCAAAAGTTTTGCTTGAGGAGGCTGAGCGTTGGGTAGCGATTGATGATATCGAAGGGTGTGTTTGAGAGCCATTTTTCTACTTCTCATTTTCACATTTTCGAGTTTTGGATGTTTGGAAGACTTGAGCCAAAATAACTTCTCAGAAAATAGGTTTTCCATTTTGGACTTTAGAGAAGAAAAGTGAAAAAGAGGTGGTGAGGAGTTTTTTGACTTCTCATTTTCCACTTTTCTCATTTTCATTAGCCAAAAGACCCACAAAATGTATTTTGGACATATCTCCTAAACATTACTCCTGTTACAAAATGCATTTTGCACATTTCTTCCTATCAAATTTAAAATAGATTCTGACCATAATCCAAAAAGTCAAAAAATTGAAAATGAAAAGCTAAAAATGAGGCTCACAAACACCACCGAAGACTAGAATGACATAAAAAGGATTTCCCTGCAACAAACTTTTCACTATCCAATTCCTCCTCTGTTTTTCCCTGCAAATTTGCACTCTTTCTCATTTCAAAAAACCCCAATAATTTTATATAACCCTCCCATACTCAGGCCATCAGGCATATATTTCCTTCATTTACCTCAATGGGTCCTTTCTTTTTGGCACCTTAACCACCCATGGCAAATTTCTGTAGAAACCCATCTTCTTCTTCTTCCCTTATTCACAGATCTTGAACACCGGCCTGAATTTTTGCCAAATGGGTTTTCTGTCTTTGCGAAAGGGTTTCTGCATTTGGGTTTGTTTCCTTGCTTTGTGTTTCATTTCTGTGAAATTTGACAGTGGGGCAAAAGGTGACGCTGTTGGTGGCTCTGTTTTAATTGATGGCAAGAGTGCCATTGGAAGCACAGACAGAGATTTCATTTGTGCAACATTGGATTGGTGGCCTCCTGAGAAGTGTGATTATGGGACTTGTAGCTGGGGCCATGCTTCCCTCCTCAACCTGGTAAGCTTCTTTGTTAACAAAAACATGCATTTACAATTTTCTTATAACCGGGTATCTCGATTCTCGGCTAGTTTACATGCATCTCGACTATGCTGGAGCTCTAACGTTGTTGTCATGCTCGCACTCGACCAAGCGATTGAATAAACATGGTTTCGTTTCGAACTTGGAAGCAATAGGCCTAAAGTTATCATTTTTTGGGGTCTTTATCTGTTTCTTTTACTATAATGTTTGCGTTGTTTGGTTTCATCTAATTTTTTATACAATGTACATTGCTAAGCTCTGTCCTGTTTCTGAGATTTTTGTGTTACGCGTCAGTGCAGAACATTTATGTAACTGTTTATTTACCCAAAAAAATTTATGTAACTGTTTATATATGCAAGCAATTTTGCTACGCACTTACACAAAACTATCTCAAATGGAGTGTGTGGAGCCAACTCGGCGTGCCCTCGAGTGAGGTCAGGTTCACTAGGAATCCGTGGGTTGCCGATCAAACATGATTGGCGTAGGTAAGATAAAGGAAAGAGAAGGTTAGCATACCAATTAATTGGGAAAATATGATTGGAATACAGATGGCCAGACATAGATCCGGGCACATCGAGTCATCCCAAGTTTTGTGAGTCTCACGTGCGTCGTGTGGTTCCACTTCGAACAGTTTTGGACGTATCTGTGTCCATACCTCTGCTCTTAATTGAGCTCATTTGTGGGCCCCATATATCCCATGCTAGAGAGTTTGTGTTTTTACACAAGTCCGTGTTGCAAGTGCACGTGATTGTAGAGTTTTTGACTATGCAGGTTCAGCTTTAAGATTTGCTTTCTCGGCATGTAGAAAATTATAAAATTGTCCTCGACGGATTCCTTTGATAACTATAGTTTGGAATAAAGGTTTTACTTGAGTAGTTCATGCATAATTTTTAGGGGGTGTTCCACTAATTTGGTTTTTTTGGGTTTTTGGTTTTTTTTTGGATGTTTTAGTTATGCAAAAAACTAACTTGTTCCACTAACTTGTTCCATTAAACTAGTTTTTTGCATGTTTAGTTTTGCAAAAAAAACTAACATGTTCCACTAACTAGTTTTTTGGTTTTTAGTTTTGCAAAAAAACTAAGTGGTTTTTCTGTTAGTGGAATGAGATAGTTTTTGAGTTAAAACAAATTTTTTTTTTTTTAGCGGAACTGGGCCTTAGTTTGAACTGCTTCTCGAACATATTAGCTGGAAAAGTAGATGACTTTGTTTCATTTAGCAGTTAATGTATCAGGAACAACCCATGAAATCTGAATCTTAAAAGGTTTCTGAAATTTGGCTTTGTCTTTTTCTGTGTGCAGGATCTCAACAACATTATTTTCTTAAATGCTGTAAAAGGTTTGAATCCATTCAGATGGTACTAAAGATAGCTTCATGAATGGCAGAATTTTCACCTCAGTAATATTTTCATGCTAATGTCTCCTTTGCTGTACTTGATTGTGCAGCATTTTCACCATTGAAGATCAGATTAGGTGGCACTTTGCAAGATAAAGTCATCTATGACACTGAAGATCATCGGCAACCCTGCCTTCCCTTTCCGGAAAACACCTCAGAATTGTTCAGTTTCACCGAAGGGTGCCTCCCGTTATCAAGATGGGATGAACTGAACAAGTTCTTCAATGAATCTGGGTATAGCACAGATTTCCATCACAATTTATACTTAGTGTACCTTAAGTATAAATTCGGCCAGTTGAACTTTGAATGGTTTCATGCTCTTAGGACCCGAGTTATTTTTGGATTAAATGCTCTCAATGGAAGATCCATACAATCTGATGGTTCCGCTGTTGGGGCTTGGGATTCTACAAATGCTGAATCTTTTATGCGGTATACAGTTCAAAAGGATTATGCAATCTATGGATGGGAGCTTGGTGAGTTTCTTCCGCTGCTACATGCTTGAAGAAACTTAACTCCCCTCAATTTTTATTGCCTTTTCAATACAAAAAATGAACAAAAGGAAAAGCTCATCTTATTCAAAACTGCAACCATGACATCCGTTCTCTCCCACTAGTTAGAAAACGGGGGATTCATTTAAGTAAATTTACATATGAAAAAAGTTTAACCCCCCGATCAAGTAATAGGGCTCTACTTTAGAATGTAGGCTTGTTTTATCATTGTTACTGATGTAGAAACTCGTACAACACCACATTCAGTGTCTTATGTTGTTGATATTCATATTAACACGTATGTTTCAATATGCAATACATAACAGATGAAATTTCACTAATCGACCAACTAAAAGTGCCTATGTGAAGTTCTATGGAATAACCGGGCATTTACATTTGCACCAGCTGTTTAATATCTCTTCTTCTTACCAGGAAATGAATTGAGTGGGAGTGGAGTTGGGGTAAGAGTTGCAGCAGATCAATATGCGTCCGACACAATCTCTCTACAAAAACTGGTTCAGGATATTTACAAAAGCGATGAATCTAAGCCTCTAATTATAGCACCGGGAGGATTCTTTGACGCAAACTGGTTCAAAGAATTCATTGAGAAATCAAACAAATCCGCAGATGTTGTCACCCATCACATATATAATCTTGGCCCAGGTACTATACATAGTAAATATGAAGTTTTGGTGTTTAAGTTCTGAAGTTTCAATTCTATGTTCTGTATGGAACTTATCTTTTTCTTTCATAGGAGTGGATGAACATCTTGTGGAAAAGATTGTTGATCCATCGTATCTTGATGGTGAGGCTGATACATTCAGTAAGCTTCAAGGCACCCTGAAGAGTTCTACCACTTCAACAACTGCGTGGGTAGGTGAGGCCGGAGGGGCCTACAACAGCGGCCATAATCTTGTCACCAATGCTTTTGTGTTTAGTTTCTGGTAACATAGCTTTGTCCTGTGATGAAGACTGTTTGGAGTTGTCTTTTCTTTGATTTCTTTTTCCGCTTTTGATTTTCTTGTTTCAACAAAAAAAATTAGGAGAAGTACAAAGAATTTCCTTAGCATCTTTTGGTTTTGAAAATAGACATTTTTGAAAATAGACATTTTTGAAATCCAAAAGCATCTTTGGGTTTTTTCGGAATCTGGGTTGTTTTCAGAGAACTCTACCGAATACAAATTCACCGAAACAGTTGGCCGAGCAAGTTTTGTGTGGCTTGGAAAATGGAAAAAGAAAACAGAAATGGAAACGATGTCAATATCGATATGTTGTTTTGTCATTTAATGATGTGTATTTTTGGACACGGCGCAGGTATTTGGATCAGCTTGGTATGGCGTCAACTTATGATACAAAGACATACTGCAGACAGACATTAATAGGAGGAAATTATGGCCTACTCAATACTACAACCTTCGTGCCTAATCCAGACTACTACAGGTGAACAAATTAGAGAAGTTTCTGCATAACATAGGCCCATAATTTTTCCCTACACGAACTGTTATTTTAAGCTCGGTAACCTGTTTTCATGGTTGCAGTGCTCTTCTTTGGCACCGATTAATGGGAGAAAACGTTCTATCGACAAACTTTTCCGGAACAAAGAAGATACGAGCATATGCTCATTGCGCAAAGCATTCGGTAAGCCAAAACTGGCCTTTTCTCGTTAGTTATAGTGTTAGACATGTTCATTTTATGATAAGAATAGAGTCTTCCCATTGCAGCCAGGAATTACACTGCTATTGATCAACCTAGACAATACCACCACTGTTGAGGCTAAAGTAGCTTTTAACCGTACTCGGACATTGCGACACAAACACAAGTCTCATGGTCACAGATCAAAGGTTGTTCGACAACATCCCCGGAAAAAGATAATTGACATGACAAGAGAGGAATACCATCTGACGCCAAAGGACGGGAATTTACACAGCCAGATTGTGATGCTAAACGGGAAAATCTTAACTGTAAATTCATCTGGACACATTCCTCCCTTGGAGCCTCTGAATGCAAATTCATCGGCGCCCATTACCGTTGCTCCTTTTTCCATTGTTTTTGCTCACATCCCAAATGTTGTTCTCCCTGCTTGTAGGTAGGAGGGTACGTATCGAGCCAAAAGTGGTTCGGTCTAGTGATTGATCGAAATAAATCAAATAGAATGTCATGGCAATTTTTCCTGCCGATTTTTTTCTTCTTTAAGAATGAAGTGCAAGTTTTCAATACTCGTGATTTTTATCTTGATGATTATAATTTGCTCAGCTTTTATGTTTTTTGGTGTTATTTTGCTTTATTGATTTGCACTTCAGGAAAAACAAGGCCAATTAATAAAAAAATCGTCTTATTTTGGTTGATTGTTTTGCACTCAAGAAAAACAAGGCAATTAATAAAAAGGATAAATTTCATTTACACTTTGATTGAGTTGCAATTACACCCCCTCTACTTCATTTTTTTAAACGCATACACCCTTGAGCTATGGACTATACTGGGAATGTTAACAATTCAGTCAAATTAGACGGAAAAGTAGAAACTGGCAGGTTGAGACCCCGAAAAACAGAGCATCATCGATCCTTTTGAAATCACTTTGCAAGCTCCAAACTTTACAAAAAGCACGCACAAAATAACATATATCATTTACAAACACCAACTAATCATCCGTTTCCCAATAAATTTTTGTAATTTTTTTCCCATTGGCAACTCCTTCATGATATTTTAGAAGGGAGAGGTAGCTATTAACACTGCCAAAATTTGATTCCCAGTAGCAGTGGAGTGAAATATGGAGCAGCCTATATATTCGAGTACCGACGCCAAGTGCAGGTGTGTGTGAACAGGGTCGTCCCTGAGATTCTCGGGGCCTAAGACGATCTTGTAAATCTGGGTCCTATGTTTTCTTTTTAAAAAAATAAAAATAAAACTAACCCTCAAAATAATATAGTTATTTGGTCCCATAAAGTTTTTTTATTCCATGATTTGTTTCGTTGTTTCAAATAAAACTAGTATTTTGACATAATAAGTTTTGCACCAATAAAAAAAATATCCCTTTGGAATTGTGAGTTTGTGAGGGGGAAAAAATATTGTTATGGAGAAGAAAAAAAGAGGACTAGGAATTGAACCGTGTACCTTTTGGATGGAGCAACGAAACTTTTTTACTAGGCTAGTTAGCTCATTGATTGTATATGTGATAGATTAAATATATATATTATATCTAAATGTACCTATCCAGGGCCCTATTTTTTTGCCAAAATTCGGGGGCTTAAGACAGCCACCTTACTCGGCTTAGCTCAGGGCCAGCCCTGTCTGTGAACTGTCGTAATTATCTAATTTTCATCTCAAGGACATTGAGATATGCCGAAATTGTAATACCCCATCCGAATTTTTTAAGTTAATAAGATAATTATATTTGTGGAAGCAAAAAGGAAAAAATATAGAAAAGAAAAAACTAAAGTTTTAAACAAGGAAAGGGAGAGCCAAGATGTTGTAAATTGCATGCTTCGATTTGCACATAAATTTTTCCCCTTCCGGAATTTATTTCGCTGTGTTCTTTATTCCGGGGTTACATAAATACTCTAACTTCTTAGTGTGTTTCTTTTATTTTCTTGGTAAATCTATAGTGTCTAACGTGTGTCTTAGGACATTTCATGCATCGTTCATAGAAGATCGATTTCAAGGTGATTGTCCAACTAAATATATTAAAGACGGATATCTTACACTTACTTAAGTGTCGAGTATCCGACACAGTGTTTACCTATTTTTTGCCTCGATCATAATAGATAAGAGATTTGAAACAAAGTCAGCAACAAAAACAAGGGTAATGCGGCTACGAATACGAGATTCATCGTTGTATTTTAGGACTTCACCGGATGTAAAACAATGAAGCCAAATGAGGCTATTTATAGAAAACAACAAAATGTAGGAAATAACTTTTTTCCTTCTTTTGCACTCTTTCAATCTCTTACTTCCACTTGGACTTTCCAACTTCCAGATGTGTAGGAGAAGCCAATGTGTTCTAATAACTTCCAAGTTAATAGGGTTGTGCCAAGTGCCCTATACATGTAATAAAAATACAAATACAAATACAAATAATATATATATGATATATACAAGTACTAAAAATAATATTGACAAGAATGATAATAAAAAATTAGTATTTCCATAAATGCCACCTTTTTATTGATATCGATAAGCGATAAATATGGGGTGAAGACACGGGTACTGAAGTGATTTAGAAAGGAAATTTTTTTTAGTGCCAAGTGGGTATTGTCTACGTGGTACCCGCTCAACAATCTCAGCCATCCATTACAACAATCTCAGCCATCCATTACGCAATTCAACACTCCAAATTTTAGAGAGAGAAAAGGAAGAGAGAGGAGAGAGAGAGAATCAATCTGGACCGTCTAAAACACATTTTGACGGCTCGGATAATGCTTAGGTGCCCAGTGGCAATATCTGAAACTAATTAACACCAATAACCTGTCCTAGAGGGGGGGTGAATAGGACACTCAGTTAAAATTTAAACACGATAAGAGATGTCGATTACCCATAAGCCATTTCAAATTCAATAGTTCAACAAGCTCAAACTAAAGCAACGATATATAAACGAGACAAAACACGAGAGATACGTGGAAACTACTTAGGGTCTAATACCCTAAGCATAAAACCACGGCCTATTCCTACAATTTTATATCACAAATCAAAAGGATTACAAGAGTTCTCAATTCAGGAATTTACCCACAAGCTTAGCTTCAAGTGACACCTAAATCCAACCCTTGTTGTAGTACCCAGTACTTCCTTCTTGATTCTGTGAACTCCTCAAGCAACCACGTCTTGATTTCCGAAACATCTCGGCACCGAACTCATTCGGCTCATGTAGGATGAAAGGCAAATGACCACAGTATGAAAAACATGATTTTTGATGAAGGTTTTTTGTAAAACAAAATCAGTCTAGGACATATGCATGGTGAACAAAAGCATAGCTCTAGATTGACTAACAAAAATGATCTAAACAATGTTTAGATCATCATTTTTGCACCAAGAACACAGCTGCTATAAAAATGGCGTTTTTCTCTCACTCAGTAAACTGATGATGCAAGTGGTGGATGTAGAGAGAGAGATAAGGATGCTTATATAGTGGGAAGGAAACAACCCTAGCACCAACCAATGAGATTAAGCCACATACACCAGAAAATAAGCGCTGCGCTTGAGTTTGTCCACGGAGACAAGCAACAAGCGCTCAACAGGCGCAACGGAGTAGTGCAGACAAAAAAAGCGCTAGCAAGTTCAGCGAGCGCAACGGGTAGCGCTCAACTAGCACTGATCTCTGAATCTTGAAAGAAAGAGCTCTATGCCTTAGAAAAATAATTCATGTTAAAAACTAAGGCACTAGAATGCAACAACAGGATTCAAGAGAAAGTATGAACTACCAAAGTAAGTGATGATATGATAATGCAATCGTTATACCTTTCAAGAACCGAATCCAAACCAATGCACGAGCAAGAAGAGATCCTCAAAAGCTTCAAACAAGGGGTGGATTATCTAGACACAATCCAAAAATAAAACTCCCCCAAACCCCAAAGAAAAGATTACATGATCAAAAAGGAATACCGAATCCCGGAAATTGCCAATCACATTAACAATATCCACTCGGCACCCAAAAAATTTTCCTAGGTGGGAGGCTGTGGACTGCTTTTCTAATACTGCTACTTTTGGTACGAGTTCTCTTAGCTTTGCTCAACTTGTTCTAATTTCAGAATTCCTCTCTTGGTGGAGACAAACCAAAATTGTAAAACTGACCCCGAATGAAAAGAGATATTCCAAAGCCAAAAACAAAGTAAGGCATTGTATTGTCGGCAGTTCAGATTCGATCGGAGATTCGATCGGTTGGTCTTGGGCACTCACACCTTGTTTGGGTTGAGTCTCAAGATCCAAATTTAAATATTTTACCCCTATTTCCCTCCAATTATTATCTATTTTTTCAATCATTTCTGTCTCTAACTCTCTCCAATCATTACCTTCTGAAATTATGCAAACCACTACAAGTCCGAGAGGGGGGGTGAATAGGACGACCACTTAAAAATTCAATACCACCAATTGATTCACAATCACCCAAATTCCATAGCTAATCAAACAAACCAACAATTTTAGTGCAAGGTAATTAAAGCAAAGTAGCCAACACAAGGATTTACGTGGAAACTACTTAGGGTTTAAATACCCTAAGCATAAAACCACGGCCTAATCTACCAATTGCTATAAATCAAAAGGTTAAATCAAGAGTTACAAGATCAGGAATTACCAACTTTGCCCCAAGCTACACCTAACTTCACTCCATGATTTAGCTCCCCGAGCCCCTTCTTGATTCCATAGCCTCCACGAGTTCTTCACCACTCGATCTCCGTATCAACAACGGCTCCGGATCATCCGGCCACGTAGAAATGTAGGCAACACAACATGATGCAATAAAGATGTGATTTTTATGAAGATTTTTGAACAACACAATCAACCTAGAGTGGATCCATAGAAAGGAAGACACTAGATTGAAGAAAGATGAGATGAGCTAACTCAAATCATCAAGAACATCAAGTTCCACAAAGAGAGAAGGTATGAGACTTTCTCTCTCTAAAAGGGGCTGTTTTTTTCAGTGAAGTTGGTGCCCTAAAATGAGAAAAAAAGACCTTATATAGTGCACAAATTCGCAGCCCTTAAGTGAGCCTCTCAGATCATGACACATCACCAACACGGGCTATCAGACGCGTGCAAACGCTTTGTGAGCGCAGCGGCCAATAGAAGGCACACGGGCTAGCAGACGCGCGTAAACGCTTTTCAAACGCTATGAGAGATTAAACAAGATGGAATTCAAATGCCTTTGACTAAAACATGATTTAGGAAGTGAATCAATGCAATTGACTAATTTAAAACTCATATGGCCTAAATCATGATGTTCAACACTAATGCAAATATGGCATGCATGAATATACCTTCCCGGATTGAGCTTTGAAACACTTGACAAGGCATTGGCTTGATCATGAAGCTTGTAATCTTCTCGAATGGAGCATCTAGACTCAAGCCCTAAACACTCTACTTCCCAAAACCCCATAAGCAAATTACATACACGGAAAGGCTTGACATAACCCGGAAAACGCCAACAAAACTAACACCTTCTATTACTAAACATTACCAATATTTTTCTCTCCACTGAAAAATATTGAACAGGACGAATACATATTAAACATGAGTAACTCAATAAGTACATGGATAATTATTTAATTTTTCGTGTCGACATGTTGACCTGACATGACATGACTCGGACACGACATGACACAATTAGTTTTGATTTTCTAATCAATAGAAGATTTGATTTTCCCAAATTATGTTTGGTCAACTTGTATAGAAAAATATCAATGTAGTTATGAAAAGGCAAGACATGCATATTATAGTGCGGAAATTTTTATAAGATCAAAATCAATTGAATATTGAATTTTCTAATCACGGTATTTCTATGTTAAAAAATTCCAAAATTGATTAAATTTTGTAAGCTAGTGTTCTAGTTACCTCCCGAGCAAGACTTCATATAAAAGTATCAGCCCGAGCACAAATATGTTGGGTTAATGTCAAGAAATTTGATATTTTTATATATTTTCACACTTTTATTTTAACATGAAATTTGACATGAATTCGAAAATACGCAAATTCCGGAGATGACACTATACGAAGACTGCAGGCCGCGATGCGATTTCCATCCCAATTTATGCGTGTTTGAATTGGTATGCTCTTCTAAAAAAAGAAAAAAGAAAAAGAAAAAGAATTGGCATCCTCCAATCTCCAACTTAATTAAGGCACACAAAATATTCCCAACATAGAATTTTTTTTATGGTAATATTTTACTTTACGTAAAAGCACTAAAAAAAATAATTTTGTAAGTCGCAGGAAGTTAACTCTAAGGCAGTTTTTACTTCTATGACCAAATATTAATTTTGTGTTCGACATACTTTGCATCTATCCGAACCCCAAGTGGAGAGGTACTTATGACACCAGCAGATTTGATGTGGGCAGTTGTCCCTGTTTTTTCTCCGTCTGAATCCAATCGTGTTAGAGGGGGATTTCTGAAAGGGGAGTTGGTCCCTGGCGAGTTGCATTGTGCTCCTTCGAATTTTTTCATGCTTTTTGATATGAATAATGATGGACTTATATCATTTTCAGAGTGAGTGGCAACTTGTATGAGCCACAGTCTACAATTGGGATTCATTATATTATCCAAACTTCTTGAGCTATAAAAAGGCAGTGTGCCTAAAGTTATTTCTTTTTTGGTTGTTGCTGTACAGGTATATTTTCTTTGTAACCATTCTCAGCATACCGGAGTCGAGCTTTTCTGTGGCATTTAAAATGTTTGACCTTGATAATAATGGGTACGTCTAACATGTGATAGACATTTCATGACATTTTGCCTAATGTACTAGATGTTGAGGTTTCATCAAGGGCAGCTTCTATGGTGTACCAAGGATAACATTCACAACAGAAATGGTGTACGCCCCCAAAAGCTAGTAAAATAGATTTTCCCTGGGACATCATAGATTTTCCCTTCTTCACGATACAAGCATATCGGTTATTGCTGCTAAAAGCTAGTAAAATAGTTCTCTGTTTGTTGAACTTCAAGTATGAATCTACTTATATCTTGTACAGACTCTCAAGTTTTCAACCTCTGACCTGAATGAACAGACAGATAGACAAGGAGGAATTTAAGAAGGTGATGGCATTGATGCGAACTCATAACAGACAGGGGGCTCGCCACAGAGATGGTCTACGTATTGGATTAAATGTTTCTGGTTCTGTAGAAAATGGTGGTCTCCTAGAGTACTTCTTTGGCAAAGATGGCAACGAATGCCTTAAACATGAGAGATTTGTGAAGTTTCTAAAAGACTTGCATGATGAAGTAAGTTGATTACTCTCTCTCTCTCTTAAGTTTTTTGAAGTGAATATAGTTTGTTATAAGATCTCTTATAACCAGGAAACAATATGTTATTTGGTTGTTCTTTTTGTGTTTTTTTTATTAAATATAACAAATCTTTTTAGATTGCACTCCATTTCTGGTCATGTTCGGTGTACATAACAAGTGCAAGTCATGGTGTCTTTTATATTGCAATACTGCGGCAGCCATTTTGAAATGGTTTGAAATAGTTGTGTCACAGACTCACATGCTTTACTAATAACTTAAACTCCAGATGCAAGATCAATAGTTTGTATAACCTGCACTCACAGCCATTGGCTTTTTAGTAGACCCCATATTTGCTACGCTTCCCAATTATATTGCTCTTTTCATCATATTATAGCCCTCAAATTTGGTGTTTTTAGGTTTTCGGATAATGAGTGGAGATAGATAGAGAAATGAGAGTAATAATTGGAGAGAAAATTTATTGGGGACCGTGCTGAGAGGAGTGGTTCTAGAGAACCAGAGTAAACACAGTCTGTCCCAATTAATTTGAGGTGTGGTTCTGTTGTGGTAGTTATAACTGAGTTTCCGTACTAGAAACCAGGAAAATAGAAATACATTTTTGTCATCTTCATGGTTGGAATTCTTCCAAAGCATTCGGTAATTTCATATTTGCATTTTATCCTTTAGGAATGCATTAAAGGTGAAGAACGCTTCGAGTGAGGAATAAACTTCCCCCTAGTTTTTTTAGTTGTGCTTGGAAGTTTAATCCAAAACAGTATGATGAATTAGATATTCTACTTATCTCAATTTCTCGTGGACCCAATCGGCAGAGTATAATCTCTCTTTTTTTTTGAAATTCTTTAGATATTGCGCTTGGAGTTTGCCCATTATGACTACAAGTCACAAGGAACCATATCAGCCAAAGATTTTGCGTTGTCCATGGTTGCATCTGCTGACATGAGCCATATAAACAAGTTTCTTGATCGTGTTGAAGAATTAAATGACGAACCTTATCTCAGAGAGATACGCATTACATATGAAGAGTTCAAGAATTTTGCCGAGCTAAGGAAGAGATTACGGCCCTTGTCTATGGCAATCTTCAGTCATGGAAAAGTGAATGGGCTATTGACAAAGCCGGATTTCCAAAGAGCTGCATACCAAGTATATTTTCTATGCTTGGATTTTTAGCACTCCCTCCTCCCCCATTTATGTTCCCTTCTGGTAGTCGTGCTCTTTAATCAGGTTAACAGAGCTGGTTAGCTCCTGATCCAACAATAACTTCAAAGAGTTCAACATTTTCTCCACCAATCAAACGATCTCAATAATTTACGGACGATAAGTTTATGAAATTCATAGAATAATATATAAAAAAAAATATGGAATTTTTTTTATATGTCCAGAATAGTGAAAACATAAACAAATTGGGACATGTAGAGGATTTCTTCATCATAAGCTTTTTTTCTCCTTCTAATCCATTGAGCCCTTTCAACTTAACCGTGTCATTTTCTTTGCACAAGGTTTGTGGCATCTCTCTCACAGATCGTGTGGTTGATATGATATTTTACGTGTTTGACACGAATCGTGATGGGAGTTTGAGTACCGATGAGTTCCTAAGAGTATTGCAAAGACGGGAAAGGGGCGTCTTACAACCAAGGGAGACAGGCGTCGTGGGAATTTTGTCTTGCTTGATGGATTGCACAAAAAACTGCTCTTATTCAAAGATACTACATTAGATAATCTTTTTCCACTGGTGGATGATGGTTCTTGAATCAGAAAATAGGATGTAAATGGTTTTGTACTTTGGAGATTCAGCAGCAATTGTACAGACGAATATGACAATAGTTTTCAACTAGGCGGCATTTGGAGGAACTGTTTGCGATTCTGGCTTGTTCATGATGAAGGTTACAAATAACAAAGCAGGCTAGTTAATCACTTATGAGCTGCATTTTTTGTTTTCTGGTTATGTTTTAGTCATTTCTTTAAGATGTTTACATGCAGATTGGTGGGCGAAAGGTGTTGATCTGTGTTAATATAGTTCGATGACACTGCAGATCTTGCACGGTTCCCTTTTCTGCAGAAATTAGATTGTACATTTTGTTAATGCTTTACGTATGTACACATTTTCTATTTTTCTATTAATAGATCATTGTTCTGTAATAATTTTGAACAATAATAGTTTGCCAGTGATCATCAGGCTAGTCGCTGTCACTTCATGTGTATAGTATACACAAATTATGTTTCTGATGATAGATATTGTCTTGCAACAGGTTCTTTAGCGCAGTTTCGATTCTATCCCCAGGAAGAAGAGTTCTTCGCAATCTATCTAAACTGGCAACATCACCTATTTGCTTGCTAATAGTTTCATAATTCATCTGCTAGCCAGAAACAATGTATTACAATCAAAGAACTTATAATTTTGTGATTCTATCATCTAGGTGTCCTGCTAGAAAGCACGGGTATTGGTACGGGCTACAGGTGCTTCATAGGTGTCCTGCAACCTATCTTTCTTGATATTGGCAAGTTCATGTGTTTGTGTACAGGTCGAAGAAACAATACTCTTAAGTAGCCTAATTTTCTTCTTAGTTTTGCCTTTCTTTTGAGTTGTAAAAGAATTTTCCATGTATGACCAGTTGGTGTGATTGAGGTCTGAGGATAAGAAAGGGTTGACTTGGAATTAATCAGTAGCTTAGGCCTTGTTCCGGAGACTGTACTTTTTAGCGAACTCTTTTATTTTTTTTCTTTCACGCATTATGAGACAGGTCATTCTCTCACAAACATCAACAAAAAAAAGCCAAAAAAGACAGTTTGCTACTTCCTCCGTCCGGATTTGTTAGTCCACAAACATACTTTTTCAAGTCCTAAAATGTTTGTCCATTTTCAAAAGTCAAATGATAAAGTATAGAAATTTTACTTTTTTGCCAATTTTCTAAAACTTAAAATAACAACTCAAAAACTAACTTTTTTAAATAATGTGTTTACATTTTTGAAATTTTTTTGCACCGTCTTAAAGTTCTCAATGAGATCTATCAAACAAGATCCATATTGATAAAAAAATAATTTTTGTAGCTACATTATTTTTTAGTTTGAAAATTGCACGTAGTTTCGTAGTGGATTATCAAATTAGAAAGGAAGGAGTGTTAAATGGAGGGATTGAGGTTAAAATAGGAAACTAACAAATTCAAAAGGTAATGGAAAAAAAGTTGGAATCCCCAAAATGGACTAACAAATCCGGACGGAGGGAGTATAAAAGACAACTTTCTGGAACAAGGCCTAGCCATTTGATACGTTTTACAATTTTCTGGCCAATCCCAGCACCGTTCTCGAACCAGAGGCAAGTCAAGGGTTTGGATCTTTCTTAAAACTTACCATATTGAACTCTTTGGCCGTCTTCAGCGTGGCATACGACAACGCCCCTTTGCTGAAAGCAACTATGAAGGATACCTATTCTTTTTGGACCTCCGTTAGAAAAACAAATGACGCGAAATACGGACACAATCACCTTCTTAAAATGTCTCGGTTATCGAACATTCAAGCAGAAGGAGATTATGGGTTTACAAATGAAACCTTTGTATGGGAGTTTAGTCGATTCTCATATCGCCCTTTTTTGAGAATTCTTTTGGTTCTGTGTATAAATCCTCATTGAAGTGTGCCTCCAAGGAAGGTAGTAGGAGTATTTTGTTATAGACAACATTTCCAAATTGTTCAAGTTCAAATACATGTAGCTACTCTTGAGAAAAGAGTAAATATCTGTTCCCATGTATGGGTTTACAATTCATTTGGTGGACCATTGTTGCTGCCTTCGTGTCATATGAGAAATCTTCTGGAACTGGATATCTCTGACAATCACCTAGAGGGATTCATTCCTTACGAAATAGCCATTTCTTTCCCGAGTTTAGAATTCCTGAACATGCCTACAAACAACTTTGAAGACAACATTCCCTCTTCGTTCGGGGACATGACGGCTCTGGATATGCTAGACTTATCCAATAACAGGTTATCTGGTGAAATTCCAAGTTTGATTGCGAATAGGGGGTTATGGGTACTCGACTTGTCCGGTAATCATCTTGAAGGTCGTATTCCAATTGAAATTTGTGAACTCAAATACATCTGGTTGTTAGATCTTTCAAAAAAACTATATCACTGGTGCGATACCATCTTGCTTCAATTCATCACAAATCATGAGTATCCGGCTGTCCAAAAATAGGCTACATGGACCTTTTCCAACGGCCTTTCAAAACATCTCTTTAAAGGAGCTTGATCTCTCTTATAATCAATTCAGTGGGAACATTCCGACTTGGATAGGCAACCTTTCCTCGCTTAGGATTCTTCTCTTGAACCATAATGATTTTGAATGCAATATCCCAGAGGACTTGTGCCACCTGTCTACGTTAACCATAATTGATCTTTCATTCAATAATCTCTTTGGCAGCATTCCCCCTTGTATTGGTAAAATTGACTTCAACGGAAAATTCTGGGGAATTAGCATTCCTTACTCACGGACAGACACTCGCATTATCATTACATGATATCTTGATTTTCCTACAGTATGGACAGAATCGAGATGTGGATATTATTACAACTGCACTACAAGAGGTTGAGTTTGAAACTAAGGGAATGACCTTATATATCCTATAAGGGAACTGTCCTAAACCTTTTCTCAGGAATCAATCTCTCCCACAATAGATTGACTGGCCATATACCACCTGAAATCGGGAACCTTAGCCATATCGAAGTGTTGAACTTTTCCCACAATCACTTGACTGGAACAATCCCTACGACATTTTCAAACTTGAAAAGCGTAAAAAGCTTGGATCTTTCCTACAACAACCTCAGTGGAAAAATCCCCTCTCAGCTTACAGAGCTATACTCCTTGGAAGTTTTCGATCTGCCCAACAATAATTTGAGTGGAAGGACACCTCAGAGAGTAGCTCAATTCGCAACTTTTGAATCGAGTAGCTATGATGGAAATCCACTTCTTTGCGGAGAACCACTGCCAAAAAAGTGCAATGCGGATTATTCACCGCCACCGATGCCAAGAGCTGCTATAAATGGCAGTGAAGAGGATTCTAGTTTCATTGACATGGATACTTTTTACATGAGCTTTGCAGGGTCTTACCTAGCTGTGGTGTTGGCAATTGTGGCGATTTTGTTCATAAATCCTTATTGGCGAAGGGCATGGTTTCATCTTATTGAGGTTTTCCTCACCTCCTCCTACTATTTTGTTGTGGACAATCTCGTGTATCCCGTGCGTGGATTTCTTTGGAAATATGCAGCGTACCTATCACTGTCTGATGGGGTACTTAAGGAACAATAAAAAGTTTCTTATGGATTGTTGTTTGTACTGAGTAAATTTGCAAAGTTAATTACACCTACCTCTTGTAATTTGTCACCCAATCATAATGAAAAATCATAGAATCACAACAGAGATATCGTACCACAGGGTAGATAGCTGTTGTGTGTTTGCAGGTAGTAACTAATGTAGCTTCACAGATTAAACGAAAGAAAATGTATGAGGAGGACTCGTGCTTATTCGTTGCTTGTGGGAGGTCAACCAGGTGGTGATGATGTGCTTCATCTTTTTCTTCTTCCTCCTCCTTCAAAACTCAGAAGTGTCGGAGCTAATTTACTTGCGCCATATCTCGATACATTTCTAGGGAATCAATCCCACTGGACCTCGAAAAAGCTCCATACGGACTAGACCTATAAGAGTTGATAACAACTAAAGATTTCAAACCTGAGACATTGAAAGAAAGCTAACCTATAAGTCTCAGGCCTCGACCACCAGGCCAATACCTTCTTGCAGGGTCTAAAGTACATAATTCTGATAAACTGTGCAAATGGTGTCAAGGTACTCTGTTTTGGTCCTATGTCTAAAGTCAATAATTTGATCTCGTTGAAGTCCTAAGTGGCTTTTGTAATTGTATTAGACTGTTCGAGAACAGCCTCCGAGACTACATTCGACATGGATCGAATGCAAGACAAACAATGGTCATAAGAAAGTCATTTTTCAGAAAATGTTTTTTCAAACTCCAGGGAAGAGACACCCAGAAATTCAAAATTATTTTAGAACAATAACCCTTTAGTTTTAATAAGACCAAAAATAAGCTTACAATACAAAAATTCTTCTTCTGTACGAGAACCACAACTGTAAACTAAAATTGGTTTCTCTATCAGACAAATATATTAGTCTGCTACATAACCTATGAATCTGATTAACTCAGAATTTTCCGTCGCACAACAACTGCGTAGAACTTGCCCAAGCTTTAAAGCACGATCCCAACATTGCAGCACAAGATGAACCAAAATGGCCTAATGCACTTCTTTTGAACGTAATTCAGCTTCGATGCAAGAAGCTACGATCTTATTGGAACACGGAACCTGATTTCTGGAGCACCTTTTGACCTTCTCCAAGTACCGAGACAAACCTTTGAGTCCGAAACAACCTCCACAGACATTTGCACAGTTTGAAAGATCTTAGCATTCCTCTCAAGCCACACATCGTATATGGCTGCAGCAAAAACCAATTTGTTTATAGCATTCAGCAAACTAGCGCCATTTCTATAAAACAAACTAGCTCATTCTACTTCTTGGACCAAACTAAGAGGACTTCTAGCAATAGCGTACATATGTTACAGGGGACCCCAAAATTTGGGCAGAGTATGCACATCTGTTTAGGATCGACCTTGCATGAAATTCAAGTTAACAATGGAAGAAACAGTCCGTTTTTATTATACCAATGATGAATGGAAACTAACTTAGACGAGTGTGGATTGGAATTCAAGACATCAAGCCATGGGCGACTCCATGAAGTGTGGATTGGAATTCAGTTGTTGGTAGATGTCAAAAATAAAAATGATGAATCAGTACCTTTTAATACACACGGTACTTTAAGGATAGAGAAATAAAAAAAAGTTTTAATTGCATGCCGAGAAAGAGAAAACCATTCAAACATGGAAAAATGGAAACTAACTAAGACGAGTGTTTTAAAAACATGTATATGTATAAATTGAATATAATTTAGTTAGTTAATGCAAATTATGAATGACTAGTTATTTCGGATTTTTGTTAAACAGATTTAACTACCTCAACTCTGGAAAAAATTGGTTCTTTCCATGTCTTTGTACACAACCGCATTCATATGGGGTCCATACATTTGGTTGTGGGTCCTATAAAAATATTTGACATTTGAGTTATCCGGAGCATTGAATAACTTGGCAGCTTATGGCCCAAACACCACAATTTGGTTGTGGGTCCTATAAAAATATTTGGCATTTGAGTTATCCAGAACATTGAACAACTTGGCAGCTTATGGCCCAAACAAATGTGGTGTCAATAGTGTAATTATCGATAACTTGATGCCTAGTTTTAAAACGGGATTGAAAGAGATGGTATGGAGCCCATCTTGGCCCCCCTTTAATAATCAAAACCGTCTATTTTGTAAGAACTAATGTGTAGATCATCTTGCAAAAATCAAACGTCCATTGTTTTTAAGAAAAATTAGAAACCTACATATATGCGGTACTAAAGGTGGTGTGTCAAGGTGAGCCCCACGCACCTTATTAATGTTTTTTTGGGTGTGGGTAATGAGAAAAAAGGGGGTGTTTATAGAATTAGTTTTATAACTTAATGACTAGATTAGTATGTTTTTATTGGTTTGGTTCTGATTGATTTATTTACCTTCCCAAAAATTCGGACTGAGATTTTTCCATTTTTTAAGAAAAACTTGAAGTCAAAATCTAAAAGTCAAAAACTATTGATTTGAAAAAAAAGCGTTATTGGGTTTGGTTCTGATTGATATATTTACAGGGACTGAGATAGAAAGGAACTAATCAACCAAGGAAGAAAAACTTGAAGTCAACTATTTGAAGGCGCGTAATATCAAGATTAGCGCCTAAGATTTCAAATTTTTGCATTAGAATTATTTCATTTTCCACTTGATGCGGTGTTGTCTTTTGTTTTTGGTGTTTGTGTCTATTGTGTAGGAACAGGCCGGAGGAGCACGGAAAAGAGCAATAGGACATCGGGCATGTTGGGAACCGGTGGGACCCAAGCATGGACGACCAAACAAAGGTGGAATTTCATTTTAGCGATCTCGGTATCGATCACAGACTTCTCTCTGTATCGATACCCGTGTGCCAATTTGGGAACAGGCGTTCAAATCGATTGAAACTTCTCCCGTATCGATACCTGAGAGCATTAAATCTGCCGTTTGACCTTGCCACGTGTGTTGACTTGAGGGATATAAATACCTCGTTTTAGGGCCGAATTAGGGTTCGAACTTTGTTTAGTTTTCTTCTAGTTTCGCAATATTTTTTCCTTTGGAGATTCTACTTTCCGGGTTACTTTTCCATTGAAGTTTTGCGCTTTCGTTTCAAGCTTTCAAGTATTGCTTTGAAATTTCATTTTATTTACATTAATCTCAGTTCGCGGGAGTTTGTCCGTGTTCTGAGATTCGAATCTTTGTTTTAATTCTTATTCAAGTTTAATAGCATGTTTTATTCCAGAATTTTCTTATCTGTTCTGTTCAATATGAGTGAGTAGATTCATAAGTATGGTCGCGGGGTGATTAACACGCCGTGGCCAGGGTTGGATTTATTTTTGCTCCCATTCTCAAATCAATAATGAAAAGCAATTTTAGGTTATTAAAGAGCTTCCGCCGTTGGACGAATCCGAGCTTCGTTGGAGCCCATGTAACGCGGGGAACGGGGGACCAAAACCTGTTCTTCGCTGTACATGGGTAATGGCGACCGCAAGGATTCGCATCTTTCGGGGTAACCTTTTCTCTCTAAAATCAACTGTTTTCTTGGAAACAACGAATGGAGCAGGAAATATCCGGACCTGGTCACCGTGTTATGAACCCTACGACCGTACTTTCTTTTAAATAGTTTAATCAAAATCAGTTTTTCTCTTAGTTAGTTAATTCACCAATCAAATCACAAAGGGTGGCTACCTAAGAGCCGTGTTAAATTAGCAACCCGAGTTTTTAGTAAGCACTTTCCACCTTCTCTGTGGATTCGATTCCGGTCTTACCGGGTATTGTGCTACACCGGTCTCCGCCCTACGCTTGGGGCAACCCAGTAATTTAGGTATAGGATTTCGGTCAAGCAACTATTAAGACGAAGACGATGTCAGAGACAAACCCATCAAAGATTCCATCAATTTTCTACACGGCACTTGAATCGTTGCCATCTTGGGAGTAACAAAAATGATTGTGACACAAACTTTGTGCCACGACCAACCACAACCCCACTCACATGGGGTGTGGGTCCTACATGGGCCTCACGTGCGGGCCCCACACCCCATGTGAGTGGGTTGTGGCTGGTTGTAGCACAAAGTTTGTGTCACTATCATTATTTTGGGAGTAATAAGATCATTACTTTGGACAAAAAAGCTACACACAACAACAAATCTCACAAAACACCCACACAACACTCTTACATTAACACATAGGTATGGGTCCCAAAAGTGGGCCCCACCCCTATGTGAGAGTGTTGTGTGGATTTGTCTTGTGTGTAGCATTGTCGGAAATTGACAATGACATACTCACAATTGCATTATCAAACTTGTTACACCACCTTTCAAATAAAAACTATGAACATGGAAAACAGTTTCCAAATTAATAAGAACTCTTTTTTAGAAATAGAAAATGATTTTTCAGAAACACTTTCTTAAAAGCTATTTTTGGAAACTATTATTTTGAAGAAAAACAATTTTCGAAACAAAAAACAATTTGAAAACAATTTAGTAAACAGCTTATGAAAAGAAAAAGTTTTTAAAACTGTTTTCTAAATATAATTAATACTTTGAAAACATTGTTGAGAGAGAGAAGGTTTTTGCCTAATGAAAGATGTACTTGATTAAGGAGAAGTTAATGGTTAACTGAATTTGGATATTGTGAACAAGTTGTTAGTTTTGATTATCCAAATGCCAAAATTTGGTTAATGGTTAAGAGGCTGCCAAGATTGGTTATTCCAATATAAATACTTGTTTTACTAACAAATAGTGTTGATAACTTTAACAACCTTATAGGCCCTTTAAACTGGTCTAGTTTCGTCTTTATCAACAAAATTTAGTTTTGACTATAATTTTATACTTTTTAGATTTGTCTCGTTGAGAGAAACCAATAAACCATGAAAAATTGAGGCAAAATGAACAAATATGAATTTTTTTTAATCAAGACAAAACGAATAAACCAAAAAACCAGTTTAAGTTTTGTTTAAGCCATTGTGATACTCTGTCGAGTGAACTGAATTATTGCAGAATCGAGTGGGGTACAATTGATTCGCCACCGAATTAAGTAATTTCCAACCCAGTCCAGCTATGCGTACGTACACACACATGTACGTACGCGCACGAACACATCTTGACCGTCCATTTCAGGAATCGACGGTCCGGATTTTAAAAAGACTAGAGTTAAACTCTTACATGTAAGAGTCTTTTTAAAATCCGGATTCTTACAAAGAATCTTTTTAAAATCAGGACCGTACTCTTACATGTAAGAGTCTTTTTAAAATCCGGACCGTCAAAAACATGCACAGACGATTAAGATGCATCGTCCGTACAAATTGTGTACGCGTGGCCATCGAATTTTTGTTTCCAACCACCGGGAGGGTCCAAATAAAAGCTCACGGATGAGAGTCAAGCTCCAAAGCCAACCAATAATTTAATAAGGCTCTTAAAAGCCAGGTGGCTTCCCTAACCCTCCTGGTTTCTCCCCTGTTTTCTTTACTTGCAAAAAATATTTAGTGTTCTGGGCCCTTCTCCACCATATATTAGCAAAGAAAAAGAATCCCGTGCTTGAGGTCCAAAACCAGCACTGGGTGAAAGCCCAAGAAAATGCGGCTTCAGGCCTCCTAAAATTGTTTGATATAGAAGCCCCAAAATATTGTTAAATACTATTTATAAGTTTAAGTCTGCCTATATCTACCTAAGCTTTAGGGATTAATTATTCAGTTGGTGCTCCAGTTACCACACAATTACGTGAGGTCAATGCACTTAGCTGTGGGTCCCACAAGATTTTGTAGTGTTTGAATGTTCTGGAACACCACGCGACAGTCATCCAAGAGCACTGCATACAGGGATGGAGCCTGGATTTTATCTTTGTGATGACGAAAACATGTACTTAAAAAATAAAAAGACAAAATTGCATTATTAATATTCATCCAGTCTACGAAAAATTTAATAACATAAAAATCTTGTGGTGGCAAGTCTATATAATTCAAGAATAAAAATTTATTTTCCATATAATAATTGCATTTTTTGAAATTTTTGCGGTGGCGGCCGCCACCACTTATCCCCGGCTCCATCCTTGACTCCATAAGTAGACAGCTTTAGGCCCAAACAAATGTGGTGGCAAAATTCAAATTATCAACAACTTGATGCCTAGTTTTCAAACATGATTGCCGCGTTCATATGGGGTCCATACATTTGGTTGTAGGTCCTACAAAAATGTGTGGCATTTGAGTTATCCGGAGCATTGAATAATTTGGCAGCTTAGGGCCCAAACAAATGTGGTGTCACTAGTGCAATTATCGATAACTTGATGCCTAGTTTTAAAACGTGATTGCAAGAGATGGTGTGGAGCCCATCTTGGCCCCCCTTTAATTATCAAAACCGTTTGTTTTGTAAAAATTAATGTGTAGGTCATCTTGCAAAATCAACCGTCCATTGTTTTCCACACAAATTAGAAACTTACAGATATGTGGTAGTATTAAAGGTGGGTGAAGGTGAGTCCCATACACCTTATTAATGTTTTCTTGGGTGTGGGTAATGAGAAAAAAAGGGTGTTTATAGAATTAGTATGTGCCGTGTTGTTGGGTTTGGTTCTGGTTGATATATTTGTAAGGACTAATATGGAAAGGAACTAATCAACCAAGGAAGAAAAACTTGAAATCAACTATTAAGACAAAGACGAAGGCCTTGTTTGATAACCCAGATTCAGCACTTAATACTGAATGAATTAAGTAATAAGTAATTAAGTAGGTTTGATAACCACATTTTATATTACTTAAAAGATTAAGTGGCTCTTAAAATGTAAGCTAAAATGTTGAAAAAAATTAAGTAGCTTTGAGCTACTTAATTTTTGCTGAATTTACAGTTGTTTTAATTCATCACCACCATCATCGCCACTGCCGCTGCTATATCACCACAACCACTCACATCACCATCACCACCACTCTGTCACTCCCACCACCACCACTGCCGCCACCATACCACCACCGCCACCATAACTCCCACCACCATAACCGCCACTCCACTACCGCCACCACCACCACTCTAGTCGCCACCACACCACCACCACCACCACCACCACCACCACCGCCACCGCCACCACTCCGCCACTCTAGCCGCCGCCACACCACCACTACCACCACCACCACCACTTCAACTTTGCCACTCTCGTTGCCACTACACCACCACACCACCACCACCACCACCACCACTCTACCACTTTCACCAATACTACCACTGACACCACCACTTTACCAATGCTACCACTACACCACCACTACTCATACCACCATAAACACCACTCCCACCACCACTGCTGCCACCACCCCCACACCACTCTGCCACTCTCGTCGGCACTACACCACCACCACTCTGTCATTCCTACCGCCATTACACCACCACTCCCCCCATTACTACTTCCACCAATACACCACCACCAAAACTCAGCTACTCCCACCACAATTACCACCACCACCACCATGATCACCATTCCCACCACCACTGCCGCCATTAGACCACCACGAAACTACCACTATTCCTAGCATCAGTCCCCCCCCCCCCAACTGTCGTCACTACACTACCACGAAACTACCACTATTCCTAGCATCAGTCCCCCGCCACCACTCCGCTATCAAGACCACGACCACTGCAATACCACAATCACAACCATCACCATCGCTATACCACATCTTGCCAATATTCTGTATATTTTTATTATTTTGATAATTGTACATTTTTTTTTCATTTATACATTTTAGTATGAAAATATGAACCCAAAGTAAAAATAAAAAAAAATTTACTGAATTTAATACTCAGCTCCTTGTACAGATAAACAACTTATTTATTTCAGTGCTTAAGATTCAGTACATATTAAACAGCTTATTAACTTAATAAATTCAGCATTAAGTTTTCTGAACTTAATTTTCAGTTTTCAGTTTTCAGCTTTATCAAACATAGCCGAAGACAATGCACAGTCATCAGAGACAAACCTATCAATTAAGCTAGAAGCACCATTTACGTAGAAAGTGAGAGAACATCATTTTCCTTTTTTTTTTCTTTTTTCTTTTTGTTTTCTTAACAAAAAGGCCACGTAATTTAAAAACTTGAAATCAACTATTAAGACAAAGTCGAAGACAATGCACGTTCGTCAAAGACAAACCCGTATATTGAGCTAGAAGCACCATTTACGTCGCCATTTTCCTTTTTTTCTTTTTTTAACAAAAAGGCCACGTAATTGTTTGTCCATATTTTGTGGCTAGCGAAGAGTACGATGAACATATTTTGGGGTGTTGAGAAAATGAAAGAAAGAATTGCTCTTTTGCAACTCAAAGATTTCATCAATTTTCCACACGGCACCTCATCGCCGTCTTGTGAGAGTGTTGTGTGTGTAGCATTGTCGGAAATCCACAATGACATACTCAAAGTTGCATAATCAAACTTGTCACATCACCTTTTCAAATAAAAACTACGAACATAGAAAACTGTTTCCAAATTAATAAAAACTCTTTTTTTAGAAATTGAAAATGATTTTTCAAAAACACTTTTTTAAATACTATTTTTGAAATCTGTTATTTTGAAGAAAAGCTATTTTCTAAACAAACAAAAAAATTTGTAAACAATTTTGTACACAGCCTATGAAAAGAAAAAGTTTTTGAAACTGTTTTCTAAACATAATTCTTTGAAAACATTGTTTAGAGAGAGAGAAGGTTTTTGCCTAATGTTAGATGTACTTGATTAATGTTAGATGTACTTGATTAAGGAGGTGTGAATGGTTAACTGAATTTGGATATTGTGAACAAGTTGTTAGTTTTGATTATCCCAAGACCAAAATTTGGGTATTGGTTTAGAGGCTGCCAAGATTGGCTATTCCAATATAAATACTTGTTTTGCTACCAAATAGTGTACCTTTTAGGCGTCCTTTAAACTGGTTTATTTTCATCTTTATTGAACAAAAAATTAGTTTTGACCATAATTATATACTCTTTGGATTCGTCTCGTCGAGAGGAACCCATAAACCATGAAAACGTGACGCAAAACTAACAAATGTGATTTTTTTTTTAAATAATGACAAAACGAATAAACCAAAAAACCAGTTTAAGTTTTGTTTAAGCCATTGTGGATACTCTGAGGAGTAAACTGAATTATTGCAGAATCGAGTGGGGTACAGTTAATTCGCCACTGTATTACTGAATTTCCAACCACTGGGAGGGTCCAAATAAAAGCAGTAGTAATTTTTACATAGACTGCCCACTGATGAGAGTCAAGCTCCAAAGCCAACCAAAAATTTAGGTGTTGTTTGATAAAACTGAAAACTGAAAGCTGAAAATTAAGTACTGAAAACTGAATGCTGAATTTTTTAAGCTGAAAAGCTGTTTGATAAAACAAATTAAGCACTGAATTAAAGTTTTTTTTTTTTGGGTTTTAATTGTCTCTTAATTTTATTAATGGTCATCATGTATTTGTGGTAGTGATGGAGTGGTGATTGGGAGGTGGTAAGGGTGGCGGCGAGGTGGCGCTGACAGTGGAGTAATGGTGGTGGTGGAATGATGGCGAGTTGTGGTGGCAGTAGAGTAATAGTGGTGCAATGTTGGTGGTGTAGTGGTGGTGGTGGTGGTGGTGGGTTGGGTGGAATGCTAGTGGTGGTGGTGAAGTGATGGCGGTGGCATGGCAATAGTAGTGGTGGCATATGGGTAACGGTGATAGTGGTGGTGGTGGTGGTAGTTATGGTGGTAGCGGCATGGCGGCGGTGCAATGGTGTTCATTGTGGTTGTAGCGGCATGACGGTGGCGGTGGTGCAATGGTTGTGGTTGTGGTGGTGGTGGTAGTATATGGGTAACGGTGATAGTGGTGGTGGTAACGGCAGTGGTGTAATGGTGGTGGTTGTGATGGTAGCGACATGGCGGTGGCGGTAGTGCAATGGTGGTGGTTGTGGTGGTGGCGGCGGCGTGGCAGTGGTGGTGGTGGCGGTGGTGGTGGTGGCGGAGGTGTGATGGTTGATTGTAAGCACAAAAGAATTCAGTCAGAATTAAGTAGCTCAAAGCTACTTAAGTTTTATCAATTTTTTAGCCTATATTTTAAGTGGCACTTAATCTGTTAAGTAACATAAAATGTGGTTATCAAACCTACTTAATGACTTATTACTTAATTGATTCAGTTTTAAGTGTTGAATTTGTGTTATCAAACAAGGCCTTAATAAGGCTCTTATAAGCCAAGTGGCTTCCCTAACCCTCCTGGTTTCTCCCCTCTTTTCTTTACTTGGAAAAAATATTAAGTGTTCTAGGCCCTTCTCCATCACATATTAGCAAAGAAAAAGAATCCGGTGTTAAATTACTATTTATAAGTTTAGGGATTAATTATTCAGTAGTCTGGGAGCACAACGTGGTACTCTAGCGGCACACATTTAAGTGAGATCCATACACTTATATGAGTCCCACAACATTTTGTAGTATTTGAGTGTTCTGGAACACCACTCAGTGGTCATCCAAGAGCACTGCATAAGTAGACAACTTTAGGGCCCAAACAAATGTGGTGGCAAAATTCAAATTCTCAATAACTTGACGCTTAGTTTTGAAACATGATTGATAGGGATGGTGTGCCGTGTTCTTCAATTTTTGGTTCTGCTTGATATTAATGAGGGACTGAGATTGAAAGGAACTAAAGAAGAAAAAGTTGAAGATTATTGGATTATTCGTTTTATCTTTATTCAAAAAAAAATTTGCATTTGTTAGTTTTGCTTCAAGATTTTGTGATTTCTGGATTCTTCTCGACGAGACGAATCTAACAAGTATAAAATTATGGTCAAAACCAAATATTTTTTTGAATAAAGCCGAAAATACTTGAATTATTGGTACAATTTTGGCTTTATTAAAAAAAATTTGAGTTTTGACCATAATTTTATATTTGTTAGATTCGTCTCGTCGAGAGGAATCCAGAAACCACAAAATATTGACGCAAAACTAACAAATGCAAAAAAAAAAAAATTGAATAAGGACAAAATAAAAAAAACCAAAAAACCGGATTATGGATTATTTGCCAAAGGAGAGCGTACAAAAATGGATGAATGGAAGCCAAATGGAAGTCAAATTGCAACGGGCAATTTTGAGATGTGGCGCACAAACCCATGAAGGCTTCTGACCCTGAGGTTTGCAGGATCCAGAAGTGCTCAGTTGTAGCTCAATACAAGATTCCATGAAGTGTAGATTGGAATTCAGCTGTTGGTAGATGTCAAAAAGAAGTTTTAATTGCATGCCGAGAAAGAGAACCATTCAATTGCACTTTTTTTCCTAATGTGTATTAATATTTTAATTATCACCCTATCGTGGAAAAATGGAAACTAACTTAGACGAGTGTTTTAAAAACACGTATATGTATAAATTGAATATAATTCAGTTAGTTAATGCCAATTATAAATGACTACTTATTTCGGGATTTTTTGTTAAACGGATTTAACTACGTCAACTCTGGAAAACATTGGTTCTTTCCATCTCTTTGGACACAACAGTGTTCATATGGGGTCCATACATTTGATTGTCGGTCCTACAAAAAGGTGTGGCATTTGAGTTATCCAGATTATTGAATAATTTGGCAGCTTAGGGCCCAAACAAATGTGGTGTTAGTAGTGCAATTATCAATAACTTGATGCCTAGTTTTAAAACGTGATTGAAAGAGATGGTGTGGACTCATCTTTGCCCCCCTTTAAAAATCAACCGTCCATTGTTTTCCAGACAAATTAAAAACTTACAGATATGCGGTACTAAAGGTGGGTCAAGGTGAGCCCACGCACCTTTTTTTTTTTTTTGATGAAGAGCCCACGCACCTTATTAATGTTTTTTTTGGGTGTGGGTGATGAGAAAAATGGGGTGTTTATAGAATTAGTATGTGCCGTGTTGTTTTTTTTTTTTTTGAAATTGTCAATATATTAAGAACCAACTAAGAAAGATCTTTGGACAAAATAGCATCTAAATTGGGCGGAATACAACCCAAGGAAAGAAATGTCTTTTTATCTAAACAGTTTGATGCAATCCAATGGGCTGCGGAATTACAATGACGCTTGCACCAAGTGAAAGACCATTGCCTACTAGCTGCCCAACTTCGAATATCTTCAATCACCGACAAAATGTCCCAGGGACAATCCAAAATCTCGCCATTGACATACTTGATCAGATTCATGCAATCCCTTTCAAAGATAACTCTGTCCAACTGTTTTTCCTTTGCCATGGCACAAGCGATACGAAGGGCCCATGCTTCTATAGCTAGCGAGGAAGAGACGCGAACCCTTCCAAAATGCCACCAATGAGCCGATCCACCACTATCCCTGGCGATAACGCCAAAGGCAGCCCAGCTGCGGGAGGAATGAAAAGCTCCATCCGAATTAATCTTAATATAAGCCGTGGGGGGGGTTCTATTTGGACTCACCACTTGACACTCTGGCTGGGTGGAAATTTTTATGAGGGTGTTCATAAATACTTACACTAGTAATTATCTCTAGAATCTACGATGATATATAAACTAAAATTCATATATTCATATCAACGATGCTGTCCAAAAATAGTGAAGTACGAATACCTATTACAATAGCCCTCGACGAGTTTTCATGTTTTGAAATCGTTGCATAACAGCCTCATTATCAACGATATTAAATACATCTCTCTCAACGTAAGGAACCAAACAATCATCTATTCGATTGCGTAGATTGCTCTTTATGTACTTCATTGCCGAAAAACTTTTTTCAACTGTGGCAGTTGCGATAGGAAGAGCCAACACCAATGTCACAAGTAAATACACCAATCCAAATCTTCACTCAGAACATGCAAATCTTCACTCAGAACATGCAAATCTTCACTTTGGGCCACCGAACAACCAAATCTTCACTTAGAGAATGCAAACTAGTGAATAGTGAATCAAAGATCTATTTTTTCCTTTTTGAGAACCAAACCTAGCTCTATTTACTCGAGAGAGAGAGAGAGAGAGAAAAAAGACAAGAACAGAAAACCTTTTGTTCTCTTTTTCCTCTGAGTCGGCAAAATGTAAAGTAAAGGTATATTACTTAGTTTAGTTATTTTATTACACTTTATCCCCTTTTCTCTTATTGGTTATTTAGTATTTTAGTTTGTTATGGGCTATTGGGTTGTTCAAATTGGATTGATTTGCACTTTGTGGGCTAATTTTTTTGGGTGAGTGATCATTAATTTTGGACTCGGTGTTCATTCATATTTGGAATGGGACTAGGGTGTTCATCCATATTTTGCTTGGGTGCTCAAACGAGGACTAACCTAAACATGTATTCTAGGTAAAAAAAAATTTAATGGGTTGTCAAGTGACCATCCTGACTTCCTAGTAGAGCCGCCAGTGACTGCACTAGGAAAATTATCTTTCACGCCCACAAACAAGGCTGACAAATAATCTGAATTGGCCCTTGCCGCTTGCTCTATCACCTCCTTAGGATTTGGTAACTTGTTGTTAAACACCCAATTATTCCTAGCCTTCCAAATAGCCCAACAAAGCTGGAAAATTTCCCCCAGGTCCTCTCTACTCGTTTCCTTCGCTAAATCACCACAGATCATACTCTCCATCCACTTATCCACTGCCACAATCTCCTCTTGAAATATCCAATATGCCTTGCTACTACCAAACCAAACGGCCCGACTCCACGGGCAATGGAAAAGGACATGCTCTACCGTCTCCTTTGCCACCTCACAAAGAGGGCATAATGAGGAATGACCACATCTTCTACGTACTAGGTTGTCCCTACACGCCACCCAATTCCTTATGACTTTCCACATAAAAATACGAATTTTTGGTAACGTGGGGATATTCCAGAATTTCCTCCACATTAAGAGAGATGTGCCGTGTTGTTGGGTTTGGTTCTGATTGATATATTTACAGGGACTGAGATAGAAAGGAACTAATCAACCAAGGAAGAAAAACTTGTCAACTATTAAGACGAAGACGATGCACAGGTCGTCAGAGACCAACCCATCAAAGATTCCATCAATTTCCTACACAGCACTTCGTTGCCATCTTGGGAGTAATAAGTTGATTACTTTGGACAAAAAAAAAAAAGCTACACACCCAACAAATCTCACAAAACACCCACACAACACTCTTAATTACATTCGCACATATATTTCAGTTAGTTAATGCCAATTATGAATGACTACTTATTTTGGTTTTTTGTTAATTGGATTTAACTACCTCAACTCTGGAAAAAATTGGTTCTTTTTCATATGGGGTCCATACATTTGGTTGTGGGTCCTACAAAAATGTGTGACGTTTATGTTATCCAAAGCATTGAATAATTTGGCAGCTTGGGCCCATACAAATGTGGTGTCAATAGTGCAATCATCGATAACTGGATTCCTAGTTTTAAAACGTGATTAAAAGAGATGGTGTGGAGCCCATCTTGGCCCCCCTTTAATAATCAAAACCATCTATTTTGTAAAAACTAATGTGTAGATCATCTTGCAAAAATCAACCGTCCATTGTTTTCCAAACAAATTAGAAACTTAAAGATATGCGGTACTAAGGTGGGTCAAGGCGAGCCCCACGCACCTTATTACTGTTTTTGGGTGTGGGTAATGAGAAAAAAGGGTGTGTTTATAGAATTAGTATGTGCCGTGTTTTTGGGTTTAGTTCTGGTTGATATATTTCCAGAGACTGAGATGGAAAGGAACTAATTAGCTACCAAGGAAGAAAAACTTAAAGTCAACTATTACGACGAAGACGATCGATGCACAGTCGTCAGTGATAAACCCATCAAAGATTCCATCAATTTCCCACACGGCACTTTGTTGCCATCTTGGGAGTAATAAGATGATTACTTTGGACAAAAAAAGCTACACACACAACAAATCTCACAAAACACCCATACAACACTCTTACAATGGCACATAGGTATGGGTCCCACACATGGGCCCCACCCCTATGTGAGAGTGTTGGCGATAGGTTGCCGCTGCTTGGAGTTCTTGAAACTATCAAATAACAACTTGAAAGGCCCAATACTACCCCATCAAAACAATCTAACCCGATTGTATACCTTATATTCTGACAACAATGGCTTCACAGAAATTCCTTCTACCTTGTCTTTGAGCCCTTTAACATGGTTAAATGCCACTGCTAATCAACTAGTAGGAAAGATTCCAGGGTTCATTGGGAATATGTCTTTACTTTTACTAGCCATGGCCGGTAATCATCTTGAAGGTCCTAGTCCAATTGAATTTTGTCAACTCAAATACCTCGATGTGTTAGATCTTTCAAAAAATAACATCACTGGGGTTGTACCATCTTGCTTCAATTCGACCTGGATCAAAAGTATTCGATTGTCCAAAAATAGGCTACATGGACCTTTTCCAACGGCCTTTCAAAACATTATCTCTCCAATGGTTTATGAGCTTGATCTCTCTTATAATCAATTCAGTGGGAATATTCCAACTTGGATAGGCCACCTTTCCGAGCTTGCAGTTCTTCTCTTGCAAAATAATCATTTTGAAGGCAATATCCCAAAGAAATTATGCCACCTGTCCAGCTTAAGCTTGATTGATCTTTCTTCCAACAATCTCTCTAGCAGCATTATCCCTTGTGTTAGTAATGTTAAGTTCAACGGAACACCCAGGAAAACTTTTTCCCGCTACTACCTTAGTAATGGTTACTCACCACCTCAATTCACGTTATTGTTACATGAGTTGAGGATGGCGTCAAAGGGTGACAAAATGCAAATTGATAGAATTATTAATACTATTCATCCACTAGAAGAGGTAAAGTTTGCAACAAAGGGGATGTCTTTGATCTATAAGGGAACCGTCCTACACCTTTTCTCAGGAATTAATCTCTCCCCCAATAGATTGACTGGCCCCATACCACCTGAAATCGAAAACCTTACCCATATCAAAGTGTTGAACTTTTCCCACAATCACTTGACCGGAACAATCCCTGCAACATTTTCAAACTTGAAAAGCATAGAATGCATGGATCTTTCCTACAACCACCTCAGTGGAAAAATCCCCTCTCAGCTTACAAAGCTATACTCCTTGGAAGTTTTCAATCTGTCCAACAATAACTTGAGTGGAAGGACACCTCAGAGAGTAGCCCAATTTGCAACTTTTGAATCGAGTAGCTATGATGGAAATCCACTTCTTTGCGGAGAACCACTGCCAAAGAAATGCAATGCGGATTATTCACCTCCACCGACGCCAAGACACTACAACAAAAGTCGGTTTCTATAGCATGCGAAAAATGCTATAGAAACGTATATATAGCGTTTCATCAAATGCTGTGTTAGCCGGCGCTATAAAAAGTGCAAGACTTTCCATAGCATTTTTGGCCCGCTATATTTTGTATATCAAATATAGAGTTTTCTAGGTTTCCTTAGTATTTTTTGCCCCCTATATTTAGTACATCAAAGATAGCATTTTAAATCTGCTATAAATGTCAGACTTTGATAGCTTTTCTTGCCTGCTATGTATTTGATACCTTTTATAACATTCTTTGCACGTTATTGATTGTATACCATCTATAACATTCTTTGCCTGCTGTTGGTTGTATACCTTTGATAGCATATTTTTCTTGCTATTTGATGTATTCTGGACAATTATAGCATTTTTAGCCTACTGCTACTTTTGCTGCTTATTTGGTTATAATTGGCTCAAATTTTTTCCCAATAACGAAAATGTAATTCCATAAAAAGCTCATAGAAAACTAACCAAAACAAAGAAAAACCCAATGACTACATATTCCTTAGCAATAAATAGGCATATTTCTCTGAACATCAAAGTGATTAACATTAAAATAAATCAGTATAGTACATGTCCTTCTCAAAATATCTACCTATCCCAAAAGTGGAATACACGCCTTGGCACCAAAACATCAAACCAAAAAAAATGCTTCAAAGGATTATTTCTTGGTTGAGAGATAAATGCCAGAAATTAAGGCCACACCGGCAACTGCAACTCCTACAGTTGTGAGGATCTTCCCGACTGAAATAACCGACTTCTGTGAAGCCATATCTACATGCAGAAGATGTTTCATCTGCAACATGATCGATAAGGAATTCAGGAACACGAATATTCAAAGTCATTTATGCAGAAAATACAGTATATGGAAGCAACATGTACTTACTGATCTCGCTCATGTACAAGGGTTTCCATTAGAGTGGGGAATTGCTTGCTCATTTCTTGAATCACTAAAGTCAACATATCAACATCATCCATTTCCTTCAACTGAAGCAAAGCCAAGTAGATCCACTTAAATTCAGTACATAACTCTGGTTCCCATGTTTAAGTCCATTTGCAGATGCAGATGAAAACTGCCATTTGGAGCCAATAAGTTGTGAAGAAAGGAAAGCATACCATTTTATTGAGATCTTCAGGGCGTGGTAAAAAGAATGCTTGGAAAACCAAGGAATGAAGTAATTTTGTCTTATGCCAAAGTGGCATCTTTGCCCATGTCCTTTGTAAAGTAATCTATTCATTTAACCACAAATATGAGGAGTAAGTTAGGTTACAATGTAATTTAGTTACAATAATTAAAATTTAGACAAGACAGAAGAAATGGAAGATGACAGAGATAGGCATAGTGGTTGGTAGTCCAGTGTTCTCAAATTGGGATACATATCGCCTATGAAGCACCGACACTAGAGGCCGGCTTGTCCCTGTGTCCGACACAGGGACACGCTGGGAACATGGCCCAATACGTATATACAGTTATCATACTTTATTGATTTTCATCTGTGAGTTTTGCAATGCTATGCGGGATAATGCAACAACCAGCAATACTATCCAAGTTAAGATTCTTCTCTTCCCCTCCATTTGTGGCATGATACTATCCACAAGTGATTGAAAGCTTCAGATGTATGTAAAACAAACTGTCTATTAATAAGTCAAATGCTCTAGCATTAAGAATTTGCCGAAAGAGGTGTTAAATTAATAACAAGGAAACAGGCGCAAGAAGCTCATAACACTTTTCGTTCTTTTGGACATGGCATGTTTAGAGTTTATTTTTTCCATACATAGAATTCAAATGGACCACAGGAAGTCTACCGGAAATTACCTTCTAACAATATCAGGAGGAAAAAAACGTGCTGAATTTGTAATGCATCACGGTCCTTCTAGTCCATCACTGCAAGCCTAAGCTATGGTGTCGCCCATCAATGTTATACTGCATTTGGAGTTTGGTCTCCCCTTGAATGGCTTCCTGATATTTTGTAATGTTTGAGTGATGCTACTCCTTTCCTTTTATTTTGGCCAGTTTTTTCAGCATTTCGCTGGATTGTTGGCTTTCGCCTCATCAGTGCTATTTGCCGGATGTTGGTTTCTCGATGTACCCTTTGTCGAGTTATAATAAAAATTTCTTCCCGATCAAAAAAAAATTTGTAAGATTAATTGAAGAACAAAGTTAAGAGTCGCCATCAACATCCAGAGCTGACTTTAAGACAATTTGAACTAAAACCATACCATAATTAGTTGAGGAAAAGTGATCCAATGAAAGAAACCTCATACCCTGTACTCTGTACAACTTGACCGAGAGTGACAACAGCCACCTCACGTTTTGCAGCAGCAGCTCCATCCAATAAAGCATCAACAATCAATGGCATAGGTTCAGGAATATATCGTCTCATCGCGAAACCACCCTGAACCAGTTGGAAAAGTTTTGCAAAAGAGGAAGCAAAAGAGTTAGCAGCATGCCATATAATGTAAAAAACTATCTATACCACGACAAACAATCATCCTACCATCAAAATATACCCTTTTTTATAATGCAAAAGCAAAAGTAGATTTCATGTCACTTTCAGGATGCAGTCTGAGCTGAAAACTTGTATAAATGCATTTAGGAAAACAAAAAAAAAGGTTACTTAATCCCAGCATATCTAAGGACTAAGGTGATAGGCGTTATGCTAGTTACAAGGTCTCTTATCTAGAAACGCCATTAATTATATACATTGAGCACATCGGAACAACTCCATACATATGCAGACAAAGAAACAGTTGATTATGAAGAAATTCTACCCACCACTCTTGCAAGATCACCAACAGTCACAAGAACTCCACTTATAATGCCACTATTAGCATTCGCCCCAGTTCCCTCGTAGAGTTTTGCCACAAGTGCCTAAGATTAAGTATGAACTCAATGAGCAAGGGAGTAAAATATTAAACTAAACAAAAACTGTAAAGAAGAAATCATGAACCTTGTGTATTGGAGACATATATGGAAGTATTAACCGTTCACAGTGGCGGATTAAGCAGCCTAGTAATTTAGCACTTTCTTCTCTGCATTTGCTATCTGCACTGCTAACAAATCCAGATGGCATATATCAGAAGCCCCAGATGTCGCGGAGGAAAATGATTCCCGCTGACATGTTCTCAGTTAATTAGTGAATAAAACTTGTAAACGAATACAAGCAACTAGAATAGTCTACCTCTGTTCTAGATATGTCAACAACTGAATAAGATGGCGACGGAGTGCTGGAAGAACATATGCGGGATTCTTTTCAGATAGTCTTCCCGCAACGGAAATTGCATATTCCTGTGCTTCAAAATCCTATAAGAACAAAGCACAAAACAATCATGGTATAATAATCTAGTGTAGAGCCATTGCTACATGCCATTAAACCTCAGCTGACGGTTAAAAATCAAGTTGTTACAGGACCACATCCATTTATGGCAACCAACAGCTTGTACCGCCACAAAACAAATCTTCAAAAAGAAAGTCAGAGAAGGACATGGAGAGGACTAACATGGCAGGGCAGCTCATTTCCCTTTTACTTTCCTTTTTTGCCAAGTCAAATTTCTCTATTTCTCCACAAGCAATTAATTTGGACTATAAAACTTGGCAACCGTATTTTAGCGACCAGTCTACATACTATTTCAATAGACAAGTTAATGTTTTTTACATCAAGCAGAGTGCATACAATGCCAATTTCTCCTCTTGATTTCTATGAAAAGAAAGCTGTATCTAAACCTTGGATAAATGAATTTAGTTTCAAGCGTAGCTGCCTAAATACCTTAGAGAAACATAACTGAAATTTTCCAGATCCATGCAGTGTCCAAGTGTTCTCACATGTGATAAGAGTAACCCAAAGAAGAGTCCACCCCTTAAAACCAAAAAAATGAGTTTTGAGCCTTCATTTGGACTAGAAATGAAGGTACTTACCAAAGCGACAAAATAAATGCCATCATACACACCCTTCCTCTTACCCCCCACGTCCACGTCCAGCAAAGAACTTTGCCTCTCTGCTACAACATGGAAGCGTTTTTTGCCAAGCATCTCCATTAGTCCCAACCTAACAATTGCCCTCACCTTTTGAGTTAGATTTCTAGGGGACATGTAGGATGCCAAAATGCAAATTTAAAAGCCTGGGTAGAGGCAAAAGTAGCCTTCAATGCTTAGTTCTTGCTTACTTATTACTGTATTTTTTTTTTTTTTTTTTTTTTTATTTTTATAACTGCGCATTCTTAACCTTACTTGCAGTTTATCCTTAACACTACAGAAATAATACTACACTTACCTAAATATAGGTTTCTCACATTAAACGTATCCTAAACGTCTCAGTGCCCTAATTTTTAAAAAACTATCAGGGCCGTGTTTCCACTGTTGTTTCATGCCCATATCTGTGCATCTTTAGAGTCTCAACTCCTAGATACCCTCTTGGAAAACCGTACAAGCCAACGCCCTCTCACCATGATCTGACAATCTAGTATCCTCCTCTTGATATACTTGAACAAAAAATATCCAACAAACCGGTTGATACTTTAAGATCTATAGAATTCAGACTTGAATTAAAACCAATCCCCTGAGACCACAAAACCAAATAGCAAAATTATTCATACTTTTTAAGATCTGTAGAATTCAGACTTGAATTAAAACAAATCCCTTGAGAGTTGAGACCATAAAAACCAAATAGCAAAATTTGACCGACGAGATCCAGGGAAAACTGATACAGCTCATTCGGAGAAAACATGCATACAAGCTATTATTGACCCCTTAAACGAAACAAATGGAATCAACATGAATTAAAAAGCGATGAGCTGGGACTTCCTTGAAACTTGCTAACGCAAATTCGCAACACACAACCCATAATATTTAGCTTATCAGCCTCATCATTTAACACAACAATACTTTGAACAGTGAGACCATACCTCATCATTTAGAGCAACAAAAATGGCACTCAAACTATCAGCTTGTGCTAGAAAATCATCAAAGCCTACATTTCCATGCAAAGAGGAAAATATTGAATGCCAAACAGTGACATCTGCATCTGCCACTGCAGCAATAAGAAGCTTTTCCACCACCTGTGGAAACACCACAAACAGTATTAACAATGAGCAATACTTTAGTGTCTGTGTCCCCTAGTTAATTCATTTAGTTGCAATATCCTCTCCCCAAGGTCTAAGAACAAATAACTAGGAGAAAAACAACGGAATAACGTAGTAAAATCAATATAGGACAAGCATTTTATACTACAGTATGTGGCATTGGTGGACTGTAAAGTTCGAAGCTGCAAGAAGCATCATGAAGAAAGAGAGGAAACATGTTCCACAATAGACAGAGTGGGGATAACATGTGAGCGGAGCGTCGGCACCTTCACGACAGAAGAAGTGGTAGTTTGATGTAAGGTGTTCAATCTGTCTGAGAAAGTTCTACTCATCTCAAAGAGGACTAAGGGGAGGAGTGAATTCTCACTAGAGAACTTGATCTGGGCAATTAACTTCATAGGAAGATAGGCAAGAGCTCCATCAGTCTTTCCTACAAGTCACAAGGGGTACCACATATTCTGTAGATCCAAGAAGAACCAATGGACCCAAGATTAATCTACGCACTTCTATATACAGCATACGTATTACATTTGTTTCTGCATCTGTTTCCCTTAGTTAGAAAAAGAGGGATAGGACGTTTACCAAGCAAAAGAATGGTCATCCTTTGGCGTATGCAACTCCTACTATGCATACATAGAGGGAGGGAGAGATTGTATGTTTTGCTGTAGATATTCATAATTAGCCAAACGAAAAGAAGCAAAAGGTAATACTGTCTGAACTAAGGAATAACTGATCTCTCTCTCTCTCTCTCTCTCTCTCTCTCTCTCTCTCTCTCTCTCTCTCTCAAACCGAAGCAAAAGGTAGTACTGTCTGAAATAAGGAATAACTGGTCTCTCTCTCCCTCCCTCTTCTTAATAAATACATTTTCCACTATTCAAAATATAAAAAAAAAAAGGTGCCTGCAATTTTCTACTGATGTAGGTTGCAGTCATAAGCAATTGTGTAAAGATCATTTCTTCGACGACAGATCTCACCATAAATCCTTCGGCACTTCGCATACAAAACAATAAATCTCAAATTTGTTTGCTTAAACTGAACGATGAGTCTCAAACACAATATTTCTCCAATTGGTTCATTTATGTTCCTCTCAGACACTTCAGTTAAGTTTTGAATCAGAAAAATACCACCACCAAGCTTAAAGAGTTCGATTGTTGCTGACTCCACCCATTAATCAAGTGAATCATTTGCTATGAGAAGCTGCCTTCAGTGAATTAGTGAATCATATTTTTCAAGAATTTTCAAAGTATTTGGGCATTGCAGTGAAGATAACAAGATACAATACCATAATGGAATGAATCATAACAAAAGCCCCAATATCTTTTGAATGAATCAACACAAAAGTATCAATAGAAAATATTTTGGAATGAATCCACACAAAACCCTAGAATACCCTCCAAATCCTTCTATTTGGGCAAGAAATAGAGAATAGACCTGAAGATTTAAACCCCAGAAATCAGTAGGGGGAACAAACCTGATACTGACATTAAACCCGTCGAAATTTGGTGAGGACTCTCTCCCAAACTAACAGCAGTTTCCTTCTGCCGGTGCTTTGATTCTTCTACCACTACGGTACTTGGAAGAAGAAGAACGATTAAAATCAGGAGATTAGTGGGAAACATAAAGTTAATCAATCAGATGTAAGAGAAATAAGAAGGAACGAACATGCAACTCAAGATCAAAACCCTAGAATACCAGACGATTGATCAATTACCTGCAAACTGGTGTTTCACGCAGCTACAGAAATTTACCCCACGATTTAACGTGTATCGAACAAACGAGTGAAGGTCACAGGAAAGAGGTATCGAAATATGGCGGAAGAATCGAACAAGTGGTGTTGGTACCAATCTGGCGGATCAGATTCAAAATTTTCTGAAGTGGAGGGCGGGATGATTGGAAATTTTCTTAAGGGTAGGGCGCAAAGATTGGCGCCTGTTGTTTTCCTGGAACGTTATTGAAGAGGTGAGGCGCGAAGGGCTTGGTGCTGTATTTCTCTCCAACGCTATTGAAGAGGCAATGAACGTTATAGTTGGGAACTCCACCGCTATAGTATTTTAGGTCCTCTTCTTTTTATCTCAAAACGTTATAGTTGCTTTCCTATTGTAGCATTTTTAAACAAACGTTATAATCTAATGCTATAAAAAGTCAAATATGTTGTAGTGAGAGCTGCTATAAATGGTAGTGAAGAGGATTCCAGTTTCATTGACATGGATACTTTTTATATGAGCTTTGCAGGGTCTTACCCAACTGTGGTGTTGGCAATTGTGGCGATTTTGTTCATAAATCCTTATTGGCGAAGGGCATGGTTTCATCTTCTTGAGGTTTTCCTCACCAGCTCCTACTATTTTGTTGTGGACAATCTCGTGTACCCCGTGCATGGATTTTTTCGGAAATAAGAAGCATACCTCTCACTGTCTGATGGGGTACTGAAGGTACTGTAAAAAGTTCTTATGGATTGTTGTTTGTACTGAATAAATTTGCAAAGTTAATTACTTCTTGTAATTTTGTAATGGTTCAGTTCTATGTATTTGACCAAAAACCTTATAATATCATTCTAGATTTGTGATATATTTGATGTACAATAATATGCAGCAATAAGAGTTATGAACCCCACTGTCGTAGCACCTGAAGAGCATCTCCATAGCCTTTCTAAATTTTGCAACTATTTCTTCAAACAGTCGTAACACAACCACCAAGTATGGTACACTAGTGATCCATGGTGTAATCCCAAGTGATTTGGGTGGTCAAGAGACCGAACTCTACGAACCGTTGATTGGACGGTAGAAGCTATGACTTTTTGGTTCCCATCGAAATGTGCCGCAGGTCTAAAGTTTCTATGATCATGCTCAGGAGAAGGCTGCTATGTCTAGTTGCCCCTCCTACCCCTTGTTTCCTAGCCAAAAATTCAAAATTACAAATATTAATTTTGAATGAACAATGAACCCTTCAGTTACAATAAGATCAAAAATAACAATGAACCCTTCAGCTACAATAAGACCAAAAATAACCATACAATACAAAAATTCTTCTCCTGTACGAGAACCACAACTGGAAACTAAAATTGGTTTCTCTATCAGAAACTAAAATGTTAGTCCACTACATCACCTATGATGAACTCAGGATTTTCCGTCACACAACAACTGCGTAGAACTTCCCCAATCTTTAAAGCACGATGCCTGCATTGCAGCACAAGATGAACCAAAATGGCCAAAAGCACTTCTTTGGAACAAGTGCCTAGTGAAAAGAAGAGAAACCCACCACGCGTATTAACATTAATCCCGCTTTCACAACGAAAGTCACAAAGGGAAGTGGACCTTCCCTAACCACATACTAAAACAAAACAGATCCATACCAGACCCAAAGCAGCCTACTGATACAACAGATCAAATTCACACAATACCAGCTATATGAAGAGGGAAAAAAATACAAGAAGCTATGGTCTTACTGGAACACGGAACCTGATTTCTGGAGCACCTTTTGACCCTTCTCCAAGTACCGGGACAAGCCCTTGCGTCAGAAACAACCTCCGCAGAAGTTTGCACAGTTTGAAAGATCTTAGCATTCCTCTCAAACCACACATGGTATGTGACTGCAGTGAAATCCAATTTGTACACAGCATGCATGAAACTAGCACCAATTCTAAAAATAAGAGTACTTCTAGCAATAGCATACATCTGCTATAGGGGATAAGGGGACCCCAAAATCTGGGCAAATTATGCACATCGGTTTAAGATCGAACTTGCATGAAATTGAAGTTAACAACGGAAGAAACAGTCTGTTTTTATCATACTAACTTGCAAGCTGTTTGTACACTTGTTTGTTGGAGGCTTTCCAGCTATTGGTTGGTTATGACAAGGCAAGGGCCAAGGGTCAATAGGACTCAAAATCAATACTATTGAGACAACATTCATGTTGCAAAAATGGATGAATAGAAGCCAGAAAGCTCAAATCAGAAGGAGAGTGATCCGAAGCTGCGTGACTTAAAAAAAATAAATAAATAAAAAAGGCCAAGCATCCCCCAATGGGATTAATAGTTTCTTACAAATCTATACTTATAGTGCTTGTCAAATCTCAGATGAGGGAAAGCTGGTCTGCACAAGGAAACCTCTCTAAGAAGTAAGTTCACCACTACCATAAGAAATCGACACAAACCATCAACTGCAATGACCACGTGTGGTCAAAGGGAGTCCTTGATTTGTGCCAAAAATCTTTTTTTCCTCAATTGTAAAGCTCCCTACAACAAACATGTTGCAGTTACAAAATGCAAAGTCAGCTCAGTCATGTATCTTTTCTTTCTCGATAAGCCGTCAAGGGATCATATGATAATTCATCTTTTTGTAACAGGAGCGAGGTTAACTATAGTAAAGCATTTTGGAGGGGGGAAAGAAGTTAACGCAAGAAACAATTGAGTGACACAAATTCCACCTTGTATAAGGAAGAGAGAAGTAGCAAACTCACAACTGATGTTCAGATAAAACCAAACACAAAAACATTATTGGGAAGACACATTGTCTTGATAGTGATTGCTTATTTAGGCTGTTAAATTCCTTGTGTTAAGAGGCCAAAATAGGCAGAACGACTCTCACAAGTTATAATTAACATCCAAGAGAGTGAACGCAAAACATCCATAATCTCAACCAATGGCCATAAATTGCACAAAAATACTTATTGGAAGAGGAACAGCTATCACTAAAGCTGATTAAAAAAAAAAATTCATAGTTCTTTTGTCGTTTTGTTTACCTCAATTAAATAATTATGAAGGGGGAATATTGGGGTTCCTAACTACTGCAGAATGTTCGACTGGGAGGTGCTTGCATAACCACTGTCTCTTTCTCCCGTCATCACTACCCCACAAAGGTACGAGTTGAACAAGATGCACTCACACAGGGCATCTAGTTTCAAGAGAACTACAACGTCGAACATTAAACTCACGACCATGGGGAGGGAGAGAGTTTCACTCCACACCAACTCGGTGTTAACATATCATATCAATTTGCAGTGGAGAATTCCTAGATTGGGATATTTCGAAAAGAGAGTAAACCCAAGACTAACATCAAACAGACAGAACACAAAACACCACAATCTCATTCAACATCAATATGAACAAAAGCACTTATTCAAACAAGAACAACTACTATTAAAATTGATCAAAAACCCAACATAATTCACTTACGGTGGCAGCTCCGAAAATAAGGAAATTGCAAAAAGATCTCATCAATGACAACAAACGGAACACAATATCTTATTCAAACAAGAACAACTAGCACAATAGTGGTCAGAAACCCATTCGAATTCCACTTACAGTGGCAGCTTCCCAGCTCGGAAAATCGCAAACTTCGAAGCCTCCGAGTAAGAATAATCAATCCCATTCTCCTTCAAAAACTCTTCAATCAACTTCTTGGCCTTCTCAGGCTCCACACTCTCACACTCAATCTCATAACAAGTCCCAAAATCATAAAGCGTCTCATCCACTTCCAAAACCAACCCATTCCAATCATACACTCCCCTCACATTCCTAAACCCACCCAAACAAACGAACCCTCCTTCAACTACCCCAAACTCATTTTTTACCCTATCCATGATCCTCGACCGGATCCCACCGAGCCTCACCGGGTCAGCCACACACTCGCGGCCAACCCGCGGATCCAGCTCCTCCTCGTCCTCCTCAACCCGGCTAACGCCGTTAGTGAGAACGGCATTGGCCTTGAGGGAGACGACGCACTTGGCGTCGTCGCCGTAGAACCGGAAGCGGAGGACGGCGCGGCGGGAGGAGAGTTCTGCGGCGGCGCCGTCGAAAAAGTTGTTGTGTTGGCGGTGGGTGTGGCGGTGGAAGGAGGAGAGGAGAGAGAGGAGGGTTTGATGGGCGGCGGAGGACGGCAGCCGGAGCTTCACTTCAATTTCCATGTTTTCTTGTTGGTTTGTCGGGATTGTGGGTCTAGGGTTTCGGTAAAAACAACGCCGCTGAAGGGTTTTCTTTAGGATTTTCAGTAAAATCGACGCCGCTGAAAGGCTTGCTTGTTGGTTTTGTAGAACTAGGCTTTTCGGTAAAAAGGACGCCGTCAAAACGTTTGCTTGTTGATTTTGTGGA